>CM030172.1:715000-725000 GCA_017639675.1 Aplochiton taeniatus
TCAGCTAATAATCAAAGTCAGTCGTGAACCGTGACTCATAAGCCTTGGTATAGGCGGGGGAGGCTGAGGATTGGGGAGGCTAATATTTAACTATCATACTTGTTAACCACCACTGAGGACAACATTATTATGTACATAAGAGTATATCTGCACTGACTGCAAACAATAGGCTGACGCATAGCTAATGCAACACAGTAAAAATATGGGCCGACTACTGAATAATACTTCAGCAACTATCAGACGTGTTTGAATGACCGTGGAGCAGGGACGTAGGCCTTCTGGGAGTGTAGTTCAGTACGGGACTCCAGAAAAGTTGCCAGTAATTTTAACTGTAATACAGTTTTTAGGGTTGGGGAGTCTTCCCAAACTTCCCGATGGCCTATCAGCCCCAGCGGAGGAGGACAACGTGTTCACAACAGCAATCGCAAACAATAACGCACAGCTTGGTCCTCTGAACCCCCCTTCCCTCGTCAGGGAAAAAAGCAAACTACGAGCCTAGCTTACTGTGTCCTCTCCTATATTATTGCAAAAGTGAACAGCCGTAGCAATGTAACGATCAAACAGCAGGGAGAGAGGGAGAGTTCAAACCAAAACAAAAAAACTGCACATTTCTTGAGCAAAATGCAAGTCTTTCTTACTGTAAGCTATATGCGCACTTCAGCTGAATATGGTGACAGCATAGACTTATTACAGACTGTAGGCCTATGTGTAACCTCCTTAGACAAGTACACAGAAATGAGAATGAATGTGAATTCTGTTCTTACAGACTGTAGGCCTATGTGTAACCTTCTTAGACAAGTACACAGAAATGAGAATGAATGTGAGTTCTGTTCTTACAGACTGTAGGCCTATGTGTAACCTTCTTCAGGTACAATCCCTTCCCCCGCTGCTGGGAAGAAAAAAAGAAACCCTAACGTGACCACGGGGCTCACACACTGATTATTTTACATAATGGCATACATATTCAGAATATAACAGGCATGTTAGCACTTAGATTTTAAAACTATTTATTTACATATTAAACATCTTACTATTTGTACTCTGATGTCAAATATGGTCAGAAAATCTGCTGAGAATGGAATTTTGAAATGGAAAATGTCAAAACCCTGCAATAAGAAAAGTGCCAAACTTGCTAGTGGTTTCCTGATTATTATTGTTCTTATGTACTTTGGCTTTGGATCTCAAACGGTTTTCTTTCTTCTTCTACTTCTCTCTGGCAGATTTCCACAAGACGGCCCCCTACGTGGCAACAGGCAGCGTCGACCAGACAGTGAAAGTCTGGGAGTGTCGCTGAGCCCACGCCCCCCCACCTTTCACCCCCCATCCCCAAGGCTCCCCCCACTATCTCCCTGTGTCCCTCCAGACTGGATAGCGTGGTTATCTGGTCACTATAACCCCCCCCCCCCCCCCCCCCCCATGACTCTCGTCTGCTCACTATAATTCAGCTTTTTCTTCTGCTCCCCCCCCCCCCCCGCCATGACTCGTCTGCTCACTATGACTCCTGCCCCCCCCCCCCCCCAACTCTCGTCGTCCTATGTAAATTATTCTGGATGTGGAGTACGCTTAATAAATGTTACACAGTCTCTCACTCAAACACGCACTCTAAAGAAAAGAAGTATTCCTTGCATGGTGCCCCCCCTCCCCCCAAAACAATTAGATGACAACTGTTCACAGCCCTCGTAGAGGGGCATGCTGAGCAGGCTGGTTTTATTTTATTTTCATTTTCATCCTTGCCTCAACTGTTGCAGTCTGCTTGCTGTCTTGAGCTGAGAGAAAGAAAGAAAAAGAATGGAAGAGAGAACTCTAGATAGAAATAGAACACATAGAGGGTCTGAGGGCTGGAACGGTTTGAGAGAGAGAGAGAGAGAGAGAGAGAGAGAGAGAGAGAGAGAGAGAGAGAGAGAGAGAGAGAGAGAGAGAGAGAGAGAGAGAGAGAGAGAGAGAGAGAGAGAGAGAGAGAGAGAGAGAGAGAGAGAGAGAGAGAGAGAGAGAGAGAGAGAGAGAGAGAGAGAGAGAGAGAGAGAGAGAGAGAGAGAGAGAGAGAGAGAGAGAGAGAGAGAGAGAGGTCGCACCATTCTATTTCTACTTTTCTTCCAGTCCCAGCTGTCTGGTCTGTCTGTCAACGGGCTTCTAGGGGTGACCCTGATTAGTGGACCCCTCCACCATTCCATAGAAGGACCCTGATTAGTGGACCCCTCCACCATTCCATAGAAGGACCCTGATTCCACTGCCAATCTCACTGTCCATTCGGCGCAAAACGTACTCATGATACAAGGGTCGTTCCATTCCGTCTGAATGTCTCTTTCTACATTGAATTGCTTGGGTTCTCCTCATAAATCATGATACATAGCCTATTTCAGTATAAATATCAGCCTATTTGTTTGGAATTCCCCCCTATGTGACTTTATTTATGTCAGGCAGTTACGGGGGCGCCCTCGCATTCAGCAAGGTCCTTCAGTCTAGCTAATGCTGATCTCCGTTGAGTGTGTGTGTATGCCCGTGACTTACGTGAGCTCATTCCCTTATCAGCACTAAATTTGCCATAGACAACGCTCATGTTTACAGTTATTAATACTGTTATTAATATAACTCGTGCTTTTAATCAATCTCCTTAGTGTGCGTGAATAAATCACTATGGTAGACTAAGTTGCACTATCCAATTTTGTGGAACCAACGGAGTAACATCTTGGCTGGGCTTTAAATCTTAAAACAAAACAAAAAAACATGATTGGACGACTAAAGGCAAGAATGGTCCAATCAGATTTGACTTTGCAAATTCTTAGTCGGGGACACCCCTACTGGCTTCTAATAGGAAACTCACAGGACCTTAATATGAGAACACACACACACACACACATCAACAAACTTGTTAACTCACACTCACGCGCACACACACACACATACCTACATACCTTCAGGGTGGGGCTGTGCGTCTCCCCCAGTGATCTCTTGCTCGCTATCTTTGCCTTGTCAACTCACTGAGGGCCCCTCTCACACAATAAGAGGTGTCTATCCTGCTTACTGTGGTCTCACCACTACACACACACACACACACACGTACATTCGCACAACTGCACATAACACACACAGTAAAGAATTGTGTATCAATATATCTGGACGTTATTGTTTGCAACATAAATAATTAAAATCTGTAAATATAACATTTTGGTGTCTTGATTTTGTTGTGTTGTCTGTCTGCTTTTCAGCGAATAGGAGAAACCTGCTGTACTCAGTGCACACACACACACACACACACACAGCTGCTTTATTCTGCGCTCAAAGTATACTTACTACCACACAAGTTTTAAACACAAATACACAACTGCTCCAGTCTACACACACATACCTGCTCCATTTAATACACAATCATAACACACACCTGCTAACTCACACACACACGCCTGCGCCCCCACACATACACCTCACACACACACACATGCTTACTCAAACGTATAGCTATTACTGACCCCCAGTGCTGCATATCCTGGCAACGGTTTCCACGGCAGCAAGTGCATTAGCACCTTATCCATCTGTGTGCTAAAATCAAACGAGATTAGAGAAGAGGATAGGAAAATAGATTGGTCCAGGATTAGGTGGATCCATTCTTACTCTGTAAAGGTTTATAAACGTGTATTATGGGATGTGTGAATGTATTTTCAAAGATGTTTATTCATACTGAGAAGTGTGTGTGTATATCTGAGAGTGCAGGGAATGGATTACAGCATGGATGAGAGGGGAGGAGATGGAGGAGCTGAGAATGGGTTGATGATGGAGAGGGTGAAGGAGGAGAGGAGGAAGCAGGGAGGATTAGATAGAGAGGATGGAAGAGAGGGGGGGGGGGGGGGGGGTGTAATAGTCTAGCCACAACTAAAGGTGTGTCTTTGCAGACGCACTGGAGCAGCAACATTGGCCTATTTTTGCCAACACACACACACACACTCAAACATGTACCCAAACACTCACACACACACTCACACATACTGAAACACACACACACACACACATACTGAAACACAGACATACTCAAACACAGACACACACACACACAAACACATGTATGCTTACCATTTAGACTTTTATCTCATCGATTTTTACTAAGCCTTTTTGTACTTATAGAAGTTAGAGGTAAAGAGATTTTTCGAAAATTTTGTAGAATTTCAAGTATTTTAAACCAAATAAAAAGTTGTTTTTACTAAGTGTGATTAAGAGTTGGTCATTAGAAAGTAAACGTTATGTTCATCGTAATCGGTATTATCTCAGACACTGTAAGAGTAACGGCTCATTTGGGAAGGACAAGCAGTGATAATCTCAGTATTTATGAGTCGCAACCAGCGCTGGATGAACCAATTCAACTGGCAACTCAGGGTACGTGCTTGAAACACGTTGAGTATGGCGCCCTCTAGTGGTACGACATATAGTATCCCAGTTGATCTGTTGCAGACCTAATTGAGGTAAATCTATGACATGGTGAATAAAAGATATATACAAATTATGTATATACGTATATTTATTTATTTTACTGTTTTAAGAAGTTTATAATTTCCTCTTGTTTTATTCGGGAGTGTGTAAGGCCACCTCTGTCTTCAGACTTTTATACCCCCTCAAATACCCCCTCTGTCTGTGTAAATGTTTCTAAGCATGTATTATGGGATGTGTTATACTTTATCTCAGCTTCCTCCTGTTCCTTTCTCCCTCTAGTCAGTTTCCTCAGATCTTCCCATGATGCAGGCTTTTTAACTAGGTCAGTCTAGTTCCCTCCCTCCCTCTCTACCTCCCTCCCTCCCCCTCCATCCCCCCCCCCCCCCTCCCTCCCTCCCTCCCTCCCTCCCTCCCTCCCTCCCTCCCTCCCTCCCTCCCTCTCCCTCCTGCCCTTCCTCTCTTCCTCCCTCTCTTCCTCCCTCCCTCTCTTCCTCCCTCCCTCTCTTCCTCCCTCTCTTCCTCCCTCCCTCCCTCCCTCCCTCTCTTCCTCTCTTCCTCCCTCCCTCCCTCCCTCCCTCCTGCCCTCCCTCCCCCTCCCTCTCTCCATCGCTCCCTTTCTACCTCCATCTCTCTCATCCTCCTTCTTCCCCTCCCTCCCTCCCTTCCTCACTATTGCTTTCTTAATTTTCATATTTTCTGTTTCCCTTTTTTTCTTGCATATCATACCCCTTCTTCTCTCTCATTTTCAATCTGCTCACCCTGACCCATGTTCTGGGTTCTAACTCACCATCAGATATGTGACCCATGTTCTGGGTTCTAACTCACCATCAGATATGTGGCCCATGTTCTGGGTTCTGGGTGTAGTGCATTTGAGCTGAAACTAACTACCTTTAAACCAATCACAACAGCTGCTCAGAAGTGCGGAAGGGCTGCTTTTGCCACGCTGTACACACACACACACACACACACACACACACACACGTACAGTTGCTTCTCTTGTATCTCTGTATATAGTCCACACAGCCTCAGTATTAAATCTCAGAAAAAGAATGAACGAAATATTAGCACCTTCAGAACCTCCTGAATATTGGCTATCCCAATCTTTCAATTATAAATCAATTTCTGCTACAGTGTGTGTGTGTGTGAGTGTGTGTGTGTGTGTGTGTGCGTGTGTTTGTGTGAGCATGGGTGTGTGTGTGTGTGTGTGTGGGTGCGTGGGTGCGTGCGTGCGTGGGTGCGTGTGTGTGTGTGTGTGTGTGTGTGTGTGTACAGCGTGGCAAAAGCAGCCCTTACGCACTTCGGAGCGACTGTTGTGATTGGTCGAAAGGGGCAGTCCCTCGGATGAAGCGAAGGGTATTCCACTGGGTTCTGTCCAATTGCAGACTGTTACCATGCCGCCGTGTGTGTATACACACTCACACACACACATTCACAGACACGTATAAGAGGGATGCACCATTCCAATGCCAGACACATGTTACACACACACACTTGTGAAACACATTTGTGTTTAATCTTAGATGGCTTGCGTTCTCTTTCACACTGACTGCCTCCCTAACACACACACACACACACACACACACACACACACACACACACACACACACACACAGTAAAAGACATAGAAAGAGAGCCAGTGAGTGAGAGAGGAAAGAGAGAATATTGAGAGCAAAGTGACAAATGGCGGAGGGGAGGGAGCAGCAGCAAAGGCAAAGTGAAAGGAAAGAAACGAGGCGACGGGGCCTGTCCGTGTCTCCACGGTAACCTCTGTGAAGGCAGCAGCAACCTGTTTAAATAACATGTTAAATAAATGTAGTCTATAAAGAAATGTGCGTTTACTGAGTTATTTGACCATTTATCACCGATCAAACGTTATATAGAGTTAGTCAGTTCACATGGTGACAAGCCCCGCCCATTGGCTCGTTTGACTGACAGTCTGTGTCCCGAGACAGCAGGGTGGCTAGTCACGCTCTCGCAATGCAAATGAGCCACTCTCCGGGCCGGGCGGGTGCCCATGTGGACAAGCACCATGCCTTGTTGTTCTGAGCACTCATTGGTCCGTTCCCATCGACATGTTTTAATGCGCTGCGGCTCAATGGTTGAAATAAAGCCTGGAAAACGGATGCCATGGACGGGGTGTTTCCATTGACTAGCCTACAGAACGTTGTGAAACTGTTTCTCTGCGTTGACACATCTATGAAAACACACAAATCCACGGATGTTAAAGACAGGAAATATCTGACTTCTGAACCGTCAGAAGTATTTTTTCCTGTTTCAAAGAATCCATGGTTGTTAAGTTCAAATCTGCCCACTTTCCCTTCAGTAGACGCTCGACAGTGCCGTGTTTTGTTTAGATATATAGTAACAGGGCGGGGTAGAAGCATGGAGGGCGGGTCTTGTCTTGAATGTGTTTCGCCTTGTTGTGAGTATTCCCGTGCTCACATCGCCATCTTGTTGCGATCCTCTCTTTTACGTATGAGAGGATTTACTTTCCGTTTATCAGTTTTTATTTTTCGGAGCCTTTCGAGGTACATTGAAGGAAAGCTCAAGGTGCGCGTGTGGATTTACCGTGCACAAGCACTTCCTGGGGACTTTTAACTGCGCGTTTTCCTTACGTCCCGGGTAACCCGGTCTTGTACCTAGAGGGGCGCGAGCAATGAGTATCGATACTCTACTTGAGGCGGCCAGGTATTTAGAATGGCAAGCCCAGCAACAACAGATCGCACGTGGTAAGTTGTTAACATTTGCAGTAGAATAGGAGTTTATAGGCACAGTCCATGTTAGGTTAGCTGGTGTAACGGACCTTAGTCTATACTTCGAATTGGTCATGCATTCCAACCTTAGGAATTCCGTCTGACTCGCCGAGACCAAGATAAACTACGTCAGAATCTAGATGCAGTATGTTCAGAAAAGCTTGGACTTATAGTCGATTGTTCATACCGAAAACTCTTAATGTGTCGCTCTCAATGCGGAAATAGGCGGAGGTTTTTCTGCAACTACTATGCGCGCTCTCTTCGTGCGTGCGTGTGTGTGACTAGCACTGTCAGATGTTGGCACGCTGCCACGCAATCTATTTCGTTTGCTACAACGTATCGTGTTGACTCTGAGGTGCTTGGATGAATAAATAACCGAAACAAGTCACCTGTTCGCTCGGTGGCTACTTTGTTGCATTGGTTTAACTTCCTGTCGATAATTTGCCTCCCTGTTGCTAAGATAGTATAAATCATACGCAGGTTTGCATTATGTTGTTTTAATTTAACCTATGTAAGGATTATCTATTTTCAAGAGGAGTTGTTTTGAAGGGAATCTTTGATAGTCAAGACAGTTGGGCGGTGGCAAAAAAGGCCGTGCTTTACATAATGTTGCCCTGAAAATTCTCGGCTATCCTATGACACATAGGGCGGGACTCATTTTGGTTCGAACTTTGATAATGTGCTGCATGTTGTGGGTACGTGTAACTTTAGTGGAAGTGCTGCAGAAAAGATTATCTTCTTGACTTTTGTTGGCCAAATTACCCCAGAGCACTGGTATTATATTCGACGATTCGATAGATTATAGAGGGGCTTTTGTTTCTGCCGTCTGGTGACGTGTCAGACAATCTGCAACCCCCACACACTTTACCGCGTGCCCTTGGCCCCACCCCCAACAACCCTCGTGCGCAGCGCCTACTCCTCCCCATTGACGGGAGCGCGGTGATTACGGAGGGGGTGGGTCGGAGGGGGGGGGGGGGGGTCTGGGGCGGAAGTAGGGCAAGCCTTTTTCCCGTCTCTCCTAGTTCTTCCCCTAATGCAGGAGTTATGCAATTTACGTTGTGCTTCTCCAAACATGCCTTAAAGGAACTGTGAGTGAGAGAGAATACATAGATTGATAGGCAAAGCTAGACTCAAGGAAAAGGGTTATTCACGATACCTCAAAAGGCATGGTTTGCACTTACAGCCCACCATAACGCACAGACATGTATTGTTTGAGTCAGATAATGAACAATGGTTATGTCCAGTCAACTGATCTAACTATAAATACTCCCTGCCCTAAAGGTTTATTCACATTTATACAATACAATTATGTTCATTCTCTGTTACAAAATATATAAGAAGAGAGGCATATTAAATCTAGTCCTGGTGGTTTTTGATAAAGACCATTTATTTCAGCCTTCAATGGAAAGCCCAGTTAGTATATCTGTGTGGTTAGCTTAGCTGTTTGGTGTGTTGACAGAGTGCAGACTCCTGCCTGGGTTAGCACAGTTAGTATATCTGTGTGGTTAGCTTAGCTGTTTGGTGTGTTGACAGAGTGCAGACTCCTGCCTGGGTTAGCACAGTTAGTATATCTGTGTGGTTAGCTTAGCTGTTTGGTGTGTTGACAGAGTGCAGACTCCTGCCTGGGTTAGCACAGTTAGTATATCTGTGTGGTTAGCTTAGCTGTTTGGTGTGTTGACAGAGTGCAGACTCCTGCCTGGGTTAGCACAGTTAGCTTCCATGATAACTTTGGAGTCTTGTCCACGTAATGTAGAAAGTGTAACTCCTTTTATGGGCTGTGTGTGTGTACGTGTTGGCGGTTAGGTTTTTGGAATTCCTTGGAGTGTCTGAACTCTGTATCCATGGAAACTGTGACCTATTGCAGGCTGACTCTGGGTGCAAAAGACCAGTGTAATGTGTGTGTGGGGGGGTGTTTTAGTGTGTGGTGGTGGGGGTCCGTGTGTGTGTGTGTGTGTGTGTGTGTGTGTGTGTGTGTGTGTGTGTGTGGGGGGGGGGGGGGGGGGGGGGGGGGGGGGGGGGTGGGGTGGTAGTATGTGTTTCATTATCAGGCATGAAGTGAAACCTTATCTTCGACACTGTGGAGTAGCTCTTAGTACACGCTGCAACCCACACTTCAACCTACCCAATCAGACGGCAGGGTTTAACACTTCTGCGATGACAAAACAGTCCAATCATGGAATAACAACTAAATAATTGTATGCTAACAGAGCCGCATACATAGAAACGTTTTATCCAATCAGAGGACTGGAGGCTGTGGCAATAACCCATCAAAGCCAGAGGAGGAAATGGTCTACAAAATCAGAAAACCAGATAGTCCAGTTCTGTCCAATCATAGGAACAGAGGCTGTGGTTATAACCAATCAAAGCCTGTTGTAAGACCTGATAGTGGGATTCTGTCCAATGGCGTTAGAGAGTCAGCCACAGGGCAGCATCTTCCCGGTCTGGCTCCTTCTACGATGACATCACCCCTCTGCGTGTGTGTGCGTGTGTGTGTGTCCATCTGAATGAGTGTGTTTCTGTTATTTTGCGTGTGGGTGTGCGTGTCTTTGCCTGTGTGTGTGTGTGTGTGTGTGTGTGTGTGTGTGTGTGTGTTTTGCTCTGCGTTACTTGGAAGCGTTTCAGGGAGAAGCTGTGATTTTTTTAAAACAGTCTGTTGTCTTAGCTCTGACCTCTACTCTTCTATTTTCTCCTCTTTATCAATCCCCCTCTCCTCTCCTCTGTTTCCTGTCCTCCTTCACAGAAGAAGAGCAGCGAAGAGAAAAGGCAGAGCTTTATATCAGGGAGGCGGAGTCTAAGCGACTGGATGCTGTGACCTCATCTGCCCAGCC
>CM030172.1:730000-785000 GCA_017639675.1 Aplochiton taeniatus
CTGCACTAACATACATACAGGTAGGGTTCTACACTAACATACATACAGGTAGGGTTCTCTGCTTTGCTGCTCCAGAAAACAAAGGGAAACCACAATTCCATTATTAGCATAAATATTGTTTATGAAATACCTGGACATTTTTCTTGTACTATCTTACACAGTCAGAACATTTGACTGGAGGGGATGGAGGTTGTTGCTACAGGTTGTTTTGAATGGACCAATGAAAGACAGGCTATGGTTTCAGCTCAAAATGAACGGACCAATGAGAGACAGGCTATGGTTTCACCTCATTGTGAAGGGACCAATGAGAGACAGGCTATGGTTTCAGCTCGTATTGAAGGGACCAATGAGACAGGCTATGGTTTCAGCTCGTATTGAAGGGACCAATGAGACAGGCTATGGTTTCACCTCGTTGTGAAGGGACCAATGAGAGACAGGCTATGGTTTCACCTCGTTGTGAAGGAACCAATGAGAGACAGGCTATGGTTTCAGCTCGTATTGAAGGAACCAATGAGAGACAGGATATGGTTTCACCTCATTGTCTTCTGTCTGTGCTTTCCAAATATAAAAATTGTGTGTTGTGTGCTTTGTTTGCTGTGTTAGCTTGTGTGTGTGTGTGTGTGTGTGTGTGTGTGTGTGTGTGTGTGTGTGTGTGTGTGTGTGTGTGTGTGTGTGTGTGTGTGTGTGTGTGTGTGTGTGTGTGTGTGTGTGCGCGCGCGCTGAGGCAGACATGGTCAAATACTGCATGTTCAAATATTACAAAGGTTGCTTGAGATGCTGAAAATGAAAACGCCTGGTTGAATTGCACCTATAATAGCCCATACAATTTACAATGGAGTGATACGGTGTAGTCCCTAGCGTGCGTGCGTGCGTGCACGCGCGCGTGTGTGTGTGTGTGTGTGTGTGTGTGTGTGTGGCGGGGGGGGGCGGCGGCGTGGTGTCAGACACGCTCATAGGCTTGTTGTTTGTCTGAAGTTGGGTTCCCCGCTCTGTCTCAGGTCTACTGATCTCAGATTAACCCACTAACACCCGTTAACCCACTAACACCCGTTAACCCACTTACACCCGTTAACCCACTAACACCCGTTAACCCACTAACACCCGTTAACCCACTTACACCCGTTAACCCACTAACACCCGTTAACCCACTAACACCCGTTAACCCACTAACACCCGTTAACCCACTAACACCCGTTAACCCACTAACACCCGTTAACCCACTAACACCCGCTATGGCACTTTGCCACCCGCCCGTCCACAGGGCTTGGAGATCTGTGTTTCCACTACCAGACGGAGGACTACATCTCCCAGTCACCCGGGATTGAATGACAGACTTCTCTCTGGCTCTGCTCAGTCTTCCCATTCTCTCTCTTTTTTCTTTTCTTCTTTCCATGTTTCCTTGGCGCTGTTTGTCTGCGCCTCCCTCCCCCCCTCCCTCCCTCCCTCCCTCCTCCGCGGCCATGTGAGAGGAGAGCACATGGCTAGCCCTGGCTCGGTGACGTCACTCCGCCCACGCTCTGTCCCAGCCCCTCCCCCCTCTCAGCAGAGACACACTGAGCACGCTCTGTTCTGCTGCTGCTGCACATGGCTCCTCTCTCTCTCTCTCTCTCTGTTTCTCTCTCTCTCTCTCTCTCTCTCTCTCTCTCTCTCTCTCTCTCTCTCTCTCTCTCTCTCTCTCTCTCTCTCTCTCTCGCTCCTTTCTCTCTGTCTGTTCTGTCCTGTCGATACGTGTCTGGTCTTTAGAGCATGGTTACCATAGCCACAGTCAGCAGGTGGTCAAGACACTGCAGGAGACCCCGTCGGTGCGTGCGCGTGTGTGTGTGTGTGTGTGTGTGTGTGTGTGTGTGTGTGTGTGTGTGTGTGTGTGTGTGTGTGTGTGTGTGTGTGTGTGTGCGCGTGTGTTTGTGTGTGTGTGTGTGCGCGTGTGTTTGTGTGTATGTGTGTGTGTGCAGCTGAATGCGTAATTTTTCCAACTGCCCCAGACAATAGGATGATGGATGGATAGATTGAAGAGAGAAGGAGGAATGGATAGATGAATGGAGGGAGGGAGAGGGGGAGGGAGGGACGAACGAGTGGATTGAGGGGAGAAGGAGGGATGGATAGATGAATGAATGGAGGGATGGAGGGATTGAGGGAGGGAGGGAGGGGAAGGGGGGAGTGTAAACACCTTACCTTGTGTGTAGTCACCCCTCCATCTCAGCCAATCAGCTGCCTCCATCTACCCTCCGGCTCAAGCTGCCAAGTGCTCCTGGATGTTGTTGCCAAGGTAACAGCTACGGGTGGCGGGTGGCTTCTGATATGTTGAGTAGACGTGTGTGAGAGAGAGAGAGAGAGAGAGAGAGAGAGAGAGAGAGAGAGAGAGAGAGAGAGAGAGAGAGAGAGAGAGAGAGAGAGAGAGAGAGAGAGAGAGAGAGAGAGAGAGAGAGAGAGAGAGAGAGAGAGAGAGAGAGAGAGAGAGAGAGAGAGAGAGAGAGAGAGAGAGAGAGAGAGAGAGAGAGAGAGAGAGAGAGAGAGAGAGAGAGAGAGAGAGAGAGAGAGAGAGAGAGAGACAGAGAGACCCTGGATCATGGAACGATAATGTGCCTGCACACCCACACACACTCTCAATGCAAAGACCTCTAAAGGATACCTGATAAGTGTGTGTGTGTGTGTGTGTGTGTTACTATGTCGCAGTGTGTGTGCGTGTTGTGTAGGTTAAACTGGCCTGATGGGAGGTTACTTGAAATCCACGTGCTTATCCAACACACACACACTTATATACTTGCATACACACTGGAAGAAGTTAATGTGTGTGTGTGTGTGTGTGTGTGTGTGAGAGAGAGAGATTGTAAGGCCTCACCACATTTTTTGGAGTGGGGTTACTGTAGCAGGCCAGTCAGTTGGTCCATAGGGCAGTGTGGAGAAACTGGTCTGGCGTGGGTGGCCATTACGTGTCTTAAGGAGTTCAGCTACTGAGGCCTCTGTGGGCAGCCATTACGTGTCTTAACCTTTTCGCGCGTAAGTTCTAAATTCTCTAACTGTCCCCCTAGAGTGAGTTTTTATCGCACTCGATGTCAGAGCAAGCAAAAATATTCTCGAATTCGATTGTGACGCGTCAGGACAGAAAGCTAGCTAGCATAGCTACAGCACCGTCGCCGTATAGATTATAACCTGTTATCTTAATACTCAGATCATTTGAATGTCTGTAACAGAATAAACGTATTGTATTTGGCTGACAAGACTGCGAAATTCTGTGAATGTGAGGACTGGCTAGTCCCTAGTCTGGGTTAACCTAAACGCTTATTTGATTATGATGCAGCAGTAGAAAATGTACGTTCTATTGATACGTTCTAATCACACCGGTTTGATCGTACGCTTCAGGGACCACTCTAAAGTGATCACACCGGTGTGATCGTACGCGTCAAAGGGTTAAGGAGTTCAGCTACTGAGGCCTCCGTGGGCAGCCATTACGTGTCTTAAGGAGTTCAGCTACTGAGGCCTCTGTGGGCAGCCATTACGTGTCTTAAGGAGTTCAGCTACTGAGGCCTCTGTGGGCAGCCATTACGTGTCTTAAGGAGTTCAGCTACTGAGGCCTCTTTGGGCAGCCATTACGTGTCTTAAGGAGTTCAGCTACTGAGGCCTCTGTGGGCAGCCATTACGTGTCTTAAGGAGTTCAGCTACTGAGGCCTCTGTGGGCAGCCATTACGTGTCTTAAGGAGTTCAGCTACTGAGGCCTCTTTGGGCAGCCATTACGTGTCTTAAGGAGTTCAGCTACTGAGGCCTCTTTGGGCAGCCATTACGTGTCTTAAGGAGTTCAGCTACTGAGGCCTCTGTGGGCAGCCATTACGTGTCTTAAGGAGTTCAGCTACTGAGGCCTCCGTGGGCAGCCATTACGTGTCTTAAGGAGTTCAGCTTCTGAGGCCTCTGTGGGCAGCCATTACGTGTCTTAAGGAGTTCAGCTACTGAGGCCTTTGTGGGCGGCCATTACGTGTCTTAAGGAGTTCAGCTACTGAGGCCTCTGTGGGCGGCCATTACGTGTCTTAAGGAGTTCAGCTACTGAGGCCTCTTTGGGCAGCCATTATGTGTCTTAAGGACTTCAGCTTCAGCTACTGAGGCCTCTGATCACAGGAACACTTTCTGGTTCTTAGGAAGGCCTCATCCTGCTTTCACCTCTCCTTCTCTCACTCGGCCTATCTCTCGGTCTCTCTCTCTCTCTCTCTCTCTCTCTCCCCCCTTCTCTCTCTCTACTCAGACAGCCACTCCTCTCCTCCATTCAGTAGCAGGATAATCTGCCGTTGGCCTCTTTTGGCCCTCTTTGCCTTCCGTCTGGTCAGCTGACCCATAACAGAAACTAGGTCAGAGCTACAAAGACTTTTGTCTGTTCTCTCTCTCTCTCTCTCTCTCTCTCTCTCTCTCCCTCTCTCCCTCTCTCTCTCTCTCTCTCTCTCTCTCCATTTCTCCTCTTATCTCCGTCTTGGTTTTTCCAGGAACAGTTTTGAGGGATGTGATTGGTCCAAACATAGGGCTGGTGCTCCTTCATTTGGATAAGCCCCTCCTCCTTCTGTCGTGAAAATCTCTTCCTGGAAGTGGGAACGTCTCTGCCAAACAACTGTGTGTGTGTGTGTGGTCCTGCATTTGTGTGTGTGTGTGTGTGTGTGTGTGTGTGGTCCTGCATTTGTGTGTGTGTGTGGTCCTGCGTGTGTGTGTGTGTGTGTGTGTGTGTGTGTGTGTGTGTAAAAGAGGGGGGGGGGACCTCAGAGACAGTTGTTCCTATAGAGGGGGGGGGGGCACTCAGAGACAGGTGTTCCTATAGAGGGGGGGGGGGGGGGCACTCAGAGACAGGTGTTCCTATAGAGGGGGGGGGGGGGGCACTCAGAGACAGGTGTTCCTATAGAGGGGGGGGGGCAATCAGACAGGTGTTCCTATAGAGGGGGGGGGGGGGGGGGGCACTCAGAGACAGGTGTTCCTATAGAGGGGGGGGGGGCACTCAGAGACAGGTGTTCCTATAGAGGGGGGGGGGGGGGGGGCACTCAGAGACAGGTGTTCCTATAGAGGGGGGGGGGGGCACTCAGAGACAGGTGTTCCTATAGAGGGAGGGGGGGGCACTCAGAGACAGGTGTTCCTATAGAGGGGGGGGGGGGGGCACTCAGAGACAGGTGTTCCTATAGAGGGGGGGGGGGCACTCAGAGACAGGTGTTCCTATAGAGGGGGGGGGGGGGCACTCAGAGACAGGTGTTCCTATAGAGGGGGGGGGCACTCAGAGACAGGTGTTCCTATAGGGGGGGGGGGGCACTCAGAGACAGGTGTTCCTATAGAGGGGGGGGGGGCACTCAGAGACAGGTGTTCCTATAGAGGGGGGGCACTCAGAGACAGGTGTTCCTATAGGGGGGGGGGGGCACTCAGAGACAGGTGTTCCTATAGAGGGGGGGGGGGGGCACTCAGAGACAGGTGTTCCTATAGAGGGGGGGGGGCACTCAGAGACAGGTGTTCCTAAAGAGGGGGGGGGGGGGGGGCAATCAGACAGGTGTTCCTATAGAGGGGGGGGGGGGGGGCACTCAGAGACAGGTGTTCCTATAGAGGGGGGGGGGGGGCGTGTCTGAGTCACATGATATTAACATGTTTCATATGAGGTTTAATAACGGGTTATCAGATATTAACCACGGTGTCTCTGACCAGACACATGGTGTTAACGTGTGTGTGTGTGTGTGTGTGTGTGTCAGACACTAAAGCGTAAGGAGAAGGAGTATGAGCATGAGATGGAGCGGCTGGCCAGAGAGAAGATCTCCACTCAGCAGCGTCTGTCTGAGCTGAAGAAGGAGCTGGGTCAGAGTCTGGACGCCATGGAGATAGACCACCTCCTACGGCAGACCGGCCAACCAGAGGACGACCAGGCATCCACGTCCACCGCCTCCGGTACACACACACACACACACACAGCCATATAGATAGACACACATTCTCTAGTACACACACACACACACACACACACACAGCCATATAGATAGACACACATTCTCTAGTACACACACGCACAGACACAGACATATAGATAGACACACATTCTCTAGTACACACACACACACACACACACACACACACACACACACAGACATATAGATAGACACACATTCTCTAGTAGACACACACACACACACACAGCCATATAGACACACATTCTCTAGTACACACACACACACACACATATAGATAGACACACATTCTCTAGTACACACACACACACACAGACATATAGATAGACACACATTCTCTAGTACACACACACACACACACACACACACACAGCCATATAGATAGACACACATTCTCTAGTACACACACACACACACACACACACACACAGACATATAGATAGACACACATTCTCTAGTACACACACACACACACACACACACACACATACCGCTGACGCTTATGCACACAGACATTGACGTTGCACACTGTCTTAGTAATAAAAACACATTTTATTAATTCATTAATTTAATAATAGTGTGTATAACCTTGTAAATCTATTATAATAATATTATAATTGTTCCTGGTCTCTCCTGTCGTCCACAGAATGTCAGGCACAATAATAACAGTGTGTATAACCTTGTAAATCTATTATATAATAATTGTTTCCGGTCTCTCCTCTCGTCCACAGAAGGAGAAGACATCTTGGACCAGGACATCGATGACATCACGACCCCGCCCCTCCCCAAACCGCCTCCCCCAATCCTGCCAGCCCAATCGCTTCTCACCTCCCACCTGTCAATCGGACACACGTCCCTCCCCCTGGCCAGCCTGCTGAACACGCCCACTGCCTCGGCCCCTCCCCCCCAGACTATAGCCCCCGCCCCTCAGCCACACCCCCTCCACGTTCAGCCCACTGTCATCGCCCACGCTGTCTCCCACCCGTCCGTCATCCAGGCTGTCAATCACATCCTCCCGGCCAATCACAAACACCTCGCCCACATCGCCCCCTCGCCGGGCCCCGCCTCCTCCTCCACCCCTCAGCCAATGACGGCCACAGCGGCCACCCACCACCAGCCAATGACGGCTCAGCCCATCGGACACATCACGGTGCACCCCGTGGCTCACCTGGGCGGGCCGCTACCTGGCCACCTGCAGGGCCTGTACCCCCAGGGCGTGTCAGTGTGCCAGCCCACGGTGGTGGGCCACATCACACACACCTTCACCCACCACCTCCAGCCCCAGCCCCCCCAGCAGCAGCACGGCCCCCAGCTCAACGGAGCCGCAGTGCCCGCCCAAGGGGGCCCGACTATGGGCAAACCCACGGCGGTGCTGGCCCCCCACCACCCACACCTGGTGGGGCAGACGGCCACCGTGCTCAACCCCGTCACCATGGTAACCGTGCCGCCTTTCCCCGGCACGCTCAAGCTGGCCTGAATGGACCGAAGAAGGAGGGAAGAAAAAGGAGGGGGAGAGGGAGAGGGAGAGAGAGAGAGAGAGAGAGAGAGAGAGAGAGAGAGAGAGAGAGAGAGAGAGAGAGAGAGAAGGATGAGGAAACCGCAACAGCATGGATTAGACCATTACATGGTAACCATGACAACCAAGACTTTAGAGAGGATGAAGGAGGACCTCACAACGAGCATGGTAACCGTGGTGCTGGCCGTCGTCATGACAACCGGAGGAGTGTGGGTTGACCGCACACATGGGACTGGAATCCTCAGTGTCTACTTCACATTCTCTCTCTCTCTCTCTCTCTCTCTCTCTCTCTCTCTCTCTCTCTCTGTTCCTCACTAACAGAATAAGCTCCTGTCTTCTCTCTCCATTCGTTCATTTAACAGAGAGACGATCTCTAAAGGTAGAACAGAGACAAACCATGTAGTTCCACAGCTAGCCGTCTGATGATGTCATCCAGGTGAGACCAGACCTCCAGTGGCAGCCGTCTCTGTGAGATGATGTCACAGATCTTTTTGATTTCCGTTCTGTTTGCAAATGCTCTCTTTTCCTTCTCTGGTTTGTGTTTTTTTCCTAATGTCTATTTTCCTGAGGCGTGGCTGGTTTCCAGAACATGTTGACGGTGTTCCTTTAATCTGTTGCCTATCCTTATGCTTTCAAATCAGTGGAGGAGGACTGTAATCCTTATATGGTGTAGAACTTCCAATCAGACGTTTACACATCGCTTTACAAATCAAGAATCAAGATGTGCAGCTTACAGTGGAGTCTAAGAACACACGTTCACACCTCAGCAAAAATGGAAAAGCCACTTCGTAAAATTCAAATAGAAAGTTTCCCTTTTAGAGATCTGAACTGGACCGACTGTTGTAGACCCAAAGCCAAAGCTCCTATCCTTACAGTACAACAGCGCCATCTGGTGTCCTTCAAGCCCACACACTCCCTCTTCAGACCTCACACAAAATACATTCTCTGTGTGTGTGTGTGTGTGTGTGTGTGTGTGTGTGTGTGTGTGTGTGTGTTTGTGTGTGCGTGCGTGTGTGTGTGTGTGATGATCGTCTCCAGCCTAAAGTTGTGCATCTTGATCTATTTTTCCATTTCCTACGTCACAGCCGTTTTTAAGTATGTTAGCGACGTGATCCTCTTTCTTATTCCGTGTGTGTGTGTGTGTGTGTGTGTGTGTGTGTGTGTGTGTGTGTGTGTGTGTGTGTGTATGTGTACCATTTGCATTCTGAACACTGTGAAAACCTTACTACAACAAACCCACACGCAAGAGGATTGGAAATGTGTACGTCTTTCCATCAGACAAAATTGACTTAAGATTCAAGAAAAATGAAAAAAAATGTTCTGCTCAGTTTTTTTTATGACATGACTACATCTAAATGGTTCAGTTTGTTAATAAGTGTGTGTATGGATTATTTTCAAAGCGTATGATTGTGTGCATGTTCTGTTTGACATACGAGCGTACCTTTTTACAGATGTACCCCTGCCTGTTTTCATATGGAGATTTAGTTTAGTTTGTTTATTTTCCTGGGACCATGTACAAAAATACTGTATGCCAGACAGAATGGACCACCTCCTGCTACATTTAAATTATATTATATATGGATATATAAAAGCAGACATTTTCCCTATGGTGAAAGTTAACTTATATATTATCGCCTGGCCACTTTGGGCTGCCTTTTCACATCTCCCTAGCCTCTATGTTAAAGATAATAACAATAATAATAATGACAAAAATATTAACTATGAGAAGTTATACTGATGATGATGATGATGATGATGATGAAGATTCTTAATAAATCTTATTACATTTACAACTCTGTGTGTCTGCTATATGACTTTGTTTGGTTTGGATGAGCTCCCTGAGGAGAATACTACCCAGGGAGGGGCTCCCTGAGGAGAATACTACCCAGGGAGGGGCTCCTAATCCTGGGTACCTCCTCCGGTGACGCTGGCCTCTCCTGCATGGAGGATGGAGGCGGTTCAGGGCAAGACCAACGGCCAGAACCCCATTCTACTGTCTCTCTACTGGTGTGAGTAGCACTGTGGTGGACTCTAAGCTGACGTGTGTGTGTGTGTCAGAAACAATGGCTCAGGATTCCAACAAATAAGTAATGCATATAGTAGTAACTATTTGTTATTTATTTTTTTGCTTTATGGTGATCAATCATTTGCGATGAACACATTCATTATATCCAGATACAAAACACATTTTAAGGTCAAAAGATGAAAAGTATAAAATTAATTTGTTCTACAGACGCAATTTAAAATCGGGGACAGTTCACAAAGTAACCACTAAGTTGTAGCAACACTCTTTCTCTCTTCTAAAATATGGTAATACTCATATCACAAAACATTTCAAAAGGAAAAATGTAAAATGATATAATATGTAAATGTACCCAATTATTGTTTGATAAATAATGATCTTTAGAGTTTTCAAATGGTTATCCTCAGTGTAAAAGGTTCCATGGAGATGGAGATTAGACAGAGCTTTTCCTATTGGTGGTAATAGCAGGACACCCCAAGGTTTTCGGGCCCAGAAGGATTGTGGGCCAATCAGGAGTCTGCGCTCGGTTCGTTCTGCAAACGCCCCTGAATCTTCTCAAATACCTCCTGCATCTTCCTCAACTGGAGGGAGGGAGGAGAAACCGAAAGACAGAGAAAGAAAAAGAGAGAGTAGGGATGGCCAGTGAGTGAGTGGGATTTGTAATTGAGTAGGTATTGTTGGTGAATGGGAGAGTATTAGTACTCGAGTGGGTACTGATGTTGAATGGGAGAGTATTAGTACTCGAGTGGGTACTGATGTTGAATGGGAGAGTATTAGTACTCTAGTAGGTATTGATGTTGAATGGGAGAGTATTAGTACTCTAGTAGGTATCGATGTTGAATGGGAGAGTATTAGTACTCGAGTAGGTTTCGATGTTGAATGGGAGAGTATTAGTACTCCAGTAGGTATTGATGTTGAATGGGAGAGTATTAGTACTCGAGTAGGTATCGATGTTGAATGGGAGAGTATTAGTACTCGAGTAGGTATCGATGTTGAATGGGAGAGTATTAGTACTCCAGTAGGTATTTATGTTGAATGGGAGAGTATTAGTACTCCGGTAGGTATTGATGTTGAATGGGAGAGTATTAGTACTCTAGTAGGCATTGATGTTGAATGGGAGAGTATTAGTACTCGAGTAGGTATCGATGTTGAATGGGAGAGTATTAGTACTCCAGTAGGTATTTATGTTGAATGGGGGAGTATTAGTACTCCAGTAGGTACTGATGTTGAATGGGAGAGTATTAGTACTCTAGTAGGTATCGATGTTGAATGGGAGAGTATTAGTACTCTAGTAGGTATCGATGTTGAATGGGAGAGTATTAGTACTCCAGTAGGTATTTATGTTGAATGGGGGAGTATTAGTACTCTAGTAGGTATTGATGTTGAATGGGAGAGTATTAGTACTCCAGTAGGTATTGATGTTGAATAGGAGAGTATTAGTACTCCAGTAGGCATTGATGTTGAATGGGAGAGTATTAGTACTCTAGTGGGTATTGATGTTGAATGGGAGAGTATTAGTACTCTAGTAGGTATCGATGTTGAATGGGAGAGTATTAGTACTCCGGTAGGTATTGATGTTGAATGGGAGAGTATTAGTACTCTAGCGGGTATTGATGTTGAATGGGAGAGTATTAGTACTCTAGTAGGTATTGATGTTGGATGGGAGAGTATTAGTACTCTAGTAGGTATTGATGTTGAATGGGAGAGTATTAGTACTCTAGTAGGTATTGATGTTGAATGGGAGAGTATTAGTACTCTAGTAGGTATTGATGTTGAATGGGAGAGTATTAGTACTCTAGTAGGTATCGATGTTGAATGGGAGAGTATTAGTACTCTAGTAGGTATCGATGTTGAATGGGAGAGTATTAGTACTCCAGTAGGTATTAATGTTGAATGGGAGAGTATTAGTACTCCAGTAAATGTAACAGAGTTCCTCTCACCTCGTCGTCTTTCTCCAGTATGAGTCTCTCCGTCTCGCTGTGGACCGGTGTCAAGGGAAGAGCAAAGTCCACGCCACTCTCAGACCAAATCCTCTCACGCAGACTAAAACATCGCAAACCATTGGAAGCAACATCAACAGGCACGAAACCAAAACAAAGAAAAGAAAGATTTCAAATACATTTCAACTAATATTTAAGCTTCAGGTGTTTCTGTCTATTTCTGTATGCTTCATTTGTGAACACTTCCCGTGCATGTGTTTCCTCTCCTGAACCACCAAGCACTGCATTGGAGTGTGTGTGTGTGTGTATGTGTCTGTCTGTCTGTCTGTCTGTCTGTCTGTCTGTCTGTCTGTCTGTCTGTCTGTCTGTCTGTCTGTCTGTCTGTCTGTGTGCGTGCGTGCCTGCGTTTCCTCTCCTGGATCACCATGTGGGTCATGTTCTGGATACACTGGGCTCTGTAGTTTTCGTAGTGTGTTTCCCGGGTGACTTCCTTCAGGTCCTGCATGTGAGTCCTCACCAGCATGTTCCTCAGGAGCAGGAAGTCACTGTGGGCCGGGTTCTCCACTGCAGAACATAGAAACAGAGGGAATAGAAAGGACACGTTCATTTCCTCCCAACAGAAATGCAGGGGCCCCGTCAAGGTTGCCCTTGACAACATGCCAGGTAGAATGGGGCGGCCATCTTTGAAACCCAGCCCAGACACACACACACACACACACGCACATTCACTAAGAGCCTTATATGGATTTCCTTCCATTGTAATCTTTATTGTTCAAATCTATAACTAAAAAGTAAAAGCCTTTCCGTATTCCCATCTTTTAGAGTCTCAGATGTATCTTTTATCTTGCTCTATCTCTGTGTGTGTGTGTGTGTGTGTGTGTGTGTGTGTGTGTGTGTGTGTGTGTGTGTGTGTGTTGGAGTATACCTTCTACTACTCCCCAGGGATAGAGACGACCTCTGAACCTACGACCTTTGCTCTCCACCTGAAGGTTACTGCCGATCACAGCGAATGGAACGCTGTCCTGAAGCAAAGAAAGACAGAGAGTTATGTTTGACAGACAGAGGGAGTTACTATGGGCGCTGGCTATATACACCAACATCAGAGAGAGAGAGAGAGAGAGAGAGAGACACAGAGAGAGACACAGAGAGAGGGTGACTGTTATTGTGGAGGCTAACTCTTCTAATTTCTTCCATCAATTTAGTTCAGAGTGTAACAACATGCAACATGCCCATTCTAAAGCAAGAAATTACCATTTTAGAAACTGTTACATATTTTCAAAATAATGTTCCACTGATAGCATATTTCATGACTGAATTATATAATTGTATAATTGTAAATGTATATATATATATATATATACACATACAGTACCAGTCAAAAGTTTGTACACACTCTCATTCAAGTGGATGGGAAAGTGTGTCCAAACTGTACTGTACCTACGTCAAAACGGAAGGAGGCAGGGAATAGGTAATAATGAATATTATTAAGCACTTTGTTCCCTCTTACAGCCAAGGGGAGGAAGATGGAGGTGGGTTTTGATCTTTAGGAGTCAGAGGGAGGAAGAGGAAGATGGAGGTGTGTTCTGACCTTGAGGAGTCAGAGGGAGGAAGAGGAAGATGGAGGTGTGTTTTGATCTTTAGGAGTCAGAGGGAGGAAGAGGAAGATGGAGGTGTGTTCTGACCTTGAGGAGTCAGAGGGAGGAAGAGGAAGATGGAGGTGTGTTCTGACCTTGAGGAGTTGTTCCTGCTGTCTGAACTCCTCATCTTCATCAGAGTCACACTCTGGGAACTGATAGATGTTGATGCCAAACTGGTCTATTTCCTCTTTGATCTAAACACACACACACACACACACACACACACACACACACACACACACACACACACACAGCAGTAAAAGTGTTAAAGATGAAGGTCTGATTGATCTTGATTGCTAGTACCTTTCTATTTTAATACATATGCAAATCAAATCAAATATATTTGTATAGCACATTTCAAACACATTGACAATTTAATGTGCTTTACACAAGGCAAGCAGAAACATACAAGGAAGAAATAAAAGACCAAGAAATGAATAGAAAAAAATGTAAGGAATAAAATTAGAGAAATGAAATTGCTACGAAAGAACAATTCAGCAGAAGGCAATGGAGAAGCTATATGTTTTAATCTGGATTCCAAAGTAGTCAGGCTCGCAGCGGGTGTGCGATGTTCTGGAAGGTTCCAGCGCTTGGTTTCATAATAGATCACCAGTTACCGCTCTACTTGAAAACAGCAGCACTCTGACGGCCCACCTCTCCTTAACAATAGGACTGAGGTCAACTACACAACAGGGTTGTCTCCGTGGCAACTCGACGGCAGACCATCGCGGTCTCCAGAGCAACATGGGCGTGGTCTACCACCACCAGCACCTCCATACAGCCCTGTGGTCCTGGTCTCACCTTGAGTTTCTTCCTGCGGACCTCAGCTGGTGTCAGGCTGTCCGCTTTGGCAAGGACCGGCACTATGTTGACCTTATCATGGAGGGCTCGCATACACTCCACATCCAACGGCCGCAGACTGAGGGAAACACACACACACACACACACACACACACACTGAGTCAGAACAACACCTTAATGGACAGTGTAATGTTTTAATTATATTATTAATTATATTATTAATTATTAATTATTATGGTTCAGTCAGACAAACGCCTCCATCTTAAACATTTTATATGTTTGAATAAAATCCCGTCTGGCATGGTTGGATCTGCTATTTGCACCCATTATCTTGGATTGGTGTGTGTAGGTAGGCGCGCGTGTGTGTGTGTGTTGATAT
This sequence comes from Aplochiton taeniatus, assembly GCA_017639675.1. NCBI lineage: Eukaryota > Metazoa > Chordata > Actinopteri > Galaxiiformes > Galaxiidae > Aplochiton > Aplochiton taeniatus. Next base: position 744,206 of record CM030172.1, read on the forward strand.
GTGTGTGTATTTGGAGTATATTTTGTGTGTGTGTGTGCTCCTGTACCCGTGTCCAAAAGGAGAGATGAAATAGAGACAGCAGTGTACTCTGTTATCCTGGATATTCTTCCTGTTCAGTCCACTCTCATCTCTGAAGTACTGCTCAAACTGCTGGTCAATGTAGTCCACTACTTCCTTCCAACTGTAGGGAGCACATTCAACATCACTGAGTAAAAAAACTACAAAATGAAAAACAGTAATAATCTCTGAAGTACTGCTCAAACTGCTGGTCAATGTAGTCCTCTACTTCCTTCCAACTGCAGGGAGCACATTCAACAACACTAAGTGAAAAAACTACAAAACTTAGAAACAGTAATATTTGGACATTGGAATTGGATTCCTTGGACCACCAAAGATGGTGGAGTCTTTGCTCACTAGCCTGTTAGGGTTCTCTCTGGGCTTTGAAACGTTTGTACGGAAACCACCAACTGCCACTGGGATCAGTTCCTAATTCCAGTTCTATGTGGGTTGATAAACATCCACACCTCTGGAATTCCTTTCATTTTTATCTTTGGTTTTCTCACGTTGTTTAGTATAACTATTGAGTAGAACACACTACATGCACTGCGATGAGTTTAAAGGCTGTCCTTATGAACCAACTAACCTTTACTAGTCTCTCAAGTCTTTACTGGGTCTTAATATAGATTTTTTTTCTTTCAAAATAATCGTTTCTGACATCGTTCCTCACCTCTGAGTGTTGTTGACGGCGTCTCCAAATCCTGGTGTGTCAATGATGGTCAGACGGAGTTTGATACCCTTCTCCTCGATACCGACCATGTGTTTGACGATATTTACCGTCTGTGTGATACGCTCTGCGGACACGGGACTTTGTTATGAAAATATACCTTACCGGGTGGAAAAACCACAGAAAATGGAAACAAAGACATAATATAAAAATAAACGTAGACATTGCATTACAAAAGTCAGTTGTATCATGACATGAATCGTTATTCCCAAGCTTCTTAAAGGCAGCCAGTGACTCTGTCTTTTTACAAATGAAAGGGGGAGACAGACTCTCCCTCTTTCTCTCTCTCCCTCTCTCCCTCTTTCTCTCTCTCTCTCTCGTGTAAGTGTGTGTCTGAAACCCATTCTTATCACAGGTGAGGTAACTCTTCGTAGTAGTGTAGGTGTGTCTGAAACCCATTCTTATCACAGGTGAGGTAACTCTTCGTAGTAGCGTAGGTGTGTGTCTGAAACCCATTCTTATCACAGGTGAGGTAACTCTTCGTAGTAGCGTAGGTGTGTGTCTGAAACCCATTCTTATCACAGGTGAGGTAACTCTTCGTAGTAGTGCAGGTGTGTGTCTGAAACCCATTCTTATCACAGGTGAGGTAACTCGTGTTTGCGTGTGTCTGAGTCGTGGTTCTTGCTCAGGTCCCTCTGCTTCATGGAGGAGAAGAAGATGTCTGACCGTCAGCGTCAGGAACTGTTACAGGGTTACCGTGACGACCAGGAGGTTAGGCCTAGAACTACCAGATACTGTGTTATTTTAATAAGTTGCTGTGATAGAATATACAATTTGTTAACCCATTGTAGTGTGTGTTGGGTCTCTGGTTTGTGCCCTAGGCCTTGAACTACTAAACACTGTGTACAGCAGAAAATGCTGTTGTTGGTTCCCCACTGCCCCAGAGTTGCCATGACGACCAGTCCAATGTAGACGGGGGTTAGGCTGTTCCATACCTGCGGCATCCGGAACTTTCCTGTCCCTGTAGAGGTCTGTGAGGAACAGACTGTTGATCAGTGTGGATTTACCCAGACCGGACTCTCCTAGAGAGATGGAGAGGGAGAGACAGAGAGACATGAGGACAGAGAGAGAGAGAGAGAGAGAGAGAGAGAGAGAGAGAGACATGAGGACAGAGAGAGAGACAGACAGACAGACAGACAGACAGACAGACAGACAGACAGAGACATGAGGACAGAGAGAGAGACAGAGAGAGAGAGAGAGAGACAGAGAGAGAGAGAGACATGAGGACAGAGAGAGAGACAGAGAGAGAGAGAGACATGAGGACAGAGAGAGAGACAGAGAGAGAGAGAGAGACATGAGGACAGACAGAGAGACAGAGAGAGAGAGAGATACTGTAGCCTCATGGTTTGAACAGCAGTGGTGTATAGCGTAGTCGTAGTAGTTTGAACTACGGTAATGTAGTTGGGTAATGTAGTCTTCTGTGTATTGACTACAGTAGTGTAGCTGGGTAATGTAGTCCGCTGTGTATTGACTACAGTAGTGTAGTTGGGTAATGTAGTCCGCTGTGTATTGACTACAGTAGTGTAGCTGGGTAATGTAGTCCGCTGTGTATTGACTACAGTAGTGTAGTTGGGTAATGTAGTCCGCTGTGTATTGACTACAGTAGTGTAGCTGGGTAATGCAGTCCGCTGTGTATTGACTACAGTAGTGTACCTGGGTAATGTAGTCCGTTGTGTATTGACTACAGTAGTGTAGCTGGGTAATGTAGTTCGTTGTGTATTGACTACAGTAGTGTAGCTGGATAATGTAGTCTGCTGTGTATTGACTACAGTGGTGTAGCTGGGTAATGTAGTCCGTTGTGTATTGACTACAATGGTGTAGCTGGATATTGTAGTCCGCTGTGTATTGACTACAGTAGTGTAGCTGGGTAACGTAGTCTGCTGTGTATTAACTACAGTAGTGTAGCTGGGTAATGCAGTCTGCTGTGGATTGAGCACAGTAGTGTAGCTGGGTAATGTAGTCTGCTGTGTATTAACTAGAGTAGTTTAGCTGGGTAATGTAGTCTGCTGTGTATTGACTACAGTAGTGTAGCTGGGTAATGTAGTCTGCTGTGTATTAACTACAGTAGTGTAGCTGGGTAATGTAGTCCGTTGTGTATTGACTACAGTAGTGTAGCTGGGTAATGTAGTCCGTTGTGTATTAACTACAGTAGTGTAGCTGGGTAATGTAGTCCGTTGTGTATTAACTACAGTAGTGCAGCTGGGTAATGTAGTCCGTTGTGTATTAACTAGAGTAGTGCAGCTGGGTAATGTAGTCCGTTGTGTATTAACTAGAGTAGTGCAGCTGGGTAATGTAGTCCGCTGTGTATTAACTAGAGTAGTGCAGCTGGGTAATGTAGTCCGCTGTGTATTGACTAGAGTAGTGCAGCTGGGTAATGTAGTCCGCTGTGTATTAACTAGAGTAGTGCAGCTGGGTAATGTAGTCCGCTGTGCAGGTACCTGCTACTATGACGGTGAAGGTGAACCCTTTCTTCACTGTCTTCCTGTGCACCTGATTGGGCAGCGTGGCGAAGCCTACATACTCCCTGTCCTGGTCCTGAAACACCAACATTACAGACAGACACTTATATTATTATAAATTATTAGTAGTAGTATTGTAATACACCACATGAATGCAGACACTACGCCTTAATATGTGAAAGTACCCCCCCCCCCCCACACACACACACACACACACACACACACGCGCGCACACACACACACACACACACACACGCAAACACACACCTCTGATCTGCACTGTTAGCAGACCTTGTTTTAGCATACTGCTGACACGAGAGAGGGTCTGTGTATTGTAAGCTCCTGTGTTGTATGGTACCAACAGCTCCATCATTGGGGACACACAGTACCTCTGCTAACCTCTAGGGTTAGGGTTAGTTTTGGATGGTGGGTTAGGGTTAGGGATAGTTTTGGATGGAGGGTTGGGGTTAGGGTTAGGGCTAAGGTTAGGATTAGTTTGGGACTGAGGACACAGTACCTGTGGATTCGTAGGGGTTAGGGTTAGGGTTAGTACCTCTGTGGATTCGTAGGGGTTAGGGTTAGGGTTAGTACCTCTGTGGACTCATAGGGGTTAGGGTTAGGGTTAGTACTTCTGTGGACTCATAGGGGTTAGGGTTGGTACCTCTGTGGACTCATAGGGGTTAGGGTTAGGGTTAGTACCTCTGTGGACTCATAGGGGTTAGGGTTAGGGTTGGTACCTCTGTGGACTCATAGGGGTTAGGGTTGGTACCTCTGTGGACTCATAGGGGTTAGAGTTGGTACCTCTGTGGACTCATAGGGGTTAGGGTTGGTACCTCTGTGGACTCATAGGGGTTAGGGTTGGTACCTCTGTGGACTCATAGGGGTTAGGGTTGGTACCTCTGTGGACTCATAGGGGTTAGGGTTGGTACCTCTGTGGACTCATAGGGGTTAGGGTTGGTACCTCTGTGGACTCATAGGGGTTAGAGTTAGGGTTAGTACCTCTGTGGACTCGTAGGGGTTAGGGTTGGTACCTCTGTGGACTCGTAGGGGTTAGGGTTGGTACCTCTGTGGACTCATAGGGGTTAGGGTTAGGGTTAGTACCTCTGTGGACTCATAGGGGTTAGGGTTAGGGTTAGTACCTCTGTGGACTCATAGGGGTTAGGGTTAGGGTTAGGGTTAGTACCTCTGTGGACTCGTAGGGGTTAGGGTGAGGGTTAGTACCTCTGTGGACTCGTAGGGGTTAGAGTTAGGGTTAGTACCTCTGTGGACTCGTAGGGGTCAAAGCGGCCCCAGGGGCTGCACGGGCGTGAGGCGGGGGGAACTGGGGACTCCAAGGAGCCGTGGGAGAAAAGCTGCTGCCTCCGGAGCTGGAGGGGCTGGAAGTCCACCTCCAGGGGGGGGCCGCTCCGACTGGACCTGGGGGGGGGGGGGGGGGGGGGGGGGGAGGGAGGAAGAGGGGTTAAGGAGAAAGAGGGGGTGGAGAGGAAGAGGGGGTGGGGGAGGAAGAGGGGGTGGGGGAGGAAGTGAAAAAGGGGGGGGTGGCCGTCAAACAGGATGAACCAATCTGACTTCTAGAATCTGACTTAAGTCCTTGTTAGTAAAGTCTACCAAACCTATTCAAAATGTAATACAATAATACAGTAAATATGGTCATACAGTAAACAGTACAGTCTACCATATTTAAAATGTAGTGTATTAGGTCATTAAAAACATGCTAAGATAAGATCCACATGCATTTAGACATATGCATATGCTATAAACACAATGAATTATTATTATTTAGGAAAAATCTAAAGCAACATGGCCGAAAAATATGTAAAACGTGAATAATCAAAAAGTATGAAAGGGGACAGCGTTGATTGAACCTGGGAGCTGCTAGCGGGTATCCTGAGGGCGAGCAGGGGGTTGGCCGGGCGATAGAGTGCCCCTGGTGGTCCTGGGAGGACACTACAGGCCGGGGGTGGTGCCCCAGCCTGGGGCTGCCCAGAACCAGGCCTGCTCCCTGGGCTTCCCTCTCCAGCCTGGGGCTGCCCAGAACCAGGCCTGCTCCCTGGGCTTCCCTCTCCAGCCTGGGGGTGTGAGGTCTGCTCGTGACTGGAGGGGGTGTCTGGTGGAGGTCTGTGCTCTGCTGGCAGGGGGGCGGGCCCCCCCTCACGCTGAACGGCGTCTCCCCCTCATCCTGGTCCTCCACAGACAGACCCGACAACTAGGAAAAGGACAGGGGTGGTTTTAGAGGTGGGATTTTGGTGGGATATGATAGTCTGAGTAAATGAGTCATATTTATACTTATACATCAAATTATGTTTTATACACAATAGTGTATATTATGTGTAATCGATGATTTGGGACTGTAGAGAAAGGAATAGTACAGTACAGTTCACAACAGAACCTTGCCACTTTTCCTTACCCTACTTCATGACATGTTGCTGAGGAACTAACGGAAAGTAAAACAATGTAAATACATTTATTACTGCACTGTCTTCAGTAAAGACAGCGCTATGCAATTATTTATCTGAATGTGTGGCCATATTATTATTTTTCATGATACTGTGTATTCCTAAGTGACCTTTGACCCCCTTGGATCCTATTAGGCCATAGACCAACCCTCCATCTGCTACGAACCCCACAGGGCCTCTCAGCGTGAGAGGGTTAAGACCGGATGCACACTCACACGCACACGCACACGCACACACACACACACACACACACACACAGGGTGTGTGAGATAGAACAAGGGGAGTTACTCCTCTCTCTTCCACTTAGCTGGTAGTCCAGACAGTACGCACACATACACACACACACACACACACACACACACACACACACAGGGTGTATGAGGTAGAGTGGGAAGAGCATTACTACACCTGCCTGCCTGCCTCTCTCTCTCTCTCTCTCTCTCTCTCTCTCTCTCTCTCTCTCTCTCTCTCTCTCTCTCTCTCTCTCTCTCTCTCTCTCTCTCTCTCTCTCTCTCTCTCTCTCTCTCTCTCTCTCTCTCTCTCTCTCTCTCTCTCTCTCTCTCTCTCTCTCTCTCTCTCTCTCTCTCTCTCTCTCTCTCTCTCTCTCTCTCTCTCTCTCTCTCTCTCTCTCTCTCTCTCTCTCTCTCTCTCTCTCTCTCTCAGCTGCTAGTCCGGACAGGACAGACACACACACACACACACACACACACACACACACAGGGTGTGTGAGGTAGGAGGGGAGCATTAACCAGAGCCCTTCCTCTCTCTGTCTGTCAGTGCAGCAGCCCTCCATGTTGCGTCATGTCATCACTCCTTCCTGTTTGTGGCTAAAGCTTTCAGAGTCAGAGTCAGTCAAAAGAACAAGCAGCCCGGCGCCATGGCGATAAGAGCCAGGACACCAGAGAAGGCTCGCCCCAACAGCCAGACAAAGTACTCTACCACTCAGACAGAAGAAGAAGAAGAAGAAGAAGAAGACCAGACATACTGCAGACACAGTACTCTACCACTCAGACAGAAGAAGACCAGACATACTGCAGACACAGTACTCTACCACTCAGACAGAAGAAGAAGACCAGACATACTGCAGACACAGTACTCTACCACTCAGACAGAAGAAGACCAGACATACTGCAGACACAGTACTCTACCACTCAGACAGAAGAAGAAGACCAGACATACTGCAGACACAGTGCTCTACCATTCAGAAAGGAGAAGACCAGACCTACTGCAGACACAGTACTCTACCACTCAGACAGAAGAAGAAGACCAGACCTACTGCAGACACAGTGCTCTACCATTCAGAAAGGAGACCAGACCTACTGCAGACACTGTACTCTACCACTCAGAAAGGAGAAGAAGACCAGGCATACTGCAGACACTGTGGACTTAATTGAATGTATTTGTTTTTATATAATTCATCAGACATTGAGACTCTGCACCTGTCCGTTTGCCAGGATCGGTCACTACTCCTCCATGTCTGTCAAATGCTGCCTTCCTAACACTATACAGAGCCCTCTAGTGACCAGAACCCTAGACACCAGCCTCACAGTGGAAGAGACCAGGCGTTGCTCAAAGAGGTGCCCAGGATCAGGGGCCCCTCGCTGGGCGAAAGCAGCGGACAGTGGCTGGGCTGGAGGAGCTCAACAGACTGGTGGGGTACGGAGCGACCAAACGTTCCTACCTAGCAACCGCCATGTCTGGCTGATACAAGTTCATCTGTACCTCCTGGTCACCTCCAATTACCCTCTAAGCCTTGCAGTGGACTTAACCCAGATTAATGCTCTGATCTCCCACTAACAAGGGAGGGATTAAGATTCTGCACACACACACACACACACACACACACACACATTTTATTTTTTTTAACTGAACAAAGTTAACTCTAACTATAAGACTTTCTACAGCTCGTTGTCAATGGTCCTACCTCGTTCTCTGAGCAGGATGCGTTAGAAGGGAAAGCAGGAAAGATGGAAACGTTAGTTGGTCAATGGGGCGCTGCATTAGCTATGGGTGGTAGTTCTGTCTTTTACAATGAAATATTAAACAAACGTTGATAAATCAAGATGAGAATGTGATTGATAATAACTTGTTTGTGTTCAAGTCTCAACAGCTCGACCATATTTTGTATTATTCCATTCTGTACCTCGTCGAGGGATTTTTTGTTGCATTGATAATTTGATTCAGACAAACTAAAAACACGTACCTATTTTGCAAGAGCGGAACCGAACAGGCGAGGACATGCGTTCCATATTGCAAACAGTTTATGTTGTCGTCATCGGACGGTAAAGGGACCCTGCCTCGGTCAAAACAAACTCATCCGCTAAATTAGCAAAACAGACAAAGACCTTCCCCTGCGGGCAACAAAATAGTAAGAGGCATGAACGAGATGGCTCATTGGTTGGTAAGAATATAAAAATACGATTCCGTAAGGGATAAAGGACCTGTTTCTAATAAAAGCCCACTTTCCGAGAAGGACAAGTTCGACTGAGCGACAACAAACCGTTTCTAGTTTGACGTAGGTACCTCTGACTGAGTGCACGGGAAAACAACGTGGATGGATCTACAGTGCATAGTATAGGATTAACTGCCTCGCGGCACTGGTGGCTATTTTCTGTGAAATGGGTTGAATATCAACCCGCCTCAATTAACGCGTAGTCTTTCTTTGTAAAAAAAGTTTTTTCAAACGCGACGAAGTTGATATGATACTTCCTGCGCCCCCCAAAAAGTGGGATTGTGAAACTTTTCTTGTTAATGAGTTCGCGCGCGTGTACAGTACCATGGACAGCGTCATCAATACGATACGTCATCAATACAGCCCCGTTGTGGTGTAGTGGCGACTTTCTATAGTTGGCTGACCAAAATTAAAATTATTTAATTCTTTTTTATTTATACAGGGTACATTTTACTTCTCTAATCCAATAACTCCACTAAGTTACTCCAATAAAACATTAGCCTAGATGTTAAAAAGTTCTGAAATATGGACAACCGTTTAAATATTTTTGGCTTGCATATTGTATAGTAGGCCTATTAGTTTTGTAATTTTTATAAGTTTGCCCCCCAACATGTACATTCATCAGCATATCTCTGTAAGAACCTGATGCAGATCCCACAGAATCTTGGATAATAGTTCTATCTGCCACTGAAATCAAACAGAATAAAATCTGATGCAGATCCCACAGAATCTTGGATAATAGTTCTATCTGCCACTGAAATCAAACAGAATACAATCTGATGCAGATCCCACAGAATCTTGGATAATAGTTCTATCTGCCACTGAAATCAAACAGAATACAATCTGAAAGGGAAATCAGTGGTAGATACGTTCACTACCTACCTACCCACCATTCTGTGGAGCTCCTGCGACCCACCCACTGCGAGAGCTCCTCATACTGGGCTCCTCTTCCAGTTTTGCTGGTGTAAGTAGTACCGGGAATGGCCTGTAGGGGGTAATGTCTCGGTGACGACTGCTGTTCTGCAAAAGTTTGATCAGAGGCAGGCTGAGGAAAGGCATCTCATATTTCAACCATGTTGGAAATTTAAGTGCCTGGGTGTGAGTGGTGCGTGAACTCCGAAAAGTCGACGTTCAATAACTGAGGGATCCATAGCTGGGATAGTCAACAGTTGGCTCAGAGGAACCGGAAGTGACGTCACTGAAAGGGACCAGGAAGTGGGGGAGGAAGTTGACAGTCCTTCTCAGGGCAGTGATGGTGTTTTGATTGAAATAGGAGACATCTATTACTTCTCTCAACAGCTTTATAACACATAGATGATTATATTCTGAACACACACATCTTCACATATTAATGAATGTCCTTTATTTTGCATTAAGAATAATATATATATATATATTTTTATGAATTTATTGGTCTGTTATTTCGTTTGTTTCTTCCTTTTCAGCTTTTGCTTGCCTTGTGTGAAGCACATTGAATTGCCGATGTGTATGAAATGTGCTAATAACATTTAGTTGATTGGATTTGAAGAAGATGACGGTTTGTTTCAGCAGACTGTCACTCACAGGGGCTTGTAGGACTTTGACATGGAAGACCATAAAAAACAAGATGAATTATCATTTAGCATGCCCTATACTAATCAAATGAAGACATTAGTGTTAGGGTTCTTTGGAACACTGTTTTGTTTGGTTCTATTCTACACCGTGGGGTAGATGGTAATCTAGTCAAGTTTGAATCATTGAACTCATAGTTTGATTGAGTACTATTACCCCCCCAAAAAGACAAGAACGTTTAGTCTTCCTCTTTTTTTTAATTTTAGTTATGTGGTTATCAGCTAGTGGTTGCCTATGAACTGCTTGACCAGGCTGAGCCTCTCCTCCTGGCTGTCCGCCTGCCTGTCACTCATGCTGGGTAGAGCCCAAGGCTCGCTGGGGGGGCTGGTCTGGAAGTAGGGACACCGGCTCAGGTGAGTGGACATGGAGGGAGCGTCCAGGAAACGCCAGGACTCCACGTGGGAGAACAGGTGGCTGAACCGCCACACCTGAGGTCGGAGAGAAGAGCAGCAAGGAAATCCTTAGAGGAGGATTTGTGGGAAATCATTTTGAATAAATGGCGCAGTGTATCTTGATGGATGTATGTAAACGTGGAAAAATACAGACGGAAAGGAAAGGGGAGAAAATAGAATAGAAGATGAGAAAATATTAGAATAAATTCAATATTATCTATCTATCTATCTATCTATCTATCTATCTATCTATCTATCTATCTATCTATCTATCTATCTATCTATCTATCTATCTATCTATCTATCTATCTATCTATCTATCCATCCATCCATCCATCCATCCATCCATCCATCCATCCATCCATCCATCCATCCATCCATCCATCCATCCATCCATCCATCCATCCATCCATCCATCCATCCATCCATCCATCCACCTCCCTGTCTGTCTGTCTGTCTGTCTGTCTGTCTGTCTGTCTGTCTGTCTGTCTGTCTGTCTGTCTGTCTGTCTGTCTGTCTGTCTGTCTGTCTGTCTGTCTGTCTGTGTCTCTCTAGTTAGTTAATTATCTAATTATTTAACGACACTAGTTCATCGTAGCTTAACGACCACACCTGAGAATGAAAGAACAGATTCAGGTTTTTGATTGGTTAGACAGTCAGGTGTCCTCACCGGCTTAGCCCTCCAGCGGGCCCCTCCATGGGAGGAGGTGCTCCTGTCCCAGTGCAGGCTGACCATGCCCCTGGTCTGCAGCAGAGAGGAACACACCTCCCTCATGAGGCGGGACACCAGAGCCAGCTGGGACAGGGACAGGCTGTCCAGGAAGCTGGCCAGGTGACACAGCACCTCGTAGGGCAGAGTGCTCAGAGAGACCTCCCTTCCTCCTGGTTCTCCTCCTCTTCCAGGGGCCCTCCGGCCTCCCCTCCCCTGGTTGGTGTGGGGCTCCCCTGGGGCCGAGGAGGACTGGGGTGGCTGGTCCTCCAGACAGACTGGGAGGATTGGACGCAGGTTGAAGATAGCCAAATCCTCGCTGGACAAAACCATGTAGTAAAGTGAAAACACAACAAATGTTAGTGTGTGTTTTGAATAGTGTGTAGGGATGTGTGGTGTTTTCTATTTGGTCACAGTGTGTGTGTGTGTGTGTGTGTCTGTGTGTGTGTGTGTGTGTGTGCATGCGTGCGTGCGTGCGTGCGTGCGTGCGTGCGTGCGTGCGTGTGTGTGTGTATGTGTGTGTGTCCCTATGCAATTTGTTTGTGTGTGTCCGTATGCAATTTGTTTGTGTGTGTCCGTATGCAATTTGTTTGTGTGTGTCCGTATGCAATTTGTTTGTGTGTGTCCGTATGCAATTTGTTTGTGTGTGTCCATGTGCAATTTGTTTGTGTGTGATGGTGTGAAATTCTCCTCAGAATCCGAATCAGATTCCATTGATTGGCCAAATATAGACAACATTGAAAAATAACACCATATAAGCAAAATAGCACAATTAAGAACTTTTGTAGAAGGCAATGTGTGTTGTGTGTGTGTTTTGGTGAGTGTGTTTGTATGTGATGGATGGAGTTCTATGTGTGTGACATTGTGTTGTTCTATCTTGGTGACAGGGGTAGTCTTGTAGTGTATGTGAATGTTTGTTAGGTGTATGGTCACATGTGTATGTGTGTGTGTGTGTTTTAACTTCAGATGATGTATGAATGTGTGTTTGTGTGTTCTCACTTGTAGGTGACGGTGGCGGTGTGTGTGTGTGTGTGTGTGTGTGTGTGTGTGTGTGTGTGTTCTCACTTGTTGGTAACGGTGGCGGTGTGTGTGTGTGTGTGTGTGTGTGTGTGTGTGTGTGTGTGTTCTCACTTGTAGGTAACAGTGGCGGTGTGTGTAGAGGGCTGGAGCCTCCTCTGGCTGTAGGTGCAGCCCAGGTAGGCCAGGGGACACCTCTGCTCAAACCAACCACTCACACACGTCTGGATGTCACTGTGCACGTTCCTGGAGGACAACACACACACACACACACACACACACACACACACACACACACACACACAGGGAGAGGAGAGGAGAAACATGTGATCATCACATGACACCGTGAACAGGAGAATACCACAGGCTCAATAAGACTAAGACTGAGACTGAGTCCAAGCCCACAACTTCAAGATAGAACACCCCAGTCCAGTCCAGTTCAGTCCAGTCCAGTCCAGTCCAATCCAGCCCAGTCCAGTCTAGTCCAGTCCAGTCCAATCCAGTCCAGTCCAGTCACCTGAAGTGTTGAGGGAACTCCCTGCGCAGGAAGCTGTGACCACAGAGGAATGTGAAGGCGGAGCTAGCTTTGTGATGTCGGCTGTCCACGCTCTCGGTGTGTAGCTGGAGGCGGAGCTTCAGGGGGCGGTGCCCTGTCACGTCGGCCAATACAGTGTCCCGTTTGAAGGGCATGGTGCTGAAGGAGTGAGTCTGAGTCCCCTCATCGACAAACAGCCCGTCCGTCCCTTTAGACTCACTAATCTGGAAGAAATAAGATCACTCTTTATTGATCTTACACCTGATTATTATATTATTATTATTATTATCGCATTATTATAGTAGTATCTGTATATCCATATTTGTATATCCATGTCTGCATATATATATATCTGTATATCCATATCTGAATATATATACATATATATATTTGTATATATATATATATCCATATCTGTATATATATATGTGTATATCCATATCTATATATATATATATGTATATATATGTGTATAAGCATATCTGTACTTGTATATATATTCACTTGTAAATAGAAAAATATAAATGTGACCTTTAACTGACCTTGTGACCCTTAACCTCTATCTCTGCATAGCCAAGCAGCGTGGTGGCGGCCTCGTCGCCATGCCAACTGTCGTCGGGGGCGCCCAGGTCAGAGGTGTCCACACTGTGCTCCTCCGTCTTGACTTTGACTGACGAGTCGTACTGGTGGCTGCGGTCTTTGGAACGGTAGCTTACCGGCACCTGGAGAGAAAAAATGGAAATGATATTTACGCAAACTATACAGCATGTGGATCCAGTCCATCAAACGGTAGCTTACCGGCCTGTAGAGAGGAAGGAAATATTATATTTAAGTGGGACATCCCAGTGGGTGGCACTTGTCTTTGAAACGGTACCTCCCAGACACCTGAACAGACAGGAGAGTGATAGAATAGAATCTAAAATGAAACACCTGAACAGACAGGAGAGTGATAGAATAGAATCTAAAATGAAACACCTGAACAGACAGGAGAGTGATAGAATAGAATCTAAAATGAAACACCTGAACAGACAGGAGAGTGATAGAATAGAATCTAAAATGAAACACCTGAACAGACAGGAGAGTGATAGAATAGAATCTAAAATGAAACACCTGAACAGACAGGAGAGTGATAGAATAGAATCTAAAATGAAACACCTGAACAGACAGGAGAGTGATAGAATAGAATCTAAAATGAAACACCTGAACAGACAGGAGAGTGATAGAATAGAATCTAAAATAAAAGCCCATACAGCTGATGGGTCACCCAAGGAGCGGGCAGGAATAGAATAGAATAGAATACAGTAGAATAGAATAGAACTGGACTGAATACAACGGAAAGAATACATCAGAGTAGAATAGAATCATATAGAACATAAAAACAATTGATGTCATTGTAGAATGGAGAGCAGTACAGTGGAATATAATATAATAATACGGCTTAGGGTAAAATGTTATTTATTTAATGTGGTAAAGTGTTTTAATCGCAATGTGGAATATGATAAATATAGTCTAATAAAATAAAAAGCCTCTTTTGGTTCTTCTCTCCTGAGTTGTAGTCTCCTCTCCTAACTCCTCAATCTGGGTACCTTGACTCTCCTAACCCCTCTAACCCCACTCCCCAAATATCCACCCCCAATCTGGGTACCTTGACTCCCCTAACCCCTCTAACCCCACTCCCCAAATATCCACCCTCAATCTGGGTACCTTGACTCCCCTAACCCCTCTAACCCCACTCCCCAAATATCCACCCCCAATCTGGGTACCTTGACTCCCCTAACCCCTCTAACCCCACTCCCCAAATATCCACCCCCAATCTGGGTACCTTGACTCCCCTAACCCCTCTAACCCCACTCCCCAAATATCCACCCCCAATCTGGGTACCTTGACTCCCCTAACCCCTCTAACCCCACTCCCCAAATATCCACCCCCAATCTGGGTACCTTGACTCCCCTAACCCCTCTAACCCCACTCCCCAAATATCCACCCCCAATCTGGGTACCTTGACTCCCCTAACCCCTCTAACCCCACTCCCCAAATATCCACCCCCAATCTGGGTACCTTGACTCCCCTAACCCCTCTAACCCCACTCCCCAAATATCCACCCCCAATCTGGGTACCTTGACTCCCCTAACCCCTCTAACCCCACTCCCCAAATATCCACCCCCAATCTGGGTACCTTGACTCCCCTAACCCCTCTAACCCCACTCCCCAAATATCCACCCCCAATCTGGGTACCTTGACTCCCCTAACCCCTCTAACCCCACTCCCCAAATATCCACCCCCAATCTGGGTACCTTGACTCCCCTAACCCCTCTAACCCCACTCCCCAAATATCCACCCCCAATCTGGGTACCTTGAAGGAGTACAGGGTCTGGACGGGGATGGGCTCCAGACTGCCGTAGACAAAGTCCCTCTCGCGTGGCGTGCAGGCCTCGATCTGTCCGAAGGTGAGCAGCGCGCGGCCGTTGTGCACCAGGTACATGGTCATCTCCTGTGGGGTGAGTTCCTTCCCCAGACGAGCCAGGACCCCGGGGTCCCACGGGGCGTGCCCGCTCCGGGTGGTGTCCGGTGGGGGGAAGCCGTTGGCCGTGACCCCCTCACCTCCAGAGGATCCAGGGGCGTCTCTCGGCTCCAGCGGTCTGTCCCCGGCAGGTTGGGGGTTGTTGAGTTTGGCCTCGGCCACGTCGCAGGCTTTCCGGTCCATGCTGAACATCTTCTCGTACTTGTTGTATTTCTCCGTGTCGATTGGTGCCTTGGTGTCCGCCGTGCCGTTCTGCGCTGGGCTGGGGAGGAGGGCGGCTGCTAAAAGAAATACACTTTCATACAAACAATGCTACACAAACTACAATAAAATTATTATTCAATTGAAATGTATGAAATACATGAAAAAAAACTGAACCTGAAACAGTTGACATTTTTTTTTTTTAAAGTGATTGTTTCTTTAATTTGAAGTGTTTGAGTTTCCTTGTCAACTCCTTGTCCATGCAGTCACAAGGAGGGCAAGAGGGGAGAACAAAAAAAATCTAGGTTTAAAAATAACATACATAATACTTTGAGATAAATAAGTATTAAATCTAATAAATCTAACTTAAAAACATGTATACTTTATGATAAATAAGTATTAAATCTAATAAATCTAACTTAAAAACATGTATACTTTGTGATAAATAAGTATTAAATCTAAAAAATCTAACTTAAAAACATGTATACTTTATGATAAATAAGTATTAAATCTAATAAATCTAACTTAAAAACATGTATACTTTGTGATAAATTTGTATTAAATCTATTAAATCTAACTTAAAAACATGTATACTTTGTGATAAATTTGTATTAAATCTATTAAATCTAACTTAAAAACATGTATACTTTATGATAAATAAGTATTAAATCTAATAAATCTAACTTAAAAACATGTATACTTTGAGATAAATAAGTATTAAATCTAATAAATCTAACTTAAAAACATGTATACTTTATGATAAATAAGTATTAAATCTACTAAATCTAACTTTACCCCCATTGGAAGTGTGAGGACCCACGACTCCATTCGTCATGTGACATGTCATGTGACTATCCGTCGCTCCTGCCACCTCCCCGTTCTCCTCCTGCTTCCTCTTCGCCTCCCCCTCCTCTTTCTCCTCCTCTTCCTCCACCAGCTGAGGATAGATGTTCTTCATCTTCAGCCTGCTGTAGAGGTGTTTCTGGTCCATCAGCGCCATCACCAGGTCCAGCGGAGGCATGGCACCCTGACCTTAACATGGGATCCTTTTGGTCTTTTATTTGTATTTCTTTAATTATAATTATTATTGAATTATTTATTTATACAGGGTAACCAACTGAGACTAGGTCTCTTTTCCAGCAGTACCCTGTTTAAGGCATTCATTTCTATAGTTTTTAAATGTGTTGTAAACACCTTGTAAAAATGTTTTTGTATCAAAAGTGCTTTATAAATGCATTACATTACAGTACCTTCACTCCATTCCTTCAGAACCTTCTCCTTCAGAACCTTCTCCTTTAGAACCTTCTCCTTCGGAACGTTCTCCTTCAGAACCTTCTCCTTCAGAACCTTCTCCTTCAGAAGGTTCTCCTTCAGAACGTTCTGCTTCAGAACCTTCTCCTTCAGAACTTTCTCCTTCAGAAGGTTCTCCTTCAGAAGGTTCTCGTGGAGAGCAGTGTTCTGGTTCTGGTCGGTCTCGTCCACAGGCCAGCGGAGCCACTCCATGGAACAACACACCACGCTGGACGGACACACCTATGGGTTCAAGTTAAGTCATGTATAAAATATATAATAATATATAATACCTGTACACATAATCTATAATATATATAATATACAATCTAAAATAACAACACACCATGCTGGACGGACACACCTATGGGTCAAAGTTAAGTAATATATAATATAAAATGTAATATGATATATAATACCTGTACACATAATATATAATATATAATGTAATATGATATATAATACCTGTACACATAATATGTAATATATATAATATATAATCTAATATAACAACACTGGACGGACACACGTTGTGCATTGTTTTATTTCTTTGTCTTGTAATGTAATGTGTGGCGTGTGAACGTCTTGGGGAACCCTTACCTCCAGATGGGAGGCCCTTCTATTTGATAGAGATTAATATTGAAGCATGTGCTCAGATCTTCCTAATATATGCATCACTCACCTCCAGATGGGAGGCCCTTCTATTTGATAGAGATTAATATCGAAGCATGTGCTCAGATCTTCCTAATATATGCATCACTCACCTCCAGATGGGAGGCCCTTCTATTTGATAGAGATTAATATCGAAGCATGTGCTCAGATCTTCCTAATATATGCATCACTCACCTCCAGATGGGAGGCCCTTCTATTTGATAGAGATTAATATCAAAGCATGTGCTCAGATCTTCCTAATATATGCATCACTCACCTCCAGATGGGAGGCCCTTCTATTTGATAGAGATTAATATCGAAGCATGTGCTCAGATCTTCCTAATATATGCATCACTCACCTCCAGATGGGAGGCCCTTCTATTTGATAGAGATTAATATTGAAGCATGTGCTCAGATCTTCCTAATATATGCATCACTCACCTCCAGATGGGAGGCCCTTCTATTTGATAGAGATTAATATTGAAGCATGTGCTCAGATCTTCCTAATATATGCATCACTCACCTCCAGATGGGAGGCCCTTCTATTTGATAGAGATTAATATTGAAGCATGTGCTCAGATCTTCCTAATATATGCATCACTCACCTCCAGATGGGAGGCCCTTCTATTTGATAGAGATTAATATTGAAGCATGTGCTCAGATCTTCCTAATATATGCATCACTCACCTCCAGATGGGAGGACCTTCTATTTGATAGAGATTAATATTGAAGCATGTGCTCAGATCTTCCTAATATATGCATCACTCACCTCCAGATGGGAGGCCCTTCTATTTGATAGAGATTAATATCGAAGCATGTGCTCAGATCTTCCTAATATATGCATCACTCACCTCCAGATGGGAGGCCCTTCTATTTGATAGAGATTAATATCGAAGCATGTGCTCAGATCTTCCTAATATATGCATCACTCACCTCCAGATGGGAGGCCCTTCTATTTGATAGAGATTAATATCGAAGCATGTGCTCAGATCTTCCTAATATATGCATCACTCACCTCCAGATGGGAGGCCCTTCTATTTGATAGAGATTAATATCGAAGCATGTGCTCAGATCTTCCTAATATATGCATCACTCACCTCCAGATGGGAGGCCCTTCTATTTGATAGAGATTAATATTGAAGCATGTGCTCAGATCTTCCTAATATATGCATCACTCACCTCCAGATGGGAGGCCTGTCTGGAACGGAGCATCGTGATTGGACAGCCAAACTGTGCGTTGAGGCAGGGCACCTTCTCATTGGGGCAGAGCAGCGCATGCTCCTCCTCCTTACACAGGTGGAAGACGGCTCCACACAGCAGGCGGCAGGGGGTGAGAACACAGGACACAGAGACCTCCACTGGAGCCCTGCAGCGCCGACTAAAGCAGCTCTCACAGTGCAGGTGGAGACGCGCCCTGGAGGGGCGGGAACGACCACTCTGGGGGGAGAGGGGGGGGGGAGGGGGAGAGAGGGAAGGAGAGAGAGAGGGAGAGGGAGAGAGGGAAGGAGAGGGAGGGGGAGAGGGAGAGAGAGAAAGAGAAATTAACTGAAGACACAAGCAATAACAATGCAAACATTTTTAGTAATCTTAATAAGGACACAGCAAATGTAAGATATTTACAGTATGTATATAGATGTATGTAAGTACCATGTAAGAAGACTATATTAATTGTTTAGATTTTTTTTGTATGTAAGAGAGCTTACGCAATCCTGTGATTTGAACTGGTAAGACTTATACAAGACTCATACAACAACAACAGATGAGGCTACTCCAAACAACTTCATATGGTTGTGTACTTTGTACAACACCATCCTACATAAAAACATAATCATACTCTACCATCTGGTAACCTCTGTGTTTAGTTATAAAAACATACTCTACCATCTTGTAACTGCTGTGTTTAGTAATAAAAACATACTCTACCATCTTGTAACTGCTGTGTTTAGTAATAAAAACATACTCTACCATCTTGTAACTGCTGTGTTTAGTAATAAAAACATACTCTACCATCTTGTAACAGCTGTGTTTAGTAATAAAAACATACTCTACCATCTTGTAACTGCTGTGTTTAGTAATAAAAACATACTCTACCATCTTGTAAACGCTGTATTTAGTTATAAAAACATACTCTACCATCTGGTAACCTCTGTGTTTAGTAATAAAAACATACTCCACCATCTTGTAACTGCTGTGTTTAGTTATAAGACATACTCTACCATCTTGTAACCTCTGTGTTTAGTAATAAAGACATACTCTACCATCTTGTGACCTCTGTATTTAGTAATGAAGACATACTCTACCATGTTTCAGGTCTTCAGGTCAGTTTCAATCTGCTCTTTTTAGTTTGTCAGTTTCCTGGACAAGGAAAAAGGTCAGACGTGAAACCACAGAGTTTATTTCATTCATTTTATTTATTAGAGTCGACAAAGGCTTAGGCCACACAATAAACATTTAGATTTAGTTTAGATAAGAGAAACTAAATGGTATTGTTTATCTTACTTTGTTTGCAGAAGTTTGAAAGAGAGCGGCATGTTCTTATACTGTGTCGTCTTCACATCTTTGCTTTAAAGATCAAGTGTGTGTGTTTGTACTCGTGGCCGTGTGTGTGTGTGTGTGTGTGTGTCTTAAAAATAGATGACCAGCGTGCTGACTGAGAAACGTTAGGTTACATAGCTCGTTTGGAAACACGGCTTGGGTTACCAGGACCCCCCCTCTTAGAGCCCCCTCCACAGCTGGTGGTCCCTGAGACTTGAAGCCTCCTCCAGTACGACTGTGTTGGAGGGCATTTTGTCTGGCCTTAGTAAGTGCTGGCCATTGTTCAAAGTCTTCACTGGCACTAGAAATAGCCTAAGGGTTCAGAGTAGCTTACATTACATTGATGTCTGGGTCAGAGTCCGTTATAAAGACTCCATACTCCTATCGGACGGGTTTGTTTTTTTACAATCGTTTCGACACTAATGACACAACCTTGTGGTCATTTTTCAAAACATAAGATACAACTTTCAAGACTTGTAGCACAATCATTCTAACAAATCTCTTATTTTGCATTCATATCTTTGAATAAACCTTACACATTCAAAATATTTGGGTCAAATAACTAACTGGTGATTAAATACCATAGGAACAATAGTCTAGATCACCCACACACAACATAACACCCATCATTTGTTTGTACAATCAAATGATATGTACATATTTCAATATGGTTTGAAACGCTTTGCAAAAGAAGTAGTGGAGAGAAACTGTGGAATCATTGAATACTGTGAAGTCATCGTCAAATACTGTCAAATGAAGTCAAAACAGAATTACAGTTCATGTAAATACAGCTGCAAAGTGTGCATTTCCCGACTGCTCCATGTTGCTGTCGTTGCAGGTAAATACCAACTATTTTATCATCATACCACAATGTGAAATGAATGATCAGTAATGAATTGTTAGTATTGCTAAAGCAAGGACAAGGGCCTGCATGTACTTGCTTTCAAAACTGTAAACATTGTGTGGAACAGTTGTACATGGCACCATAGAAACAGTGTCTAAGGGTGTGTTATAAAGGGTAGTGATAGAATATTACATCCAGAGATAATGTAGTTTATGTTGTCTTTGGATCTCTTTGTATCCTGGAAAAGAGTGAGAGAGAGAAAATAGAGGTAAATGAAAGATTCAAAAAGGGTGAGAAAGGGAAGGAAAGAAGGAGATAGAGGGAAGAATGGAGTGAAAGTAGAGCGCTAAATCCAGGGAGATAAAGAGAAAGGGAGATAAAGAGAAAGGGAGATAAAGAGAAAGGGAGATAAAGAGAAAGGGAGGGACAGGGAAAGGGAGCGAGAGAAAGAGTAGAAGAGACTGAGAGAGAGATGAAGGAAGAAGAAGGAGGGAGGGAGGGATGGAAAGATAGAGGAAGGGAGGGAGGGAGGGAGGGAGGGAGGGAGGGGGTTAGAGGAGGGAAGGAGTTAGAGGAGAGAGAGACTGAGAGAGAGATGAAGGAAGAAGGAGGAGGGAGGGAGGGAGGGAGGGAGGGAGGGAGGGAGGGAGGGGGTTAGAGGAGGGAAGGAGTTAGGGGAGGGAGAGACTGAGAGAGAGATGAAGGAAGAAGGAGGAGGGAGGGAGGGAGGGGGTTAGAGGAGGGAAGGGAGGGAGGGAGTTAGGGGAGGGAGAGACTGAGAGAGAGATGAAGGGAGAAAGAGGAGGGAGGGAGGGAGGGAGGGGGTTAGAGGAGGGAAGGAGTTAGGGGAGGGAGAGACTGAGAGAGAGATGAAGGAAGAAAGAGGGAGGTTGGGTGGGAGGAAAGAAGGGAGGGAGGGAGGGAAGAAGGGAGGGAAGCAGAGATGGAAAGATAGAGGGAGGAAGGGAGGGAGGGAGTTAGGGGAGGGAGAGACACATTGGGGTAGGCCGCCCCTTCATTCTGCCCAGTGCACCAGATGGCTGGCTGCCTGGATATATTTAAACGAAATGAGTCTCTAGTTTGAGAGAGGTTTAGAACGCCGCGAAGGGCTTCAAAGACAAGCTTCAAATCAGAAAGAAAGAGAAAGCAGACCCTGCTCTGTTCTGTTCTGCTCTGCCCTGCTCTGTCATGCCGGTAAGATTTGAGTCATGTTTAATGTTGGTGTACTCCTGCCTCAAAGTACCAGCTCGTTGTTTTGATACAGCTGGATCCAGTGCAGTTTGAATCCATGTGTCAGTTATTCTGTATTTCTATATATAATGAAGAAAATACATCATACTAAACATATTCTGTTCATACAGCAAATTCCAAATGTGTTGTCGTTAGAGTTGGGTTGTCTTTGAGGACAATGTGTGTTGGGGTTTATTGAAGACCGTGTTGTTAATGTAGAAGGGATTTTGGTGCTCCTTCCCCCCCCCCCTCTCCCCCCAGAGTGGTCGTTCCCGCCCCTCCAGGGCGCGTCTCCACCTGCACTGTGAGAGCTGCTTTAGTCGGCGCTGCAGGGCTCCAGTGGAGGTCGCTGTGTCCTGTGTTCTCACCCCCTGCCGCCTGCTGTGTGGAGCCGTCTTCCACCTGTGTAAGGAGGAGGAGCATGCGCTGCTCTGCCCCAATGAGAAGGTGCCCTGCCTCAACGCACAGTTTGGCTGTCCAATCACGATGCTCCGTTCCAGACAGGCCTCCCATCTGGAGGTGAGTGATGCATATATTAGGAAGATCTGAGCACATGCTTCAATATTAATCTCTATCAAATAGAAGGGCCTCCCATCTGGAGGTGAGTGATGCATATATTAGGAAGATCTGAGCACATGCTTCAATATTAATCTCTATCAAATAGAAGGGCCTCCCATCTGGAGGTGAGTGATGCATATATTAGGAAGATCTGAGCACATGCTTCAATATTAATCTCTATCAAATAGAAGGGCCTCCCATCTGGAGGTGAGTGATGCATATATTAGGAAGATCTGAGCACATGCTTCAATATTAATCTCTATCAAATAGAAGGGCCTCCCTTCTGGAGGTGAGTGATGCATATATTAGGAAGATCTGAGCACATGCTTCAATATTAATCTCTATCAAATAGAAGGGCCTCCCATCTGGAGGTGAGTGATGCATATATTAGGAAGATCTGAGCACATGCTTCAATATTAATCTCTATCAAATAGAAGGGCCTCCCATCTGGAGGTGAGTGATGCATATATTAGGAAGATCTGAGCACATGCTTCGATATTAATCTCTATCAAATAGAAGGGCCTCCCATCTGGAGGTGAGTGATGCATATATTAGGAAGATCTGAGCACATGCTTCGATATTAATCTCTATCAAATAGAAGGGCCTCCCATCTGGAGGTGAGTGATGCATATATTAGGAAGATCTGAGCACATGCTTCGATATTAATCTCTATCAAATAGAAGGGCCTCCCATCTGGAGGTGAGTGATGCATATATTAGGAAGATCTGAGCACATGCTTCGATATTAATCTCTATCAAATAGAAGGGCCTCCCATCTGGAGGTGAGTGATGCATATATTAGGAAGATCTGAGCACATGCTTCAATATTAATCTCTATCAAATAGAAGGGCCTCCCATCTGGAGGTGAGTGATGCATATATTAGGAAGATCTGAGCACATGCTTCAATATTAATCTCTATCAAATAGAAGGGCCTCCCATCTGGAGGTGAGTGATGCATATATTAGGAAGATCTGAGCACATGCTTCAATATTAATCTCTATCAAATAGAAGGGCCTCCCATCTGGAGGTGAGTGATGCATATATTAGGAAGATCTGAGCACATGCTTCAATATTAATCTCTATCAAATAGAAGGGCCTCCCATCTGGAGGTGAGTGATGCATATATTAGGAAGATCTGAGCACATGCTTCAATATTAATCTCTATCAAATAGAAGGGCCTCCCATCTGGAGGTGAGTGATGCATATATTAGGAAGATCTGAGCACATGCTTCAATATTAATCTCTATCAAATAGAAGGGCCTCCCATCTGGAGGTGAGTGATGCATATATTAGGAAGATCTGAGCACATGCTTCAATATTAATCTCTATCAAATAGAAGGGCCTCCCATCTGGAGGTGAGTGATGCATATATTAGGAAGATCTGAGCACATGCTTCGATATTAATCTCTATCAAATAGAAGGGCCTTTAAATGAAGCTAAGCAAGTTCAGGCCGGTAACTCCGATATGTTCCATCCACATCACACTGGTACAACTCACTTTCAATCCCACTTTGACTCACAGCTGTTTCACGTTCATGCTTGTTGTCCATCCAGCTTGTTGTAAATGTTATATTATATATTATACATATATTACATATTATGTGTACAGGTATTATACATTATACTATATATTATATTATATATTTTATATCATTTAAATTTGACCTATGGGTATTATATATTTTATATAGATTATATGTTATTTAACTTTGACCCACTGGAGTATCCAGCCAGCTTGGTGTATTTATATATATTTTATCATATTATTTTATATATTATTTAAATCTGACTTATAGGAGTGTCCGGCCAGCTTGGTGTATATACATTATATTATATTATATTATTTTATATATTATTTAAATTTGACCCATAGGAGTGTCTGGTCAACTTGGTGTATATGCTATATTATACTAAATATTATACATTATGTGTACAGGTATTCTATATGGTATTCTATATTCTATATTATATAACTTTAACCTATAGGAGTGTCCAGCCAACTTGGTGTATATGTTATATTGTACTATATATTATATGTTATGTGTACACGTATAATATATTGTATTATGCTATGCTTATATGCTATATTCTATAACTTGAACCTATAGGAGTGTCCAGCCAGCTTGGCGTGTTGTTCTATTATACTATATATTCTATATTCTATAACTTGAACCTATAGGAGTGTCCAGCCAGCTTGGTGTGTTGTTCTATTATACTATATATTCTATATTCTATATTCTATAACTTGAACCTATAGGAGTGTCCAGCCAGCTTGGTGTGTTGTTCTATTATACTATATATTGTATATTCTATAACTTGAACCTATAGGAGTGTCCAGCCAGCTTGGTGTGTTGTTCTATTATACTATATATTCTATATATTGTATATTCTATAACTTGAACCTATAGGAGTGTACAGCCAGCTTGGTGTGTTGTTCTATTATACTATATATTCTATATATTGTATATTCTATAACTTGAACCTATAGGAGTGTCCAGCCAGCTTGGTGTGTTGTTCTATTATACTATATATTCTATATATTGTATATTCTATAACTTGAACCTATAGGAGTGTCCAGCCAGCTTGGTGTGTTGTTCTATTATACTATATATTCTATATATTCTATATTCTATAACTTGAACCTATAGGAGTGTCCAGCCAGCTTGGTGTGTTGTTCTATTATACTATATATTCTATATATTCTATATTCTATAACTTGAACCTATAGGAGTGTCCAGCCAGCTTGGTGTGTTGTTCTATTATACTATATATTCTATATATTCTATATTCTATAACTTGAACCTATAGGAGTGTCCAGCCAGCTTGGTGTGTTGTTCTATTATACTATATATTCTATATTCTATAACTTGAACCTATAGGAGTGTCCAGCCAGCTTGGTGTGTTGTTCTATTATACTATATATTCTATATATTCTATATTCTATAACTTGAACCTATAGGAGTGTCCAGCCAGCTTGGTGTGTTGTTCTATTATACTATATATTGTATATTCTATAACTTGAACCTATAGGAGTGTCCAGCCAGCTTGGTGTGTTGTTCTATTATACTATATATTCTATATATTCTATATTCTATAACTTGAACCTATAGGAGTGTCCAGCCAGCTTGGTGTGTTGTTCTATTATACTATATATTCTATATATTCTATATTCTATAACTTGAACCTATAGGAGTGTCCAGCCAGCTTGGTGTGTTGTTCTATTATACTATATATTCTATATATTGTATATTCTATAACTTGAACCTATAGGAGTGTCCAGCCAGCTTGGTGTGTTGTTCTATTATACTATATATTCTATATATTCTATATTCTATAACTTGAACCTATAGGAGTGTCCAGCCAGCTTGGTGTGTTGTTCTATTATACTATATATTGTATATTCTATAACTTGAACCTATAGGAGTGTCCAGCCAGCTTGGTGTGTTGTTCTATGGAGTGGAATCGCTGGCCGGCGGAGGACGCCCAAAACGACACGCACGTCGAGCTACGGGACAACCTCCTGAATGAGGACCTGAAGGAGAGCGGGGAGGCTTTGTCGCTGGACCTGGCAATGGCCCTCCGAGACCAGAACCACCTGTTTCACTCGCTCAAGATGAAGAAACTTTTTCCTGAGCTCATACAAAAGGTGGATGAGGAGGAGGAGGAGAGAGAGGAGAGAGAGAAGGAGAGGAAGAGGAAGGAAAAGGAGGAGAAGAGGAAGGTTGCTCTGCAGAGAGAGGCAGCAAAAGGAGGTGGAGGGTGAGTCTCTAGATCCCCTTGTTAAGTGAGAGTAGATCCCCAGGTTAAGTGAAGGTAGAACCCCAGGTTAAGTGATAGTAGATCCCCAGGTTAAGTGAGAGTAGATCTCCCGGTTAAGTGAAGGTAGATCTCCAGGTTAAGTGAAAGTAGATCTCCAGGTTAAGTGAGAGTAGATCTCCCGGTTAAGGGAAGGTAGATCTCCAGGTTAAGTGAGAGTAGATCCCCAGGTTAAGTGAGAGTAGATCCCCAGGTTAAGTGAAGGTAGAACCCCAGGTTAAGTGATAGTAGATCCCCAGGTTAAGTGAAGGTAGATCTACAGGTTAAGTGAGAGTAGATCCCCAGGTTAAGTGAGAGTAGATCTCCAGGTTAAGTGAGAGTAGATCTCCAGGTTAAGTGAAGGTAGATCTCCAGGTTAAGTGAGAGTAGATCCCCAGGCTAAGTGAGAGTAGATCTCCAGGTTAAGTGAGAGTAGATCTCCAGGTTAAGTGAGAGTAGATCTCCAGGTTACGTGAGAGTAGATCTCCATGTTAAGTGAAGGTAGATCCCCAGGTTAAGTGAGAGTAGATCTCCAGGTTAAGTGAGAGTAGATCCCCAGGTTAAGTGAAGGTAGATCCCCAGGTTAAGTGAAGGTAGATCTCCAGGTTAAGCAAGAGTAGATCCCCAGGTTAAGTGAGAGCTGATCTCCAGGTTAAATTAGAGTAGGTCTCCAGGTTCAGTGAGAGTAGATCTCCAGGTTAAGTGAGAGTAGATCTCCAGGTTAAGTGAGGGTAGATCCCCAGGTTAAGTGAGAGTAGATCCCCAGGTTAAGTGAAGGTAGATCTCCAGGTTAAGTGAAGGTAGATCCCCAGGTTAAGTTAGAGTAGATCTCCAGGTTAAGTGAGAGGTAGATCTCCAGGTTAAGTGAGAGTAGATCCCCAGGTTAAGCAAGAGTAGATCTCCAGGTTAAGTGAGAGTAGATCTCCAGGTTAAGTGAGAGTAGATCTCCAGGTTAAGTGAGAGTAGATCTCCAGGTTAAGTGAGGGTAGATCCCCAGGTTAAGTGAGAGTAGATCCCCAGGTTAAGTGAAGGTAGATCTCCAGGTTAAGTGAAGGTAGATCCCCAGGTTAAGTGAGAGTAGATCTACAGGTTAAGTGAGAGGTAGATCTCCAGGTTAAGTGAGAGTAGATCCCCAGGTTAAGCAAGAGTAGATCTCCAGGTTAAGTGAGAGTAGATCTCCAGGTTAAGTGAGGGTAGATCCCCAGGTTAAGTGAGAGTAGATCCCCAGGTTAAGTGAAGGTAGATCCCCAGGTTAAGTGAGAGTAGATCTCCAGGTTAAGTGAGGGTAGATCCCCAGGTTAAGTGAGAGTAGATCTCCAGGTTAAGTGAAGGTAGATCTCCAGGTTAAGTGAGAGTAGATCCCCAGGTTAAGTGAAGGTAGATCTCCAGGTTAAGAAAGAGTAGATCCCCAGGTTAAGTGAGAGCTGATCTCCAGGTTAAGTGAGAGTAGGTCTCCAGGTTAAGTGAGAGTAGATCTCCAGGTTAAGTGAGAGATTCTCCAGGTTAAGTGAGGGTAGATCCCCTGGTTAAGTGAGAGTAGATCTCCAGGTTAAGTGAGAGTAGATCCCCAGGTTAAGTGAGAGCTGATCTCCAGGTTAAGTGAGAGTAGGTCTCCAGGTTAAGTGAGAGTAGATCTCCAGGTTAAGTGAGAGTAGATCCCCAGGTTAAGTGAAGGTAGATCTCCAGGTTAAGTGAAAGTAGATCCCCAGGTTAAGTGAGAGTAGATCTACAGGTTAAGTGAGAGTAGATCTCCCGGTTAAGTGAGAGTAGATCCCCAGGTTAAGTGAGAGTAGATCTCCAGGTTAAGTGAGAGTAGATCTCCAGGTTAAGTGAGAGTAGATCTCCAGGTTAAGTGAGAGTAGATCTCCAGGTTAAGTGAAAGTAGATCTCCAGGTTCAGTGAGGAGGGATCCCCTGAGCTGTTGTTAAGGCGTCTGGTGATCTCCTGACCCACTGTAGGACCGCCCCGCTGCAGAACTCCCTCACGTGGTTAGGACCGCTTCCCGAGGCGTTAGGAGTGCAGGAGGTGGCCGAGGAGGAGGAGCCAGAGCCCACCCAAGAGGAGAGGGAGGCCATAGCAAGAGGAGCAGGAGGTGTGGACCGTGAGCTCCTCCAGAACTACAGCGCCTGGGAGAGGATGTTCAACATGGAGATGGGAGGATGCCGACAGGCCGGGGAAGTGGCCGCCCGCGCCGGGGTCAAAGGTCAAGCCAACGGGACTCCACAGGAAGTAGGTCCAGAGACACCGACATGCTCCAATACAGAGCCAGGAGGGGCTTCTTCATTGTGGTGTGGCTCCGCCCCTTCCTCGACCTCCGTCTCATGCTGTCAATCAAACGGCGGCGGGCCGAAGAAGATGAAGAAGTTTGTGTACGGACACCTGGAGCCGATGAAGATCGTCACGGTGCGCACGTTCAAAGTGCCGTTCAGTTTCAGGGCCAAGCAGGGACGCATCCGTAACCCCAACTTCTATCAGAGGGAGGAGCGTGCAGTGGACACCAGTGACCTGGGGGTGGCGCAAGAGGACATGCCCTTCTGGGAGGAAGTTCAGGTCTGACAGTCAGGAACAATATATTTATGCACTTATTATTCATACTTGTACACTTTAAACTTTATGTATTATATTTATACTTCATACACTTTTATAAAACCACCAACAGAAACAACATATACTGGTGGTATAGACATTTTTATAAAGGAATGAATGAGGTATGATATTATTTACAGATTGCATGCATATATATTTTTGAAGTAACCTTTCTTTCGTTATGTGTTACTGTTTGGAGAGATGATGACAGATGAGAAAGAAAATTTGTAAATTATGTTACGGAGCCCCTAAAGGGACCTTGGAAAAAAAAAATGTAAGCGTGCGCACCAGACAGTGTCTCTTATTTTTGTGTCCTTTTAGGGGCTCCGTACTATGTAACTAGTAAGGATGAAGACGTAATAAAAGCTGCATTTATTCACACCTAAAAGGCTAAAGGGGTGTGTTTGATTTCTCTTCCCAGGCCTCCCTGCTATGCTCCCTGGAGAAAGAGCTCCGGGGTCACCTCATCGCCGAGTCCCTCTCGGTCGACGCCCTCCTACAGGACGTAGGAACACAGACCTACAACTTCCTGTCGGCGCCGTTTGAGCGCCAAGCGTCATTGGCCGACTTCATGGTGGACAGACAGCCAGAGCTCCACCTCCAACTGCAGGCGGAGAGCGTCAACACGCGACATCACAAAGCTAGCTCCGCCTTCACATTCCTCTGTGGCCACACCCTCCAGCGCAGGGAGTTCCCCAAACACTTCAGGTGAGATCACAGTCTCCAGAGTTAGAGTCTGGACTGGCGCCCTGTTTCAGATGCAAATAACATTCTAACACCAACCTTTATCTTCCATATATTGTGTTCCATGTATATGTGCATGTATCAATGCAGCTGTTACAGAGTGCTTTACCGACAACATTTCACACAAATCAAAATGGAGTAGAATCATCCACTGTCTAGTCCCTCCATTATGTGATAATCATCTCCTCTCCCTGTGATATTCTTATTTTGTATCAATTATCATTGTATTATTAATATCATTATTATTGTGTTCATCTTATTTTTAAATATATTTCGAGATGTTACTCTCTAATCTTTTCTGAGTTTAATTGCGCCTGCAGTGTTGGATCATTGAAACGCAGTACTGTTTTTTACCTAATCATCATCCTCTCCATGTGTGTGTGTGTGTGTGTGTGTGTGTGTGTGTGTGTGTGTGTGTGTGTTGTCCTCCAGGAACGTGCACAGTGACATCCAGACGTGTGTGAGTGGTTGGTTTGAGCAGAGGTGTCCCCTGGCCTACCTGGGCTGCACCTACAGCCAGAGGAGGCTCCAGCCCTCTACACACACCGCCACTGTTACCTACAAGTGAGAACATACACAGACACACACACACACACACACACACACACACACACACACACACACACCGCCACCGTTACCTACAAGTGAGAACACACACACACACACACACACACACAAATACACACACACACCGCCACCTACAAGTGAGAACACACACACACACACACACACACACACACACACACACACACACCCCACCACCGTTACCTACAAGTGAGAAAACACACACACACACACACACACACACACACACACACACACACACACACACACACACACACACACAAACACACTATCAAATACATTGGAGCATCACCATGAGGAATAACTGTGATTCTGGTCTCAGCCAGGAACTGAGCAGTTTCAACCTGCGTCCAATCCTCCCAGTCTGTCTGGAGGACCAGCCCCCCCAGTCCTCCTCGGCCCCAGGGGAGCCCCACACCAGCCAGGGGATGGGAGGCCGGAGGGCCCCTGGAAGAGGAGGAGAACCAGGAGGAAGGGAGGTCTCTCTGAGCGCTCTGCCCTACGAGGTGCTGTGTCACCTGGCCAGCTTCCTGGACAGCCTGTCCCTGTCCCAGCTGGCTCTGGTGTCCCGCCTCATGAGGGAGGTGTGTTCCTCTCTGCTGCAGACCAGGGGCATGGTCAGCCTGCACTGGGACAGGAGCACCTCCTCCCATGGAGGGGCCCGCTGGAGGGTCAAGCAGAAGGCGAGTTGCTTTACTGACTATTCTGAAAAAACATTTCTGAAAAACCCGTAAGGAGCCACTCTCCTTTTCACTTATTACACAATATAAGTTCATTGTTTATTTTTTTTAATTACTTGTAAAAGTGATACATGTATTAATTGTATTGGCTTTCTGCTTACGTAAGTTTCTTAGCAAAAAAGCACGGGCTAAGATCTTCATCTGCAGTCTCTCTATTGTTCTCACTACCCCTCCTCTCTGTCTCTGTCTGTCTGTCTCTCCTCTGTCTCTCTGCCTGTCTCTCCTGTCTATCTGTCTGTCCTCTCTGTCTCTTTGTCTGTCTCTCCTCTCCCGTCTATCTGTCTGTCTCTCCTCTCTCTGTCTCTCTCTGTCTCCTCTCTCATCTTACCTGTCTCTCCTCTCCACTCTCTCTGTCTCTCCTCTCTGTCTCTTTCTCTGTCTCTCCTCTCCACTCTCTCTCTCTATCTCTTTCTCTGTCTCTCCTCTCCCCTCTCTCTCTCTGTCTCTCCTCTCCCCTCTCTCTCTCTGTCTCTCCACTCTCTCTCTCTCTCTCCTCTCCTCTCTCCTCTCTGTCTCTCCTCTCCACTCTCTCTGTGTCTCCTCTCCCATCTCTGTCTGTCTCTCCTCTCTCCTCTTATCTGTCTGTCTCTCCTCTCTGTCTCTCTCTCTGTCTCTCCTCCCTCTCTGTCTCTCCTCTCTCTTCTCTCATCTTACCTGTCTCTCCTCTCTCTCTGTCTCTCCTCTCTCCTCTCTGTCTCTCCTCTCTCCTCTCCACTCTCTCTGTCTCTCCTCTCCCATCTCTCTGTCTGTCTCTCATCTTATCTGTCTGTCTCTCCTCTCTGTCTCTCTCTCTGTCTCTCCTCTCCTCTTATCTGTTTGTCTCTCCTCTCTCATCTTACCTGTCTTTCCTCTCCACTCTCTCTCTCTGTCTCTCTTCTCTCATCTTACCTGTCTCTCTCTCTGTCTCCTCTCTCCTCTTATCTGTTTGTCACCTCTCATCTTACCTGTCTCTCCTCTCCACTCTTTCTCTGTCTCTCTCGCCTCTCTCCTCTTATCTGTTTGTCTCTCCTCCCTCACTTCTCCCTTCCCTCCCTCTCCCCCGGACCGACAGGTCTGGAAATTCAGCACTTTGTTCTCCCCAGTGGAACGCTGGGCGTTCGGGAAGGGCCCCCCCCTCTCGGAGCACCTCAAGGTGTGTCCTTACTACGAGCTAGAGCCCAGGACGGAGCGCGTCCGCCTGCCCCGCGTCAGAGAGGAGTGTCCAACCATCACACCCTGCCAGAGCCCCGTCCTCATCCACCTGCTGCACAACAAGCAGAAGGCTAGGAATCTTAGTTAGCCCTTCATGGAGGAGGTTTCTTATCCAAACAAATGTTTGAGCTCATTACAGGGACACTTTAAGAAAGTTATCTATTCTTTGGGGACTGTTTTATGTTTGGTTTTTTTATTGTTGTTATTGTGAACAGTAGTTTTATTTCACTTAATTTGAGTTGGAACTATTATCATTTGTTTTGTGTGATTTAAATGAAAACCATGTCTCGAAAGGAAGGGAATGTAAACAAAGCTTCTGATTATGCCATCATAGAGTTAATTATGCTATCATAGAGTTCATTATGCTTTCATAGATTTCATTATGTTATCATAGAGTTCATTATGCCATCAGAGTTCATTATGCTATCATAGAGTTCATTATGCTATCATAGAATTCATTACGTTATCATAGAGTTCATTATGCCATCATAGAGTTAATTATGCTATCATGGAGTTCATTATGCTATCATAGAGTTCATTATGCTATCATAGAGTTAATTATGTTATCATAGAGTTCATTATGCCATCATAGAGTTAATTATGCTATCATAGAGTTCATTATGCTATCATAGAGTTCATTATGCTATCATAGAGTTAATTATGTTATCATAGAGTTCATTATGCTATCATAGAGTTCAGTATGTCATCAGAGTTCACTATGCCATCATAGAGTTCATTATGCTATCATAGTTCATTATGCCATCAGAGTTCATTATGCTATCATAGAGTTCATTATGCTATCATAGAGTTCATTATGTTATCATAGAGTTCATTATGCTATCATAGAGTTCAGTACGTCATCAGAGTTCATTATGCCATCATAGAGTTCATTATGCTATCATAGAGTTCAGTATGTCATCAGAGTTTATTATGCCATCATAGAGTTCATTATGCCATCATAGAGATCACATATGCTATCATAGAGTTCATTATGTTATCACTGAGCCTCTCATTATACCATACTTTACATAGTTCAATAAAAAAATCCTCAAATGTATGTATTTTAATGAAAATAAATACACAAATATGACATACTGTGCGTCAATTGACATGGAAAGATTTGACCTGCCTGACATTTCTTTTTGAAACTGCAGTAAGGCACTTGCTAATGCGGCGCTCAGACTACACGATGGGTTGGTCTTTCCTAAAGGGTGGCTTATGCAGCGGCTCAGCCGGGAGATTAGCAACACCACCGCTGCCTTCCACGACCTTCCACGACCTTCCACGACCTTCCACGATTTAGTTTGGAGTTGTTCGTTGTTCTCCACGTTCAGATTCGGGAATGCTTGTTGGTGACGACAAAATCGTGTCAAAATCGGGCTGAATTTGTGTAGTCTGATCCCGACAAAACATTAAAAACCTGGAATGTTTGTATATCCCGTTGTGTATTTCAGCGTTTTGTTTTGACCGTTTAAACGGTGACAGAGGTCTTCTCAGTGACAGTCTGCAGAGTAGCTAACAGGCCCTGGCCTGTTACAACAAGGCACTTGATGTGTGTGGTCTCCGTCAAATTAAAAAAGCAAGAAAGAGCTCCTGTAAAATCTTTTATCAGCTGCAATGACCAGCACCACTTTTGAGTCAGAGAAAACACTCCACCTCTTCCAGACTTACCTGAGAAGTCAGTGCATTACAACTTACCTCTCCAACTCAGTCAATAATAAATTAGACTCAAGTGACAGCTGCCTTTTTAGGCCCAGCCTGTATGTAGAATAACGCTTGCCCTGAGAGTGCAGTGCGGTGCAGACAGTGGAGCTTTGTCTCCCCCTAGGAGTCCTTGGTGGTACTGCGTGTGTGGGGGAACACGTCGGAGCAGAGCAGCCTCCAGAGGAGCACGGCGTTCATGGCACTGACGAAAGCCAGGCCGACGGCGCCCATCGCCACGACAACCCCGGGCAGGCGAACCCTCTGCGCCACCAGCCAGCGGCTCATCCAACCGATGGTGGAAACACGGAACACCAGCAACCTGGATGAATAGATACATACATACATACAGGTGTGATGGGTGGATAGATACATACATACATACATACAGGTGTGATGGGTGGATAGATACATACATACATACAGGTGTGATGGGTGGATAGATAGATACATACATACAGGTGTGATGGGTGGATAGATACATACATACATACAGGTGTGATGGGTGGATAGATACATACATACATACAGGTGTGATGGGTGGATAGATACATACAGGTGTGATGGGTGGATAGATACATACATACATACAGGTGTGACAGATGGATAGATACATACAGGTGTGACAGATGGATAGATACATACAGGTGTGATGGGTGGATAGATACATACAGGTGTGATGGGTGGATAGATAGATACATACATACAGGTGTGATGGGTGGATAGATACATACAGGTGTGATGGGTGGATAGATAGATACATACATACAGGTGTGACAGATGGATAGATACATACAGGTGTGATGGGTGGATAGATACATACAGGTGTGATGGGTGGATAGATACATACAGGTGTGATGGGTGGATAGATAGATAAATGGATTGAGGGATGGATGGGTGGATAGATACATACAGGTGTGATGGGTGGATAGATACATACATACAGGTGTGATGGGTGGATAGATACATACATACATACAGGTGTGATGGGTGGATAGATACATACATACATACATACAGGTGTGATGGGTGGATAGATACATACATACATACATACAGGTGTGATGGGTGGATAGATACATACATACATACATACAGGTGTGATGGGTGGATAGATACATACATACATACAGGTGTGATGGGTGGATAGATACATACATACATACAGGTGTGATGGGTGGATAGATACATACAGGTGTGATGGATAGATAGATAGATAAATGGATTGAGGGATGGATGGGTGGATAGATAAATGGATTGAGGGATGGATGGATAGATAGATAAATGGATTGAGGGATGAATGGGTGGATAGATAGATACATAGATAGATAAACACGGAACACCAGCAACCTGACTACAGAGGCAACAACACAGCTTGAGCCCTGAGGGGCAGAGGAATAGAAGGATGGATAGATAGATAGATACATACAGGTGTGATGGATGAATGGATAGATACATACAGGTGTGATGGATGGAGGGATAGATACATACAGGTGTGATGGATGGATGGATAGATACATACAGGTGTGATGGATGAATGGATAGATACATACAGGTGTGATGGATGAATGGATAGATACATACAGGTGTGATGGATGAATGGATAGATACATACAGGTGTGATGGATGAATGGATAGATACATACAGGTGTGATGGATGGATGGATAGATACATACAGGTGTGATGGATAGATGGATAGATACATACAGGTGTGATGGATAGATAGATACATACAGGTGTGATGGATGAATGGATAGATACATACAGGTGTGATAGATGAATGGATAGATACATACAGGTGTGATGGATGAATGGATAGATACATACAGGTGTGATGGATGAATGGATAGATACATACAGGTGTGATGGATGGATGGATAGATACATACAGGTGTGATGGATGAATGGATAGATACATACAGGTGTGATGGATGGAAGGATAGATACATACAGGTGTGATGGATGAATGGATAGATACGTACAGGTGTGATGGATGAATGGATAGATACATACAGGTGTGATGGATGGATGGATAGATACATGGATGGAGGGATAGATAGATAGATAAATGGATTGAGGGATGGATGGGTGGGTGGGTGGATAGATGATGGATGGATGTATGGATGGGTAGATAGATGATGCATGGATGGATAGATAGATGATGGATGGATGGATGGATAGATGATGGATGGATGGGTAGATAGATGATGGATGGATGGGTAGATAGATGATGGATGGATGGATGGATGGATGGATGGATAGATAAACAGATGGGTAAATACAGCTAGCTAGGTAGACCTACGTGCCCAGGTTCAGAAGGCTGTTTAAGCGGTAAGCCTTGGAGTGACCATAATATGCATCTCCTTGTGTTGTCAGTGTAGCTCCAGCCCCAGCCAGGCCATTACGCCCAGGGGGAGATCCTCCAGCTCCAGCCCTAGCCAGGTCTCTCTGTCCTGGGGGACATCCTCTGGCCGGGGCCCTGCTGTACTTCCGTCCGGCCAGCTGGAGGAGCTGTCGTACGTGTATGAACACGGAGTTGATCTCCACCGTCAGAGAAACGACAGCAAAGCCCACGTAGAGACCGGACACCACGGCCAGGCCCAGACACGGAACCACCTGGAGATCAATACACATGATAGCTGACTGGGGATCAGATCTTACACAACATAGCTGACTGGGGATCAGATCTTACACACTGTAACTGACTGGGGATCAGATCTTACACACTGTAACTGACTGGGGATCAGATCTTACACACTGTAACTGACTGGGGATCAGATCTTACACACTAACTGACTGGGGATCAGATCTTACACAAAGTAACTGACAGGGGATCAGATCTTACACACTGTAACTGACAGGGGATCAGATCTTACACACTGTAACTGACAGGGGATCAGATCTTACAGCATATATTTCCTTATCACTCCTGAGTACTCCACTTCTATTCAGTTCTACAGCATGTCTTTTCTACAGAAGGAACTATACATACATTTCAAAAAGGAGGCAGGATCCTTTGACTCTCATGATTGACCCTCACCAACTCAGTCATATACTCTCTCTCGCGCTATCTTTGTCTTACACACTCACTCACTCACTCACACACTCACACACTCACACACTCTCACACTCTCACACTCTCACACTCTCACACTCTCACACACACACACACACACACACACACACACACACACACACACACACACACACACACACACACACACACACACACACACACACACACAAACTGGCTGATTGTAAACGTTGCCCTGCATGATCATCTCAGCCCTGATAAAGGTACTGAATAGCTCAGGGTCGCTCTGATAACATGCTGAAGACCTTCCACCCAAAACAACATCGCATTTGGCTCTGTCACTGTCCATTCCTTTCCATTTCAGCCATATTGTACTTCAGTTTTAAATGTGTATATTGTTTGATTATTTGGGTTTTGTCTTTACATTTTAAAGTGTTTTATGTTTTCTTTAAGGAACCCTTTCTTAGCCTCCTGGGTAATAGTTTGATGTTTTCAAGCTATTCCAGTTAAGCTAAAAAAAAAATAAAAAAAATTGGCTAAATTTACCCAGCTTGCTTCGGTTACGAAGACAAGGAGTTGTTCTGAAAATAGTTTCACACATATTGTATTACCGCGGCATGATGTAGAAGGACCTGCCAGGAATATCTCAACTTCTGGTTCATGCAGTTGTCCACAAAGTCATAGATGAAGTAACCTGGAGGAGAACGACGCATAGACACACACAACATCAATCTTGTAATACATTTCTGCACTGAGTAGAGGTCATTCCAGGCTTAGCCTGCTCGTTATAACCATTCGATGCGCATTCTTTCACATTCACAATGTGATCTACAACTAATCTGAATCACACTGCGTAGGATTTGTTATGAAACAAGCCTTTTATGAGCACCCTAAAAAAAGGACTTAGGTAAACAATAAGGGGTTGGCAAGCTCTCTCACCCGTTGAAACAGCCACCAAGCCATGGGAGAAGAGTGAGTGATGGTTGATGAGGTCCCGCACCATCTTAGGGTGGAGGTAAAGACTGATCGGACAGGAGTAGAAGATGTGGTACAGGAAAGAAATGTCACAAAAGAGAGGAAAAATGTTATTGACGTTAAATAAATGAATTCACTTTCGGTTCAATAAACCATCATTGATAAATGACACACCATGAAACGGCACATGTTGCAGACACTGAGCTATGAGTGAGAGACGTTATGGTGTTCCGCCACTTCCACTGTTTACTCCGTGCGAACTCCGGAATCGGCAAGTACTTCGCGAGAGAGTTGATCAGCTTGAAAACGCACACAGACCCTCCCACAGTCAGAAGCGCCGGTTTTAAATCCATTCCTATCACAACCGCATCCGCGTTCGGTCTATATCCTTGGAAATGACTTGACTATATTGTTGTAAGCCTCCGTATTCAGTGAACTGGCGCTACTGGGGGAAACCCACAGCCGGGTTTGGCCTAAAATAACCCCGTAAATTGAGTAACACGAGACCGGACAAGTTTTTCAACATTTAGAGTCTCGCCAGCAAGCAGATCTGACATGGACCGGATAGGTGTTTTACATCACAGCTAACTTCAAACTTTGGCATATAGATCTAAACAGATAATGACGTTACATGATACTATTGGTTGACAGCACGTTTGCGTAACAGGAGTTTGGTCCTCCCATAATGCTTAGCGTGTAGGGTCCAACCGCCCTTGTAATCTGTGAACAGAGGTGAATGGGGTTGAAAAACCTCGCACCAAAAAGGAAAATGTGTGGAGTTGTTACCAAAAAGGAAAATGTGTGCCGTTGTTATTACCTTCTCAGGAATAATAGCC
Source organism: Aplochiton taeniatus (assembly GCA_017639675.1). Classification (NCBI taxonomy): domain Eukaryota; kingdom Metazoa; phylum Chordata; class Actinopteri; order Galaxiiformes; family Galaxiidae; genus Aplochiton; species Aplochiton taeniatus. The sequence goes on from CM030172.1 coordinate 782,639, forward strand.
TAAAGCTAATATTTGTAGCAATGTACCATAATGTCACTCAAACATGCGCGTGTACGCACGCACAAACGTTGTCATAATCTTTATAAAAACAATATTAAAAGATTCATGTAATAATTGGTACTGTTGTCTAGACCTCTATAATAGTGGATTTCTCAGAGCATACTGGCATGGTGATATTGTTGTTACAGGCCTATATCCTGTCTTGATCAAAGTTTCTCAAACTGTTTTCTTTTATTTCTTGTTCTGTAATTGAAATATTTAGCAGACATTTTATTCACAAAACAGCATTTATAGGCATGGTGTGTTTGAAACAACGAACCTATGTAATAATTTATAAACAGATGAAAAGACAGATGTAAGTAGCAAACAGTCAGTCTGGTGTTTCAAAGTCTAGGAGCCCTGTAAACTTTGCCGCCTTTGGTTTCGAATCTAGACTTTGGACATCGTTGTCTAAGCTAAGACCAACAGTTGTTGTTATAGTAAGTTAATAGTTGTATTACACATTAATTTAGGTTAAACCTGCTGAAGAGTGGAATCATCGCACACACACACACACACACACACACACACACATACACACACACACACACACACACACACGCACACACACACACACACACACACACACAATAGAAATACATTGAGATTGATAAATCAGCACTTGATAGTGGTCTCCATAGCCAAATGTAATTCTTAAATCTGTGTATTAACTACCTGCACTAGGCCTGCTATAGCCTGTGGGCCTACATTTAAAAACGAGCTGTACCACTTTAAACAGCATGTCAATGAATCCCACAGGCGGTGGTTAAACATCCTGACCTCTGTTGCGGCGTTATTGTCAGAGCTTGTTGCTTCGTCAGCTTTTTCTCTTTGCTGCTGTTTTTGGTACTCAAAACGCATTGCTTTTCTCTGGCACCATAACGGGGACTAAACAAATATATAGAAGTAGCCAGTAAGTACATTTTTGGGGGGGAAAATAACTTTTTTTGTGTGAGTAGCCTAGTTTGGGGTGTTTTCTCTCCTTTTTGTGTCTGGTTTTGTTTCGCAACTTTCGGGAGCATCGCAGGTCAAGAGCGATGAAGAGGAGGCTTAGACTTAACTCCGTTGCCGAGGAAACGAACTATTTCCCCATCGCGATAGGTGCATGCAGCTGATGAACAGCTGTTGAGTTATAGGATTGTGGCCCAAGTGGAAGAGAGAACTTTTTGGGGAAATATAACAGAGCTATTATTTTGTATAACACTTGCCAATTGTATCATTTTAATTACTGCTGAGTAAGCGGGATGTCTCGAGCCCAACAACAACGTGAGTAGCCATCTCTTTGTACTATAAGGCCTAATAACGTGTTGGTGATACCTGTTGCATCATAGAAGCGTGTGTACAAAGCAAGAGGCATGACCGTTCCTACTATGTGGGTTGCCATGTCATGTATTGTGTTGTGGGGATGAGTTACAGGGTCAATTTGGGAAAGGTATTAGCATTAACTTTTTTTTCTCATCAATTAGTTTTAAGTTTCAGGTTTACAGTATTTTTTTTGTCATATGAACATTGTTAAGAGAAAAGTTCGCTGGCCATCTTCAGGCATAAGCACTGGCATATTCAATAATAAAAATACAAATAAAATTTGCTAGGTTTAAATTAAACTCTCCACCCCAGTGTATTTTGCTGGTCCGATGCAATTTGCGTAATTCCCTGGTTCCCAAAATGTCACCATAAAGTGGCCCTGTATCATTGACTCTACGTTGAATGTCTGATTTGTTTTACAACTTTACAGTTTAACAATTCTGATAAAAGAAAAAATATTAGCATACAAAATCTCTAAGATAATGTTCATTTATGTTAACAACATCTTTTGGCTTTCGAAAACCTTGTCAGATGACTCCTTTTTATGTTCTGTACAAAGACAGAGCACATCCTTAGATTACATAACCTATCCTCAGTTATGTACCCCCCTCTCTCTATCTGTCATACACAGACTATACTAAATATACAGTCTGATTACATTGCACCAAGATAAGCAATTAGTTCAATAACCGTGTGTGTGTGCGTGTGTGTGTGATTTCCCTGGCAGAACAGAGAGAGTGGGTAGAGAACGACACAGAGGAGTCAGCCTCTGAAGAAGTGACAGAGCTGGTGTGTCTGGAGTCTGACCTCAAGGATGGACAGTAAGATAAAGGAATAGATGGATGGAGGGATAGAAGGAGGGAGAGATAGATGAGATGATGTGATGGTAGGAAAGGGGGGGCTGAGGAGGGAGGGATGGTAGGAAAGTGGGGGTGGGGTGGGGGGGGGGGCTGAGGAGGGAGGGATGGTAGGAATCAGTGAGGAAAAGAAGGAAGTGAAGTCTGTGGGGTTGAAAGGA
>CM030172.1:792500-800000 GCA_017639675.1 Aplochiton taeniatus
TATATATATATATATATATATATATATATATATATATATATATATTATTGTATTTTATTCATTCCAGGTGTCCTCCCTAACTCAGAGTGTCTTCAAAACACATCCATAGCAAAAGACTCCAAGAACTATGTCATAGTCGATAAGGTAAACACTGATTATTTATGGAGATTATGCTTTAAAATATGATTCATATTAGTATGAATCAGTAAACATACAGTTCACAGCTAAAGGCTTGTTTGTTGTTATTATCAGTCAAACAAATTAATAAAAAATAGATGTTTGGGCCGTGTTGTTACAGGGTGAGTTGTCTTCTTCTGTATTGATTGAGTTGGTCTGATTGATTGAGTTATTCTGATTGATTGAGTTGTTCTGATTGATTGAGTTGGTCTGATTGATTGAGTTTCTCTGACTGGTTAAGGTGGTCTAATTGATTGAGTTGTTCTGATTGATTGAGTTGGTCTGACTGATTGCAGTGCATGAGGACCAACATCCAGGGGGTGTTCTGTGCAGGAGACCTGGCTGCCTTCCCCCTGGCCATGGCCAAGGACCAGAGAGTCACCATTGGACACTGGCAAATGGCTCAGGCACACGGTACGCTCTCCGTTGAAACTACCACAATACTTAATTTACAATTAATTTACCCAGCTAACCTGCGATAGCCGAACCCAGAGGGTAACCATAGTAACCCAGTGTGACCATCGCACACTGGCAAGTGGCTCAGGCACATGGTTAACGACCACATCTTAAACTACCAGCATAGCTAAACTACAACAGCTTACGTAAACAGCCATCATGAAACTACAGTTATGGGTGCTACGACATAGTATTTCCTCATCCGCCCTACCCTTCTCATGAATCATGTCTGTGCTCAGCACACATAGACCAATTGTTGGTTGCCAGTATTGTCAAAGTTTGTTACTTTTGAGGACAGATCGCAAAACATTCTCCTCTGGCTCGCTGACATTAGCTTTTTCGGTAACAAGAATGCAACAGTAACACACTCTCAGTTTATTTTTATTTGATTTATTTTGTTGTCTTTTTGCACGTGATCCTGTGGCTGTGTGTGAGTAGGAAGGGTGGCAGCCTTGAATATGCTGGACAAACGCTGTGAACTCAACTCTGTGCCTTTCTATTGGACCGTTCTACTGGGGAATACAATCCGCTATGCAGGTAGACAAACACACACACACACACACAGGCATGCACGCACGCACGCACACACTCACATGCATGCACGCACGCACGCACGCACGCACGCACGCATGCACGCACGCACACACACACACACACACACACACACCACACACACCACAGACACACACACACACACACACACTCACACACACACACACACCACAGACACACACACACACTCACTCACACACACACACACACACACACACAAACAAACACACACACACAGCTGTAGTCTTTGTGTTCAGGATTTCACCAACACTTTCTCCACTGTTAGCTTTAGTCTTTGTGTTCAGGTGAGGTGTGTCTAAATGACCCACCTCCTTGTCCTCCTTGTCCTCCTTGTCCTCCTTGTGGTCCACTGCAGGCTTTGGAGAGGGCTACACTGAGATGGTGTGGAAGGGAAGGGCAGATGACTCCAAGTTCCTCGCCTTTTACATCAAGTGAGATGAGTTATTAATTTAATGATAAGGTTAGGGTTAGGGTCAGGGTCAGGGTTAGGGCTAGGATTAGGGTTAGGGTTAGGGCAAGGGTTAGGGTTAGGGTTAGGGTCAGGGTCAGTGTCAGGGTTAGGGCTAGGATTAGGGTTAGGGTTAGGGCTAGGATTAAGGTTAGGGCTAGGATTAGGGTTAGGGTTAGGGTTAGGGTTAGGGCTAGGATTAGGGTTAGGGCTAGGGTGTCCACAGTGTACGAAGAAATAAAACAATCGCATCATAGAACTTTGCTCTTGACAATTCTGTTGAACTGTATTATTTTATATTTATCGATATAATGTCTTACGTTATGTTATGCAAATTATATTAGATGATATCCTATCATACCAAGTTGTGACTCCTTCCAATATGGCTTCCAGGACGTTGTTAGAGAAAAACGTTATAAACTTTGTGTTGCCATAGGAACGATGAGGTGGTGGCAACAGCCAGCTTGAACTTTGACCCCGCAGTGTCAGCTGTAGCGGAGAGATTCGCTGCAGGGAAAACCATCACCAAGAAAGAGGCTGAGTATGTTGTAGTTATGTCTTCCCATCTCTTCATTTATGTATTATATATTTATTCATGTTGTATTATATTTATTTAAACACAGTTAGCCATATACACGGTAGAAGTCTTCTTATTTATCATCTATCATAATAATCTTTAGTCATGATCAATGAGAAGGATCCCTAGGGTAATCTACACCAAATAAAGCATCTCTCACTTTGTTCCCGTAGGTCCAGCGACCTGAGCTGGCTGAAACTCTCCTGATCCTCCCTCCCGAGAGATGGAGATAGCGAGAGAGATGGAGAGAGAGAGAGACAGATGGAGAGAGAGAGAGAGAGAGAGAGAGAGAGAGAGATGGAGAGAGAGAGAGAGATGGAGGGAGAGAGATAGAGAGAGAGAGAGAGAGAGAGAGCGAGAGAGAGATGGAGAGAGAGTGTGAGGGTGTTGTAACACAACCAGTTTGCTATGGTGCTTCGGCTCACAGCTTCTACGCTAGACGCTAAATATCTATAAGACGGGTGTCTAGAGTTACATTACAATAGAGGTACCGTGGTAATGATAGGGTTAGGTTTAGGGTCAGGGTCAGGGTTAGGGCTAGGATTAGGGTTAGGGATAGGGTGTCCACAGTGTTACATTACAATAGAGGTACCGTGGTAATGATAGGGTTAGGTTTAGGGTCAGGGTCAGGGTTAGGGCTAGGATTAGGGTTAGGGATAGGGTGTCCACAGTGTTACATTACAATAGAGAGACCGTGGTAATGATAGGGTTAGGGTCAGGGTCAGGGTTAGGGCTAGGATTAGGGCTAGGATTACGGATAGGGTTAGAGTTAGGATCAAGGTCAGGGTCAGGGTCAGGGTCAGAGTACCGTGGTAATGATAAGGTTGTATACTGAGTACCGTGGTAATGATAAGGTTGTATACTGAGTACCGTGGTAATGATAAGGTTGTATACTGAGTACCGTGGTAATGATAAGGTTGTATACTGAGTACCATGGTAATGATAAGGTTGTATACTGAGTGCTTACTGGTCGACAACCTTTAGATCAAGGTGTGACCATGTCTATGTCTACAGTACAGGTGTTATAAAGGCTGTGTTGTGACAAACTATTTCAAAGACTGTGTACTCTGGTTATAAAACACTGATACATTTCAAACCCTGTGTACTCTGGTTATAAAACACTGATACATTTCAAACAATGTGTACTCTGGTTATAAAACACTGATACATTTCAAACAATGTGTACTCTGGTTACTAAACACTGATACATTTCAAACACTGTGTACTCTGGTTATAAAATACTGATACGTTTCAAACACTGTGTACTCTGGTTATAAAATACTGATACATTTCAAACAATGTGTACTCTGGTTACTAAACACTGATACATTTCAAACACTGTGTACTCTGGTTACTAAACACTGATACATTTCAAACACTGTGTACTCTGGTTACTAAACACTGATACATTTCCAACAATGTGTACTCTGGTTACTAAACACTGATACATTTCAAACACTGTGTACTCTGGTTACTAAACACTGATACATTTCAAACAATGTGTACTCTGGTTACTAAACACTGATACATTTCAAACACTGTGTACTCTGGTTACTAAACACTGATACATTTCAAACACTGTGTACTCTGGTTACTAAACACTGATACATTTCAAACACTGTGTACTCTGGTTACTAAACACTGATACATTTCAAACACTGTGTACTCTGGTTACTAAACACTGATACATTTCAAACACTGTGTACTCTGGTTACTAAACACTGATACATTTCAAACACTGTGTACTCTGGTTACTAAACACTGATACATTTCAAACACTGTGTACTCTGGTTATAAAACACTGATACATTTCAAACACTGTGTACTCTGGTTACTAAACACTGATACATTTCAAACACTGTGTACTCTGGTTATAAAACACTGATACATTTCAAACACTGTGTACTCTGGTTACTAAACACTGATACATTTCAAACACTGTGTACTCTGGTTATAAAATACTGATACATTTCAAACAATGTGTACTCTGGTTACTAAACACTGATACATTTCAAACACTGTGTACTCTGGAGTGCTGGTGACCGGCCGAAGGGAGACTCAGTGTGGGGGTACCGTCTCTGCGTGTTCTTGGCTGAGCTTTGTTATGTTGTTGTCGTATTGTTGTTTTGTTATGGACCCCCTAGACTGTATGTAGATGAGACTGGGTGAGAAAAACACAGGGTTAATGATGAGGGTAGGGAGGAATGCCTGAGCTTTGTTGTGGACCCCCTAGACTGTATGTAGATGAGACTGGGTGAGAAAAACACAGGGTTAATGATGAGGGTAGGGAGGAATGCCTGAGCTTTGTTGTGGACCCCCTAGACTGTATGTAGATGAGACTGGGTGAGAAAAACACAGGGTTAATGATGAGGGTAGGGAGGAATGCCTGAGCTTTGTTATGGACCCCCTAGACTGTATGTAGATGAGACTGGGTGAGAAAAACACAGGGTTAATGATGAGGGTAGGGAGGAATGCCTGAGCTTTGTTATGGACCCCCTAGACTGTATGTAGATGAGACTGGGTGAGAAAAACACAGGGTTAATGATGAGGGTAGGGAGGAATGGGATGAAGGGATGAGGATAGGGATCCATGGGATGAAGGGATGAAGGGATGAAGGGATGAGGGTATGGATGAGTGGGATGAAGGGATGAGGGTATGGAGGAATGGGATGAAGGGATGAGGGTAGGGATGAGGGGATGAGGATAGGGATGAGGGGATGAGGATAGGGATGAGTGGGATGAAGGGATGAGGATAGGGATGAGTGGGGTAAAGGAATGTGGGTTGGAATGAGTGGGATGAAGGGATGAGGGGATGTGGGTAGGGATGAAGGGATGAGGGTAGGAATGAAGGGGTGAGGGGATGCGGGTAGGGATGAAGGGATGAGGGTAGGAATGAAGGGATGAGGGGATGCGGGTAGGGATGAGTGGGATGAGGGGATGCGGGTAGGGATGAAGGGATGAGGGTAGGAATGAAGGGATGAGGGGATGCGGGTAGGGATGAAGGGATGAGGGTAGGAATGAAGGGATAAGGGGATGCGGGTAGGGATGAAGGGATGAGGGTAGGAATGAAGGGATGAGGGGATGCGGGTAGGGATGAAGGGATGAGGGTAGGAATGAAGGGATGAATGGGATGAGGGAAGGGCGGTGGGTCGACAGTCCTCACTGACTGAGGCTGGGTATATGAAGGCTTAACAATTGTTAGAGGTATGGTTAAGGCGTGGCCCTGCTTCTGCACCTTAGTTAACCCGTTAACCCTATATGCTTCAGACATACAGCAGTTGGAGGGTTTTCCGAGTTTTTTAATTCACTCCTGAATACGTTTGAATCATTATTACAAAATATATCACATTCTAATGCAACTGGTTCTTGGGATAAGAAAACATCACACACAAAAACACACTCATGTCACCTGTTAATAACTAATGGGGGCGTTTCAGCCTGGGAGTCAAGCTCTTAATAAAGGGTCTGGGGACCTCAGGGGTGTCCATGTCACCAGTTGCTATGGGGGTTGCCAGGACGCCCGTTGCTTAGAGAGCAATGGAAAAACATCATATAGGCTGCTTTCTCTGTTCCTGGCCAGCCAATCAGGAGTGGGGCAGAGGGTGGAGGGGGTCACCATAGAGATAGAACACTAGAGATGACATGTGATGCAATAGTGCTATCTGAGAATGTCCATGTTGCCTCTGGTGTTCTATCTCTATGGGGTCACCCTCTTTGAGGTGGGGATGCTGCCGCCACCATGGTAACAAAACCCTCCCACACATCACAATGGAGGCACAAAGAGACAACACTCCAATGCCTGAACAAAAGAAACGCTGCGTTTCTCTCTCCTCTTCATCCCTCGCTCTCTCTCTCTCTCCCTTCGTCTGTCTCTTTCTTTCCCAACCGCCTTCCCCCCCCCCCCCCCCCTTACGTTTTACTCATGTCCCGACCTCATCCTGTTCTCTCTTTTCTCCTGATGTCCCCCTATTTCTTCTCTTCGTCATACCCAACAACCAAACTCTCCTCCACTGCCTTTTATTTTAGTTTCCAGTATTAGTACCCCCCCACACACTCACACACACAGTCTCTCTAGCCCCCTCACACACACACACACTCCTGTTTAAATCAAATACAAATACACAACTCCAATATCAGAACGCCAGTGACACATCCGTTTCTTAATTCCTCTTTTGATGTGACTATTTTCAAAGGCAAATAGCTTCATATTAGTGTGGGGGGGATTTACTTGTCCCTTTCAAATGTCTTGCTAAGACTCACACATAAAATGGTACTATGGAATCACTCCAGTACATTGTTATATGTAATTTAATATTAATAATAATAATAATAATACATTTAATTTACATATCGCTTTTCAGACACCCAAAGCACCGAAAAAAGGAAGACATTGACAACTGATAACATAGATGACATAGGGAAAGGAAAACGGTAGTGAGATTAGGAAGGGACGTAGGAGAGAGCAGGAAGGAGTATATGTATGAGTGTGAAGGGGGGGGGGGGAGATTAGGAAGGGACGTAGGAGAGAGCAGGAAGGAGTATATGTATGAGTGTGAAGGGGGGGGGGGGCTTCAGCTGTATGCCAGGGTGAAGAGCTGGGTTTGAGATGGGACTTGAAGGTGGTAATGGTGTCTGCGTCTCTGACTGATGGGGGGAGTGAGTTCCAGAGCCTTGGTGCCACTCTGGAGAATACTCTGTTCCCAAGGCTCATTTATGTTTTTATTTCATGCTTTCACTTTCGCTGCAAAGTGTACCATATTACTATGATAAAAGATATTACTATAATAAAAGATATTACTGTGATAAAAGAACGTCTTTGAGATGGGATCATATCATTCATCTGTTATAGCTCAGTAATTTAAAGTATGATTTCATGTCATAGAAGGAGCCATGTTAATCTCAATCACTCTGATCTTAACTGAAGCACATGCACATCAAAAGTGCACTTGGTATTAAATAAACGCTGCACCAAACATGTTCCTAGCATGGTTTGGAAGAGCCTTGCTATAAAAAAAACCTTACTCCAAACCAATTGATAACTTGGTTTGGAATAGCCTAAATTCCATTCTGTTTTTCACTCCATTAAATATAGAATAAATTGTAGATTTAGGGGTACAACATTAGAAGCAACAAAATTACTCAATTTGAATTAAAAGACTGACGGATGGTGAGACTTATTGTCATACAAACAGTCAACTGTATTATACAGAAGTACAGTGTGTAGTATGGGTACAACAAGCATTCAACCGTTTTTAAAGCAGCAGTTGGAT
>CM030172.1:802500-825000 GCA_017639675.1 Aplochiton taeniatus
ATGCTAACGCTAGGAGTCCATCCCCACACGGTAAAGCCAAGCTAACGTTAGGAGGCCACTCCCCATAGAGTAAAGCCATGCTAACGCTAGGAGTCCATCCCCACACGGTAAAGCCAAGCTAACGCTAGGAGTCCCTTGCCACGGCTCCTGTCAGATAAGACAGCATACATGAGTCTGGCAGGGCTCACAAGTGTGATACCAAACCACCTGCGGTACCTATGGCCATGCTAGCGGTGAGCAGAGTAAGGGGTGGGGTGTCACGTTACCAAGGGCCTGATGAGAGATGATGGGGGTCTAAGGCCCCCCCCCCCCCCCCACACACACACACACAAACCGTTCCAAGACTGGAAGAACGTTTAATGTCGCTGAGGGGAGGTACTGACACTAACAACAGCAGCGTTCTACTGGCAGGGGACCTACTCCCTCTGCCTTGAAAACATGACCGCACACCACTTGCTGATCTATTTTGTTTAAAGGGGAAATTGCGCGGTGTTCTCTTACAGCAATCTTCACTGTAAGTGCTGCCCGGTTTTGTTTCCCCCCCTGATTAAGCCGGTTTACAGTTACACCACGCTAATTTGTATCGCTCAGCAGTCATGGAGCAAAGATGTTGAGTTTAGGAGTTAAATGTAAGCTATTTTCTTTACATCAAAAATGGAGGTCGAAAGTTACATAGTTTAGAAGACGATAAAGAAAACTGGAGGCGTGCATAATAAAATAATTCAGTTCATGTGTGGTTACTTTTTCAATCAACTACATCAATCACTATATGGTCCTGTCGTTTTACCAGTAAAACAAGTAGTAGGCCTATAGACCTGACTTAAACAATAAATATTTTATCATGTAGATGGACGCCAGTAACCTCATAATGTGGTCAGACTAACAATAACTCAAATGGATCCTTCTTTGCTGTGAGGTGTCTAAACCTTAAGATCAATAATGAGGTATTATTTACATTCGAGGAAATTATTCTATCAACATAAATATCATGAAATAGAGCACTAAATAATAAATCTTTTTGGGTCATGTTACCTGAATCATCAGAGTTTTGAGGGGTGGTGGAATGTCCTCTTTTCTTGGAAACATTATTTTTTCCAGTTTTATCTTTTGTCTTCTTTTTCTTTTCTTTGGTTTCCATAGTTCTGAGTGGCTTGAGACGTTTGTAAGTTTTACCCTCTAAGTCTAAGGAAATGTCTTGCATGTTAGAAGATACTTAATTTAATCTAAAAAAAAAAAAAGTTGCTAACAATATAGTTTGCTAGGTGCCACTCATTTGCCAGATTTGTGTTCCATCGAAAACTCTTACAGAAGCGCGCATAAATCCACAATCAACTTTCAGAAGTGTATGTATAGACCTTGCCATCGACAAGGGTTTAAATTAAGAAACTTATTTCAATTTAAAGTTCCACGCAGCTTTTTGGAGCTTGGAAAGCGAGTGAGTGTTGAAGCAATCTGCGTCTTTTCTGCTTGAAGGTGAGATCATTACTATTGGACGCGTCTCCTTGGAAACCACGAAACTCCTCCTACTCCGTAAACTTTCTAAATTGTTTGAAAGCACACTGTTCTAAATTTGTAAGCAATGGTTACATTTATGAGAGATATCGGGAGATAATATGCAGATCATTCTTAAATAAAATGTACTTTAGCAAACTGTTACAAATGAGTTATCCAGATTCCTGACTTTCACCCAAAATGTTATTGCACGGCCCCTAACACATACGCTATAGTTCCGCACATTTAATTAGAATGGTGTGACAGTTGTCTCCTCAGTAGTTATTGGATGTTACGTAAAAATCAGACACAGGTGAACATGAAACTGGGGCTGGACCCAGGGGTGTGGACCCTATGGAAGAAGTGTTCCGGTCTAATTTAAGATCACATCCCCCGGGATAGTCCACCATAATCGATTGGGCAGAAGACAGGGTCAAATAAAAGGCTATCTCATACATAGGAGAACATTTAAGGTAACCACTGATAGTGCTCTAAATGAGGCGGGGGATGAGGATGTTTGGAGCTACTGTTAAACAACACAGGCAACAAGTTTAATTTCCAGATTACCCATGATTCAATCGTTTGAAATAATATAAGAGCAGCCTAGAATGGCCAGAAAGCGTGGACGAATAGTTCTGGTTTCTATTGGCTTTGTGTGAGAGGCTGAACGGACTTGGTTCACTGGTAACAGTTGAAATTAATTGGCAGTTACAGTCTACACGTTACATTTCTAGGATGGCATGTTTTGTTTTATACTTTTTTTATTCGATTTTTTTGCTTCGATACACTTATTATGCGATACGTTTATAAAGAACGTTTAGTCCCTGTAGTCGCTGTGAAGAATCATTAATCACTGGCTAGATTTCAAACCAGATTTGTCACCGGCTAGATTTCCAAACCGAATTCATTGCAGGCTAGATTCCAACCCAGATTTGTCATGGCTCCTGGCTTTTCTCTCCTGGCAGCTAAGGAGCTGAGGTCATCATGTCCTTTGTTATTCAAGGAGGGCTGGTTGACCACAGCCAAGGGAGAGAGCAGGCTGGTATTTCCCCGGGAGTTTCCATCCTATTCCTGACACACATACACACACACACACACACACACACACACACACACACACACATTTCCATTGCACTCCTATAACAGTGTATACAGACATTCACTGCACTCACACGGACCCACGCGAACAAACTCCCAGCCACCAAAGCACACACACACACACACACACACACACACACACACACACACACACACACACACACACACACACACACACACACACACACACATTTCCATTGCACTCCTATAACAGTGTATACAGACATTCACTGCACTCACACGGACCCACGCGAACAAACTCCCAGCCACCAAAGCACACACACACACTCACACACACACACACACACACACACACACACACACACACACACACACACACACATTAACCTTTCCAGCTGCAGCTAAGTTTGTCCCCTGAGTGCTATGTTCTGTCTGTGGGCCCCTAGCTATACTAAGAATAGAACAAGTTACCGAGCCAAAACCAGAGGGTCGGAGGCTAGCTGAAATATGAATCTATACGATTAATGAACAGGAGGCCATTGTTATTCTAATGAATTTACTTTTCAACCATTCCAGACCAAATAAAGGATATTACTGTAAATGCCTCCTCAAACATAAACTGTTGTTTTTAAAGCTTGCTATGGATTTGTCCCCAATTACAATGCTAGATGGCAAACACACCTATATGTAGGATATTCACCATCATGTAAAAATGAATATATATACAGTATATATATATATATATATATATATATATATATATATATATATATATATATATTCCCACAACATGGATACCGTTTATCCCTACAATCTAAGGATATATGTATCTGTAACAACAATGACATATCCAGCAGGACACAGTATATAAAACAGACTATATAGTGAATACAACATTTATGTAAGTATGTTTGAATACAGGCCACAGAAGAGGCAGTTGGCCTGGTAACCATTAAACCCAGACATCCATAGAACAACAGATTCATTTGATGAATGAATCCTTTATTGACCCAGGAGTGTGTCCCATTAAGGAGTCCTGGCACTGATAGAGGTCTACATAGGTTTGATACTGTTATGTGTAGAGAGCCATGGACACACTCTGAGACAGAGAGAGAAGGACGGATATGGAGGAGGTCTACCTAAGGTAGATACAGATGGTACGACCCAAAAGGAGAAGGAGATAGAGATGGCATGACCCAAAAGGAGAAGCAGATAGAGATGGTATGACCCAAAAGGAGAAGGACAGCCATGGAGGAGGGTACCTAAGGTAGATCGAGATGGTACAACCCAAAAGGAGAAGTAGATAGAGATGGTATGACCCAAAAGGAGAAGGACAGCCATGGAGGAGGTCTACCAAAGGTAGATAGAGATGGTACGACCCAAAAGGAGAAGGAGAGCCATGGAGGAAATCTACCTATAAAAAGATGGTATGATCCAAGAGGAGGTCTACCTAAGGTAGATACAGATGGTACGACCCAAAAGGAGAGGGACAGTCATGGAGGTCTACCTAAGGTAGATACAGATGGTACGACCCAAAAGGAGAGGGACAACCATGGAGGTCTACCTAAGGTAGATACAGATGGTACGACCCAGAAGGAGAGGGACAGTCATGGAGGTCTACCTAAGGTAGATACAGATGGTACGACCCAAAAGGAGAGGGACAGTCATGGAGGAAATCTACGTTCAAGCTATCAATGTTTTTTTTTGCCTAAACATTCATTCCATTTGATTTAAAATTTTTAAATAAACTAGAAAATATATGGCTTCCTCAAAACTTGTTGAACTTAGATGATTTGTTAACAAGCGTGTGATGTTTTTGTGAAAGACTGTTGCTATTTCACTTTGTGCCATTGAGACTCTTGGTTGGCACAAGGAAGGAATTGGAACATAAAAAGAATGGAAGGAATGGACTAATAACGATTATTCATTGACCTGGAAGTGAAACAGACAGCTGACTGATCTGATGAGAAACCTCTGTGTTTCCTCCATCAGCTGACCCTCTGGTAGAGGAAGAGAGAGCTATGACTCAGTAACGCATGGGGTTTGACGTGTATATTATTTATTATATAAAATAAAAACTGCTAAATTAAAATGTTATAACTGATAACTAATATATTCATATGCTATAGCTGATATATTAATACGCTATAATTTATAACACAAGTTGGCATTGACGCATGACAACATTTTGTAATATATAGAATTCATATGAATAAATGTGAGTAGATGTTTTGTTCTAAGACAGAACAGATACGGGTACTTCACATGCATCGTGCCACATACATACATACCTCTGTATACTGAACCATGACGACATCACAGATTCCCCTCCTTCTTCGTCCGCTCCTATAAACGTGAAATGCCGCGTCATGCTCCCCTCCTTCCCCTGACTCTTTCCTTCCTCCGTGTGCCGCGCGTCATGTGACAGAGGGGAAACGGAGCGTGCACGGCTGTCTGATGACGCAGCAGGAGCAGCAGCTCGGTCTTAAAGGCGCAGGACCCTCCTCACACAGTGACAGCAGATATACTGCTTCCACAACTGAACTGAACTGTTATGCATGTATTCCTCGTGCGATGCTTTCTCCATCCCTCACTCTCTTGTCTCTCTGTCTCTCACTCTCTTAAACACACACTCACACTCTCTCTCTCTCTCTCTCTCTCTTTCTCTCTCACACACACACACGCACACACACCGAGTTTAGTGCCTGGCAGAGTAACAGTACCAAGCACACACACACACACACACACACACACACACACACACACACACACAGTGTTTCGTGCTTGGCAGAGTAACAGTACCACACACACCACACACACATGCACACACATAGTGTTTAGTGCTTGGCCGAGTGACAGTACCACCACGCACGCGCGCGCACACACACACACACACACACACACACACACACACACACATACACACACACACGCACGCACACACACACACACACACACACACACACACACACACACACACACACACACACACACACACACACACACACACACCTCATGGTGCTGACTCACTGAGACATACCTATCTGGAACAAGAAGATACAGGTCGTAGACATGACCAGGGACAGCCAAGAGACGAGAGAAGACGGTAGCACACTACAACACTATTCAGGGGGAAACAAAACAGAAACCAAGGGACACACACACACACACACAGCGACCTACACGACCAACACACAATCTCTTGTGTGTGTGGGTCCCTTATATGGTGTGTGTGTTTGAGTCAACAAGTTGACCTTGACTGTTGACGTCTCACGTGGCAACATGGAGACAAACACTATAGTGTTTCCTTTCTGCACCTGACAGTCTCATGCAATCATCTGATATCAAAGTGTATAGACCTACATAGAACCAACGGTACTACTACTATGGCAAAATGTATCATCTAAAATGTTGTTATAGCCTTTATGTTATGGAATGCCATTATGTTGCATAGAAAAGGGGGAAAGTTATGCAAACAAATGGATTTTTATGGTCGTTATTGTTATTGTCTCTTTAGAAAGTGATATAATTCATGAACACGGAAAATCCTTAACATTTGAAATTTCTGTTATATTTCTCTTCATTAGAGGACACGATGTGCTCATCCAATCCGTAAAAGTGGAAGATTAGTGTTTCAAATCGACAGTAACAATCCGAACGACGGCTAGTGGAACACAGACATGTGCACGAGCGTATGCAGCGCGAGCGCATTCATATTCATGACCGGTGATACTGTACTACTCAGCCTAAGAGCCAACGTTAGATCTGTACTTTGACGTGGGCCTCTCATTGGTTGGTTCCGGCTGCCTGCGTGACTGCGCTGCCAGCTGATCGGGATTGTGAGAGTGAAGAGCGAGAAGCCGGGTGTGAGAGGAAACAGAGAAGAAGAACTCGTACCAGAGTTACGCAAACTGGACCGAACACCATCCTTCACTGCGCTGAAAAGATGTAAAGTAAGCTTTGCAATATAGATTAAAAAAAAAATAGAATTCATACGTGTTTTTTAAAGATTGTTTTGTGCATTGTAGACTGTAGACTATTGAGTGCTCGATGGATGTGGGCGAGGCACCGATAGAGCTCGCCTGGATCGCAGGGTTCGGCTCACCAAATACGATCGATGGTAGGGTAAAGGTGGAGCCACGGTTATAAATGCCCCCATCCCTGTCCCGGTTTAAACGGAACAACCAGATTCCTGTAAAAAAAAAAAAAAAAAAAGAGACGATAGACGCCTTGATGACCCACTTTCTTGGAACCGATTACGGAAAAGAATGCCTAAAATGTGGGCACAACTTTATCGAATTTGCTTCAAAAGTGAAACTTGTTTGCTTTTTACTCTTATCTGGAACTATTTTAATGAAAGTTTTGACTAAATGATCACGAGCTCAACCCATTACGCAGCTTGAACGGCCTAATGTGTTTTAGGCCTGTCGCCCTGCCTGTCTGTCTGCCCTTCAGAAAGCTAAGGATGTAATGCCACAACTATCCAACAAAAGTATATCTTGCAGAATTTGTTATACTCTAGACTAGACAAATAATGCACAGGCTGTATAGTATAGCCCAGACTGTCTTATCAATAAATTTAGAGTTATGACAGCCCGTTTATAAACTAGGTTAGTTTAGGCCCAGGGAATTGCCTAAGTGGTAAAGTAGGCTATAGGCCTACCGCTTGTTAGCGTCGATGAAGTCCGTTTTACATAATAGGGGTTTGCATCTGGATTTGAAGCTACACTGCCGGTAGGAATGCGTGATAGGTTGTCACGAGCTGCCTGTGTGTCGAGAAGAGGGGCGTGCGTGTCTGGCCTTCTCCAACTGGACCACATGATAAGGTGCGGTGTTAAAATGTAACTTTTACGTTTGCGCGTCTCGGTGTGTTCAATTGTGTGTGCGTCGCTGTGTCCTGAAATGTTGCAACCTCACGATGTTCAAATGCCCATATTTGCAGAAGTGGGTCGAAGCTTGCTCAACTGGGCTACACCCTTCATTCCTGTTGCGCGTGCTGCGTCGGGAGGAGGAGGGGGCAAGGGAAGGGGAGTCGAAGGGGGAGTGTGAATTCTGTTCATTCAAAGAATCCCAGAAGCACTTCTCTAACATAAATTGCATAAAACCATTAGCCTGTGCCATAAATCGCGATCATTGGCGTACCTAACTGCCAAATCTTTCTGTGTGCGGAAGATTCCACGTAGCCTGTAACCTAACTGATCATACTTCATCTATAATGATAGACTGCCTACAATTAACTTTTCACTTTTCACTTTCAGTTTAAATCCACACGGCCTTTTCTGAGTCAATGAAATTAGAAAATGCATGGTGTGGCTGAAATACGTCCGCTATCTCTTCCGAACGTAGGCTATACGCAGCATAGATAGACAGTCAGATTAACATTTTTTTTTATCCGGACTAAAGTCGTATATAGAGCAATCAGCACAGATCTAAACACATCTGTAAAGTACATTGTAATATATCACAACAGATCCCCTTTATTTCTGTAGGTCTGAGTGCATCTCAACAGGTCCTATTTAGATAGAGCTGTCTAAAATAGCAGAGATCCACAGCAGATTTTACATCCAATATGGTTCATTGGATATGTTCTCTTTTTGACACGATTATGTGACAATGGTGCTTTTTTGGGGGGTGGGGGGGTTATTTGTGCGTCACCAGTGTGTGTATACCTGTACCGGATATTATTCAGTGGACCAAATACAGTGCAGTAAGATGTGTACGGAAAGGATATGCTGAATCATTGTACTGTATTATTTCCCCTTTCCTTCCTCCCTTGATCCCTCGCTCATTCTATCCTTCCAAATCTTATCCCCCTCCTCCCTTCCTCCCCTCCTCCCCTCCTCCCCTCCTCCCTTCCTCCCCTCCATTGCTCGATCTCTCTCTTTCTCTCCGAGCCCTAAGGGCCAGACCAGGGCGTATTCTCTGTCACCACCACGATTGACGAAGACATCTCATCCTATACACCTCCTCCCACAACTATCTCTCTTTCTTTCTTTCTCTCCTTCCACACTCACTCTCTCTCATTCGCCTATCTCATCCCTGCTATTTCTCTTCCTTTCTCACCTCCCTCAAGCACTTTCTCTGTTTTTCTCCTCCCTTATACATGCAGGTATCTCTCTCTTTCTCCTCCCTCATATATACAGGTATTTCTCTCTTTGTCTCTCAGATCCCTATTGTGCTATTATTCTGCATGTCTTTCCTCCCCCTCCTCTCTCTTTCATTTTCTTCATCCCTCCTTCCACCATCCTAGCCCGGGCCGTCTCTACGCTCCTAATAAAACGGCCCTAGTCCTAGCCCCACCTCCACCTTCACATTCTCTCCATCAGGCGCTTTTCTCTGTCTATATACCTCTCCATACCATTTTCTATCTCTCAATCACTTTTTCAATCCCTTTCCCAATCTCCATTTCTATCTCTCAATTTCTCTCTCTCGCTCTCTCGCTCTCTCTCTCAGTTTTTCAATATAACATTCTCTGTCATTATTCTCCGGGGCTGACCCATCATCTGCACTGAACCTTTTGTTCCATGCTTACCTCCCTCTATCTCATTGGCCCCTCCCTTCCCCATGTCCTTACCCTTCCAAAGGGGGGGGGGGGGCTTCAGAGACATGGAAAGAAAAAGGTTGAGGCAGAGAGAACGCCAGGTTTAGTAAAAGTGGATGTAGAGGAAAGATGAACCAGAAAAAAGGAGAATGAGAGACAGAATGAACTATCCCCAGGCGCTGGCTGGTTGGAATCTGTGAAACGCAGTCGCAATGTTTGGAATGTCGAGTACACCGATGAAGAGAAAAGAGGAGAAACAAATTAGGGATAAGACAACAGAAAGTTTGGAGAAAATAATAGAGAGAGAGAGAGAGAGAGAGAGAGAGAGAGAGAGAGAGAGAGAGAGAGAGAGAGAGAGAGAGAGAGAGAGAGAGAGAGAGAGATTTGACAGTGAAAGACAGGGACTTGAAGCTGGTGGTTTTGTTCATATGAGCATTTTGTTCAGCCACAGTTACAGACATGCTAATGACAAAGTTAGCGTAGGTTACAGACATGCTACCCACAAAGTTAGCATAGGTTACAGACATACTGATGACAAAGTTAGCGTGGGTTACAGACATGCTGATGACAAAGTTAGCATAGGTTACAGACATGCTAACCACTAGGTTAGCGTAGGTTACAGACATGCTAATGACAAAGTTAGCGTGGGTTACAGACATGCTAACCACAAAGTTAGCATAGGTTACAGACATACTGATGACAAAGTTAGCGTGGGTTACAGACATGCTGATGACAAAGTTAGCATAGGTTACAGACATGCTAACCACTAGGTTAGCGTAGGTTAGAGACATGCTAACCGCTGTGGGTTAGCTCTTGTTAAAGACATATTAACCACAAAGTTAGCGTAGGTTAGAGACATGCTAACCACTTTGATTTAGCTCTAGTTAGGGACATGCTAATCACCGTCAGTTAGTTCTCGTTAGAGACATGCTAACCACTTAGTTTGCATAGACTGTAGATATGCTTAACACTAAGTTAGCGTTCATCAGAGACATGCTAACCACTTAGTTTGCATAGGCTGTAGATATCCATAACACTAAGTTAGCGTTCATCAGAGACATGCTAACCACTTAGTTTGCATAGGCTGTAGATATCCATAACACTAAGTTAGCGTTCATCAGAGACATGCTAACCACTTAGTTTGCATAGGTTGTAGATATGCTTAGCGTTCATCAGAGATATGCTAACCACTCTGATTTAGCTCTTGTCAAAGACACGATAACTGATATGAGTTAGCTTTCGTTATAGACATTCTGAGCCCTATGTTAACACCAGCTAGTGACATGCTAACCGTTAAGTTGGCTGGTGAATGGATGGATGTGCTAAATTCTTGGATGAGACATGCTAACATGACGAAACATGTCTTAGTTTAGTGAGATAACATGCCAACCTTCAAAATGGCCTCCGACAGAGATACAGCATTGTGTGCTGTTAAAGTGTTCAAGTGTGTAGGAATTGGATCTTATTTGTTTTTGAATGAGTGTGTGTGCTAAAATTACGTGTGTTTGTTTGTGTGTGTGTGTGTATTTGTGTGCGCTTGCACGTATATGGGTGTGCCCGCTCCTAACTTATCCTGTCAGTGCTAGATTCTGACTCATGTCTCTCTTGTCAGGGCACAGACAATGGCTGCCTTGCCGTCGCCATGGTAACAAACTCTAGGTCAGCGCAGTCAGAATGACGATGTCACGTTGGCCTGGTTCTGATTTAACCCTGCCTCATCATCATTACCAACCTTGTGACTCAGCACTTTCTGCGTTGTAAAAACTTAAGAGTCACTGCTAGATTTGAAATACAGCTGGGCCATGTAGTCATTAAGACAAACAGACGGGGGAGTGTTAGTCTGACTGCCATGAAAAAGAGACAGAGTTTCATAGTTTCAATTCGGCACCATTGTATCAGACGAGATGCAAAATGGCCCTGTCAGAGTTGGGTTTGATTATGAATTAAAAAAAGTGATTTTCCGAGTTGGGTTGGATTATGTATTTAAAAAAGTGACTGTCCGAGTTGGGTTGGATTATGTATTTAAAAAAGTGACTGTCAGAGTTGGGTTGGATTTTGTATTGAAAAAAGTGACTGTCAGAGTTGGGCTGGGTTATGTATTTAAAAAAGTGAATGTCCGAGTTGGGTTGGACTATGTATTGAAAAAAGTGACTGTCAGAGTTGGGTTGGATTATGTATTTAAAAAAGTGACTGTCAGAGTTGGGTTGGATTTTGTATTTAAAAAAGCGACTGTTAGAGTTGGGTTGGATTATGTATTTAAAAAAGTTACTGTCCGAGTTGGGTTGGATTATGTATAAAAAAAAAGTGACTGTCAGAGTTGGGTTGGATTATGTATTTATTAAAGTGACTGTCAGAGTTGGGTTGGATTATGTATTGAAAAAAGTAATTGGAGTTAAGCTCCATTTCCCTGTTCACAGCCGCCATGACAACACGTTCTTTAATTATCTTGTTGGTATTTAAAAAAGTGACTGTCCGAGTTGGGTTGGATTATGTATTAAAAAAAAGTGATAATTATAATTATTTATATGTTGATAAAGTCCATCATTTCTACTATATGTTGAGAAAGTTATATTATATGTTAATATTAATTAATGAATTCATATTAATTTGATTTTATTTATGATTGTTTAGTTGTTTTAATTTATTTTTCTGTCTTTAACAGGGTACTGCTGGAAAAGAGACCTAGTCTCAGTCAGTTACCCTGTATAAATAAAGGGTAATAATAATAATGGTAATAAAGTCTATAAATTTCTTTCTATGTAGGTAAGGTCCATAATTCTATTTTGGTGGGGTAGTCTATAAAATTCCATTCCATGTAAGCAAATTGGCATTGGGAGCAAGTAGGCCCCATAATGTTTTCTGTGACATCACTCTTTTATAATGGAAAGTATGACCAGCTGACAAGAGGAACCATAGCGATAGAACACTATGAGAAGAACTGTGAATGACATCATAGAGGAACACAGAACTAGACCTCCTGAAATACAAGCTTCTCAAAGTGTTCTTTTAACTTCCTTGAAGAGTGAAAAGGAATACTTGTGCACACAAACACACCTACCTTCCTGCCACAGCATTCTACACAGTCTCAGAAAGTCCCCCGTTCAAGATGTAGGTCATGTCTTAGCACCCTCTGGTTTGAGTTGTTTCTATCCATGGTGAGATCACAGTCCTGTGTCTGAAGAAGCAGTTAGCTAGGCTCGGCGCATGGAGTGTGTTTACATTTGAAGAGGAAGGCACAATAGTTCAAGTGTCATATAGTTCCACAAAATGGCTACTTTAGCGCTACTGAGTGACAACAAATCCCATGCAAAGCAACAGGGATTTGTCACCGTAGAAGGAGTTCCTTCCTGTAGAACGTTGTAAGCGCAGACCCTTCCTCTTCATTCATTCGTCAAGAAGGAGGAAGTTGACTCCAGTGACTGCTTCTTCTCCTGCTGTGCGGTCTCCATGTAACCATAGTAACAGAGTAATCAAAGTGAGATGGGTTTTGGTTTTCAGTTTAGGATTGTTACTCATGCACAGGCAAACAAATTATGTTGTTTCTATTATTAATATCATTTTTTTTTTTTAGGTCATCTCGACTTTGAAAGGCAGGGAAAATATGAGACGGACAATTTAGACTCCCATTACTATAAGTGTTTTTTGTGGGATTTTCTTTAACTTTTCTTAAAAAAATCTCTATAAACAAGAATCTGATTGTTATCATTATTTCACAATTTTTCTGAGTATTGATGGCTACAATACTGTTCTTCTCTTTCCAGCAATCTGCGTGAAAGAATAGGCTTAAAATTATGATATAATCATATAATTCCTTCTGGTTCAGCTCACACACCCAACACTCACATTCATGCACTTCTTTTATAACATTAATTAACACACACACACACACAGAATGTAGCTGTCTATTTTGTAACCCAGTCGACCAAACTACAGTTACAGAAATTAACGACAAAAAGCTAAATCCACCTCTCTGGTCTATTCTTTTTCTGTTTCAGGTTCTACAAACATGGGGTCCCGGTCTGGACAGAGGCTGAAGGCCTGTTTCCATTCTTCCTTACTCCTTCTTGGAAAGTCTGACTCTCGCCCATAATGGCCGCCAGACTTGCCAAGCCTCGCCCTTGCCCCAAATGGCTGCCTTACAGCAGTTCTTCACTGGCGAGCTTTAAGTTCCTGTACACACGCTAAAGCTGCCAGCTGAAGAACTGCAGAGGTCAGCTCTTCCTGCAAAACAGCAAAGAAGACAGCAAGAGAAAGGGAACATATAAAAAACATATTTAAACGTTTGTTTTAACACAAAGTATGAATACTAAATGTAAACAAGGGGTTCACGGTGGGATGTGTTCTGTATAGAAGTCCTTTCCATGCATCTAGCTGTAGAAATGCATAATAGGAGCTTGTCACAATCAAATACCATAAATATATATAGATATGCTAATGTTGAAAAGTGAGTAGATTTACAAAACAAATTGTTAGGTGACTGGCTGACGATGTTGCATGTGTAAATCCAATGTTAATCCAATGTAGTCTAACAGTGAGCCAAAGGGAAGGTACAGAGAGAAGAGGTAGGGGGTAACACACATCTCAACCAGGGCTGCAACCCCCCTCTGATCCACATGTAGAATGAAAAGAGAGAGAAGAGGTAGGGGGTAAACACACATCTCAACCAGGGCTGCACCCCCCCTCTGATCCACATGTAGAATGAAAAGAGAGAGAAGAGGGGGGGGGGGGTTACATACGTGTCATACGTCATAGAGAAGAGGGGGGAGGGGGTTACATACGTCTCATACGTCATAGAGAAGAGGGGGGAGGGGGGGGGGGGGTTTACATACGTCTCATACGTCATAGAGAAGAGGGGGGGGGCTACATACGTCTCATACGTCATAGAGAAGAGGGGGGGGGGGGGGTTACATACGTCGCATACGTCATAGAGAATAGGGGGGGGGTTACATACGTCTCATACGTCATAGAGAATAGGGGGGGGGGGGTTACATACGTCTCATACGTCATAGAGAAGAGGGGGGGGGGGGGTTACATACGTCTCATACGTCATAGAGAAGAGGGGGGAGGTCAAATACGTCTCATACGTCATAGAGAAGAGGGGGGGGGGGGGGGGTTACATACGTCTCATACGTCATAGAGAAGAGGGGGGGGGGGGGTTACATACGTCTCATACGTCATAGAGAATAGGGGGGGGGGGGTTACATACGTCTCATACGTCATAGAGAATAGGGGGGGGGGGGGGGTTACATACGTCTCATACGTCATAGAGAATAGGGGGGGGGTTACATACGTCTCATACGTCATAGAGAAGAGGGAGGGGGGGGGGTTACATACGTCTCATACGTCATAGAGAAGAGGGGGGGGGTTACATACGTCTCATACGTCATAGAGAATAGAGGGGGGGGGGGTTACATACGTCTCATACGTCATAGAGAATAGAGGGGGGGGGGGTTACATACGTCTCATACGTCATAGAGAATAGAGGGGGGGGGGGGTTACATACGTCTCATACGTCATAGAGAATAGAGGGGGGGGTTTACATACGTCTCATACGTCATAGAGAATAGAGGGGGGGGGGGGTTACATACGTCTCATACGTCATAGAGAAGAGGGGGGTTACATACGTCTCATACGTCATAGAGAATGGGGGGGGGGGGGGTTACATACGTCTCATACTCATAGAGAATAGGGGGGGGGGGTTACATACGTCTCATACGTCATAGAGAATAGGGGGGGGGGGTTTACATACGTCTCATACGTCATAGAGAATAGGGGGGGGGGGGGTTACATATGTCATAGAGAAGAGATGCAGCTCTGACTGAGGTCAGGGGGCACGGGTTAAAACTCCTGCAAAACAGCAAAGAAGACAGCAAGAGAAAGGGAACATATAAAAAACATATTTAAACGTTTGTTTCAACACAAAGTATGAATACTAAATGTAAACAAGGGGTTCACGGTGGGATGTGTTCTGTATAGAAGTTCTTTCCATGCATCTAGCTGTAGAAATGCATAATAGGAGCTTGTCACAATCAAATACCATAAATATATATAGATATGCTAATGTTGAAAAGTGAGTAGATTTACAAAACAAATTGTTAGGTGACTGGCTGACGATGTTGCATGTGTAAATCCAATGTTAATCCAATGTAGTCTAACAGTGAGCCAAAGGGAAGGTACAGAGAGAAGAGGTAGGGGGTAACACACATCTCAACCAGGGCTGCAACCCCCCTCTGATCCACATGTAGAATGAAAAGAGAGAGAAGAGGTAGGGGGTAACACACATCTCAACCAGGGCTGCACCCCCCCTCTGATCCACATGTAGAATGAAATGAGAGAGAAGAGGGGGGGGGGGGTTACATACGTGTCATACGTCATAGAGAAGAGGGGGGAGGGGGGGGGGGTTACATACGTCTCATACGTCATAGAGAAGAGGGGGGAGGGCGGGGGGGTTTACATACGTCTCATACGTCATAGAGAAGAGGGGGGGGGGGGGGTTACATACGTCTCATACGTCATAGAGAAGAGGGGGGGGGTTACATACGTCTCATACGTCATAGAGAATAGAGGGGGGGGGGTTACATACGTCTCATACGTCATAGAGAATAGGGGGGGGGGGTTACATACGTCTCATACGTCATAGAGAAGAGGGGGGGGGGTTACATACGTCTCATACGTCATAGAGAAGAGGGGGGGGGGTTACATACGTCTCATACGTCATAGAGAATAGGGGGGGGGTTACATACGTCTCATACGTCATAGAGAATAGGGGGGGGGGTTACATACGTCTCATACGTCATAGAGAATAGGGGGGGGGGTTACATACGTCTCATACGTCATAGAGAAGAGGGGGGGGGGTTACATACGTCTCATACGTCATAGAGAAGAGGGGGGGGGGTTACATACGTCTCATACGTCATAGAGAAGAGGGGGGGGGTTACATACGTCTCATACGTCATAGAGAATAGAGGGGGGGGGGTTACATACGTCTCATACGTAATAGAGAATAGAGGGGGGGGGGGGTTACATACGTCATAGAGAATAGGGGGGGGGGGGGGGGGGGGGGGGGGTTACATATGTCATAGAGAAGAGATGCAGCTCTGACTGAGGTCAGGGGGCCCGGGTTAAAACTTTGACTTTTTAGGGAACAGTTCTAGATTCCTCTCAATCAATGCTTATTATGATTACATTATAGTTATTTCAACAGCTAATCAGATTTCCACATGTAACAAATAAAGAATAAAGTTCTAATCCAAAATAACCCTGTGACTGATGTGTTCTCTGATAAAGAAGATTTTTTTATGTATTTATTTGTATTTATCCTTTTCAAGAATTTAACCAGGGCAAGTCACTCACATGATTACTCAATGATTCTATTTTATTTAATGAATGACAGATCTATAGTGTGGAGGTACGAACCAAGCAGCCAAAAAAGCGTTTATGAGGTAAAGATCTTTGATAAGTCTCCAACAAAAGGCTATGCTATTCGATAGAATAGGCATGGTTAATGTAGGCCTAAGAATACACACAGCACAGGGAAATCATTCTGGCTGGTTTCCCATATCTCATCATGGAGGCTGTCGTAACAGAGGCAGACAAGAGAGAACCAGACTGAGCTTACATAACATAAAACGCAGACGCAAAAGAATACAAATAACACACAAATCTATAAACGCGTACAAAGTGTATTACATTTTGGTGATTCTATTGGCTAATCCACCCTTCCTATGATATTTATCTTGGTCACAAAATTTGCTAAAAAGCCCAATTCTAGCCCATTGTCATTGTAATAGCAGAGATGAGCACCCTAATTTATGTCAATGTGTGAATATGTGCTTTAAAAGTCAAAATCAATTATGGAATAATATTAAAATGTCAAGCCCATCAAAACTCATATCGGCCAGTTTCTATTTTAATTAGAGTTTTTTAACATGAAAGTCCCTTCACCAATCTCAACTTTATGTACAACTTTATTTGCTTCACATTAGCCCTACACAAATCTCTCCGAGGTGATATCTAAATATCACCACTAGATGGCCTCATATCAAAACAACTTGAAAGCATTGTAATTCCAAATTAAATGTATCCTATTGGAAAACCTATTCAGCATCATTTTTAGTATATATTTTCTCTCCAAAATGGCATACCTGTAAGCTAGAAGTTACATTGGGATTGACTTTTCCAAGTGATCTATATTATTTTGGAACACAATTCTGCAATTGTAAGACAATTCAAATTAAGATAAGGGAGAACAGCTTCAAGTAGCAGATGTGTGCGTATTAAATTAATACGCATTAGGAGCAGATCCCAAATGGGCCACAGAGGATTTCCAATGGAATCCTCTTCAAAAAACAAAATATTTGCATTGAAAAATGATATATTCAGTGTTTCATTAGGGTAGTCATGTATATTTACTCAGTTAATCACGACAGACACAGCAACATAACTTACTATTCTAACACTAGTTAAATTAGTCAAAATGGGAAAAGAGTTCACTTAACATCTCTAACACGCACATTCAAAGAAACACAAATACTCATGCATGTTGGTGCGCACGCGCGCGCGCGCGCGCGCACACACACACACACACACACACACACACACACACACACACACACACACACACACACAGAACACAACGCACATTACACCCACAGCTCTCCCACTGATCAGGTTGATGTCACTGTGCATCTATGGAACGCTTTTACGCACCGCACGTGAGCGCACCATTCCGGTCAAAAGGAGATTTCCGCTTGTTTTTCGCGTTGTCACACGGTTCGGTCGATGCAGTAGACTCCTTGGACATTAGATGCGGATGAGAGATGTGGTGATACGTTAGGGAGGTAAAGGGAGGGCGCGCACAGCTAGGCACAAAGGAAACGGATAGGTCGTCAACAACTTGCTTATAGACTATTTCCTTGGACAGAATTCGCTTATTTTGGTGCGACAGTTGTAGGATAGCCCATATTGTGTATGTCCTCAGATACATCTAAATGAACTGAGTGCTTTGAATTGGCCTAATATATTATTAATCAATGGCATTCTAAGTCTGAAGGAACGCTTTAAAAACCTTAAGGATAACTATTTCATGTCCAAAATTACATTTTTACTTCCGAATTTCTGAAATCGGGATAAATTGAAACTTTAACGATGGCTATCAACACTGATGCTGCCTTTGAGAAAAGTGCCCTGGGGGAGAGGGAAGTCTCGCACCCTACGGATTTCCAGGACACTGAGATGCTGTTGACCGCTCAGACTACGGAACCAAGCGGGCAAAGTAACGAAAAACCGTCGGATAACTTCTCCATGACCATGAGAGGAAGCATCCTCTCTCTCAACGCTGAACAAAATGGACACCGGTCACCGTTGAAATCAGGTTCCGCCGGGCATCTCGCGGCCCCACCCGCGTCCCCGTCCCGTCTCAGCTTCGGCCCTATACCCTCCCCGGTGCCAAACAGTGCCCGCGCGCCCAGTTACCTCTGGCTAGCAGTGCTGTCTTGTTTTTGTCCCGCAGTTCCGGTGAACATTTTAGCTCTTTGGTATGCGCACGTAGTAAGTATACTTAAAATATATAAATACAAACAAATAATCACAAACCCTCTTTTTCTTTTAAATAATTACTTGCCTGCCTTTTAAACAATGAACTGCTGCAAAAGAGACAGTCCGTTATCCCGATATAAAAAGGAGGGCTATTATAGCAATAGCAGGCAAATGTTTGGCACCCTAAATATTTTGCTTAAAACCCTTTATATAAAATTATTGGACCAATTGGTAATCTATTTTTTATTGTATTTCATAAATTAATACATTAAAGATGAATTTGGTGTCATCAAATCTCAATATTTGAAAGCAATGTGTAATTCTTATAATTTTCTGGCACCACATCTTGATTTCTCTCTTCTGAAGTGGTTGCCCAAAGCCTGCTTTCCATAGCGGGGCTGTGTGTCCGTTCCTCTAACGGCTTGGATTGTTTACATTTTGAAAGTTTACAATTCTCCTTTAATATTATCACCAAACCCTCCAATCTCCTCCTCCACCCTATCCCCCATCTCCTCCTCCACCTCACCCTCTCATCTCCACCTCCACCTCACCCTCTCATCTCCTCCACCTCACCCTCCTATCTCCACCTCCACCTCACCCTCTCATCTCCTCCTCCACCTCACCCTCCTATCTCCTCCTCCACCTCACCCTCTCATCTCCTCCTCCACCTCACCCTCCTATCTCCACCTCACCCTCTCATCTCCTCCACCTCACCCTCTCATCTCCACCTCCACCTCACCCTCTCATCTCCTCCTCCACCTCACCCTTTCATCTCCTCCTCCACCTCACCCTCCAATCTCCTCCTCCACCTCACCCTCTCATCTCCTCCTCCACCTCACCCTCTCATCTCTTCCTCCACCTCACCCTCCTATCTCCACCTCCACCTCACCCTCTCATCTCCTCCTCCACCTCACCCTCTCATCTCCTCCTCCACCTCACCCTCTCATCTCCTCCTCCACCTCACCCTCTCATCTCCTCCTCCACCTCACCCTCTCATCTCCACCTCCACCTCACCCTCTCATCTCCTCCTCCATCCCATCCCCCCATACTTTATTCTTCACCTCATTCCTTTCCCCCTTCCTTCCAAAAATCCACCACCCTTCCTTTTTTTCCCTCTTTCGGTGTCTCCCCTGTGTCTTCTATACTTCTCCTCCCTCTCTCTCTGTCCTGTCCTTCTCTCTGTCCTTCTCTCTGTCCTGTCCTTCTCTCTGTCCTGTCCTTCTCTCTGTCCTGTCCTTCTCTCTGTCCTTCTCTCTGTCCTGTCCTTCTCTCTGTCCTGTCCTTCTCTCCCACCTTTCCTCTGCATAGTCCAGGTCTGTCCTCCAGACGGGCGACGTGGAGGGGGCCAGGAAGTTCGGCCGTCTCTCCATGCTCCTGAGCTGCGTCGCCATGCTGCTAGGAGTGGTGGTCATCGTCTTCATCATCTTTGGAGCAGGTGGGAATATGTGAGGCTGTTGACATGTGGCTAATAGGTGTACATTGCAGAGAGGTATACAGTCACATAACACATACACCAACACACACACACACACACGCACACACACACGCAAACCAAAACATGCGCATGCACACACACACACACACGCAAACCAAAACATGCGCACGCACACACACACACACACACACACACACACACACAACTGGGTGTGGTTGTCATCTTAAGTGAACAATGTAAGGTCAGAAACACTGTAGTTCAAGGTGTTGCCTGTTTTTGTTTGCACTGCTGCCTTGGTGCAGAGACGTTGAGATCTAAATGGCCCTACTTAAATAACGCTTCTTTTTTTAAAGTGCCCCATCACTCACATACAGTCACACTGGCACACAGACACACTGGCACACAGACACACTGGCACACAGACACACTGGCACACAGACATAGTCTCACTTCCACAGCCTGGTAAAGTACATACATGCTAAACACAGGTAAAGGTTGCATTTTTGTGGATGCGAGATACAGCCATGCACAACACACACAGAACAATGATTCATAATTTATCATTATCATCATTTTTATTATTATTGTTATTTTTGTTGTTATTATTATTATTATTATTATTATTATTTTATGATGTTAATAGACAACACACAGATTAATATTATCATGTTTGGAAACCTGAGTCCCAGTCTCCTATTTCTTCCACCCCCTCACCACAACCACCGCCGCCCTCATCATCATCATCATCATCCTCCTCCTCCTCATCATCATCATCATCATCATCATCCTCCTCCTCCTCCTCCTCATCATCATCATCATCCTCCTCATCATCATCATCATCCTCATCATCCCCGCCACCACAGAGAAAAACATTGGGAACATCTGAGAGGGCCCCCGGGGAGAGAGCTGCTCCAAGAACGATTTCTCTTCCAATCTAGGAGACACGCAAAGAAAGGAAGGAGAAAGAAAACGACAAAATGATTTGGCCCGTGACTCCTCCTCTTCTAGACGGGCCGTTCCCAGGCCTCACATTCAGACGGAGGAGAGGGGGTGAAGGTCAAAGGTTAAAGCAGTCCTGGATGGGCTCGATGCTGCTTCCTCAGCCCTGCACAGGGCTGATGTCACAATGCATCGCCATGGCAATCCAGAACACCTGTACCTTTGTCCCACCTCCTGCAGTCTGTACTTTGGCTTTGTAAACCGTTGTGAGAATGTTTTGTATCACAAGCTATGCCTATACTGGCTCAGTATTACTGTGTATTGGGGTCAGCTCTGGTGTACCGCTTCCAGAATAAGACCGCAAAAACGAAATGTGTGTTTATGTAAAGGAGATGCTGTGTAAATGGAGTTTAGTACTACCACCACATGGCTTTGCTGTATGGTGGTGGAGGTGCCCCAAAATATAGATCATATCTCTGCAAGATGCTCCCAAGATGCTAGCCCGCTCGCTTGTTTCGCTATTTCATTCAACTTTGCAGCTGTACGCTTTCTGTGAACGCCAGGCCTCAGCTTACTGCCCGGACGTCCCTTCTCACTCGTTTAAAATAGAATATGAGGGGGATTTTCATGGTCCCTGTATGCACGGTGGTTGATCATCACCATGTATGTTTCTACATTTCTATGACTGTCAGTGTGTGCTTGAATTTTGCACGTTTGAAAATAAACTTAAAGGAGCATGAGAAAGCTGTGTGGGTTATTGTCCTCCTCCTCATCCTCCTCTTCCTCATCCTCCACTACCACCTCCTCCTCATCCTCCACTACCACCTCCTCCTCATCCTCCACTACCACCTCCTCCTCTTCCTCATTCTCCACTACCACCTCCTCCTCATCCTCCACTACCACCTCCTCCTCTACCACCTCCTCCTCATCCTCCACTAACACCTCCTCCTCCTCATCCTCCACTACCACCTCCTCCTCATCCTCTTCCTCATCCTCCACTACCACCTCCTCCTCTTCCTCATCCTCCACTACCACCTCCGCCTCATCCTCCACTACCTCCTCCTCCTCTACCACCTAATCTTCCTCATCCTCCTCCTCATCCTCACACATCGCAAACTATGCCTGCCTTGTTTCTCAGAACAATGACTTATAAACCAATATTTATATTTCCAAAAACAAAGCTTTTATTCATTAAAAAATACATTAGAATCATGTGCAACAATGTACAAACTCCCGGATAAAATTATGATTGATTTCATTAAATAAATACTAATCAGTCCTATCTGGATCAAACAGAACCTCCAATCCTCCCCTATCAAAGAGAGTACCTGAAGGAATCCCTATGGACCCAGCTGATGGACTCCTATTGTATCTCCATCAATCACCCTCCTTCCTAAGCATCTATCCCCATCCACCGCACATGGGACCCTCTTAAGGCAACACAGGGCAGCGTGACAGGTCCAACCTCCACTGAACCAGAAATTTACTTTACTCCTGA
>CM030172.1:830000-835000 GCA_017639675.1 Aplochiton taeniatus
AAGCATTTCCTTAGCTTAGCTTTGTAACACACACTTCACAAGGGGGGGGGGTCTATTTCCTTAGCTTAGCTTTGTAACACACTTCACAGAGGGGAATCTATTTCCTTAGCTTAGCTTTGTAACACACACTTCACAGAGGGGAATCTATTTCCTTAGCTTAGCTTTGTAACACACTTCACACAGGGGAATCTATTTCCTTAGCTTAGCTTTGTAACACACTTCACAAAGGGGAATCTATTTCCTTAGCTTAGCTTTGTAACACTTCACAAAGGGGAATCTATTTCCTTAGCTTAGCTTTGTAACACTTCACAAAGGGGAATCTATTTCCTTAGCTTAGCTTTGTAACGCACTTCACAAAGGGGAATCTATTTCCTTAGCTTAGCTTTGTAACACACTTCACACAGGGGAATCTATTTCCTTAGCTTAGCTTTGTAACACACTTCACAAAGGGGAATCTATTTCCTTAGCTTAGCTTTGTAACACTTCACAAAGGGGAATCTATTTCCTTAGCTTAGCTTTGTAACACACTTCACACAGGGGAATCTATTTCCTTAGCTTAGCTTTGTAACACACTTCAAAAGGGGAATCTATTTCCTTAGCTTAGCTTTGTAACACTTCACAAAGGGGAATCTATTTCCTTAGCTTAGCTTTGTAACACTTCACAAAGGGGAATCTATTTCCTTAGCTTAGCTTTGTAACACACTTCACAAAGGGGAATCTATTTCCTTAGCTTAGCTTTGTAACACACACTTCACAAAGGGGAATCTATTTCCTTAGCTTAGCTTTGTAACACACACTTCACAGAGGGGAATCTATTTCCTTAGCTTAGCTTTGTAACACACTTCACAGAGGGGAATCTATTTCCTTAGCTTAGCTTTGTAACACTTCACAAAGGGGAATCTATTTCCTTAGCTTAGCTTTGTAACGCACTTCACAAAGGGGAATCTATTTCCTTAGCTTAGCTTTGTAACACACTTCACAAAGGGGACTCTATTTCCTTAGCTTAGCTTTGTGACACTTCAGAGGGGAATCTATTTCCTTAGCTTAGCTTTGTAACACACACTTCACAAAGGGGAATCTATTTCCTTAGCTTAGCTTTGTAACACACTTCACAAAGGGGAATCTATTTCCTTAGCTTAGCTTTGTAACGCACTTCACAAAGGGGAATCTATTTCCTTAGCTTAGCTTTGTAACACACTTCACAAAGGGGACTCTATTTCCTTAGCTTAGCTTTGTAACACACTTCACAAAGGGGAATCTATTTCCTTAGCTTAGCTTTGTAACACACTTCACAAAGGGGAATCTATTTCCTTAGCTTAGCAACACACACTTCACACAGGGGAATCTATTTCCTTAGCTTAGCTTTGTGTCTGAGTCTACGCTTCCTGCCCTTCCTCTCTCTTCTGTTTCATTTTTTATCCTCTCTCCTTTATCCACTTTCCTCTCTTCTCCAAGTCCCCTCCCCCTCTCTTTCACCCACTTTCCTCTCTTTTCAAGACTCCCTTCCTCCTCTCTCCTCTGTTTGGTTATCTCTCCATCTTTCCTGGCGCAGGTGTCAGTCACTGATTATGGGACTTCCTGCATTAGGGCTTTTAAGTTATTATCGTTTTTTTTCTTCATCTCGCCATCTCTCACTTTAATCCCTCCATTTCCTCTCCTTCTTTCACCTCTGTTTATCTAAACCCTCCATCTCTTCCTTTTTCTGACAACCTCTTTGTTTCTTCAGCCCATCCCTTCTCTAACCTCTCCTTTTAAATCTCTTCTTCTTCCTCTTCCTCGACTCCTCCCTTTGTTTTCTTTCTCTGCTCCCTTCCTCCCTCCCTCCCCATCACACTCACTATTTTCTCTCATTCCCTTCCTTTCCCTCCCAACCTTTCTTTTCAAACCATCCTCTCCCCCCCCAGCCTCAGCGGTCCTGTGGTTTGATTTTCCGGAGAAGGCACTTAGACCGACACTCCCACGAGAGAGATAGAGGGATGGAGAGAGATAAAGAGACAGAGAGAAAGCGTAAGGAGAAAGAAAGAGGCAGAAAGGTTAAAACTATTAAATAAAATAAGAGACTAAGAACAAAGATAATGTCTTAAAGAAACATGTTGCAGTTAAAAAGAAACAAACTCCCCCTGCTGGTGAAGAACCAATCGGCATGCAGTAGACTGATGGTAACTACCAATAAGATTCAGTCGAACCGGATCAACCAATCGGCATGCGGTAGACTGATGGTAACTACCAATAAGATTCAGTCCAACAGGATCAACCAATCGCCATGCAGTAGACTGATGGTAACTACCAATAAGCCGCAGTAAAACCGGATCAACCAATTGCATTAAAGAATATAAAGAATAAGAGCTAAACAGGGCTTCTTAAATGAACATATATTTTGTATTAAATATGTATCATATATTTATAATGCATAAATGTTCTTAATCTATCTAGACTTACTCTATGTCTCTATGGACAGAGCCCAGCAGGTCTTCTCTCTCTCTCAGACTCAGAAAGTTCCCTCTGGTTTTATGGTACTCGTGTGTGTAGTCCTGGACCAAACAAGACAGAGGCTGTGGTTAGACTGCCCTGATGCCCTGACAACATGAGACGGCTAGAAGAAGCAGTGGTTAGCGTCTGTAGACTGCCGTGTTGCCGTGACAACGTGAGCTCACCTGAAGGATGTCACGGTGTCTCTGTAAGGTGTGCATCAGAGCCGCGCCTTGTGGAGCTGCACTCGGTGAGTTGGCGTACTCCGCCATCTGTCCGTTCACTCCCGTCAGCTGAAACCAAAAGAGAGAAAGGGTCTTAGGTCATCATTCTTTAGATGCTGACACCTCAATATTAGGTAAGATCATATTAATAGCTGGTGAATGTGTGTGTGTGTAACAAAGTTTCATACCCTGGTCAACATGTTTGAATGGCAGATAAAGTGAGACTATCAGGTAGAGAGAGGTAGCGAGAGAGAGAGCGAGAGAAAGAGAGGAAGAAGAGAGTGTGTTTGTGTGTCTCACCCTGGCCAGCAGCTGCTCCAGCTCCACTGTCATGGCCTCCAGCATGCTGTCCTGAGCAGGGCCTCCTAACAGCGGAGCTGTGTCTTCTCTATAGGTGGAGGAGGAGAGGAGAGGAGAGGAGAGGAGAGGAGAGGAGAGGAGAGGAGAGGAGAGGAGAGGAGAGGAGAGGAGAGGAGAAAGAGAGAGAGAAGAAAGATGTCAAAGACAAACAGGCTGTCACATGTAATATATATAGATATAGATATATAACATGTCTAAACATCATGGGACAAACCTGCCAGGGTAAAAGCAGACCGAAATCTATATAATTAACATATAGAGATCTGTTAAGAGCTAGGACTGAGTTAACTATGCTTAGGTGTTGGTACCGTCTTAAGAAACATGAAATACATTTTGCTTCGACTTTGAGAGCACCGCTGCAGCAGGCTATCATGGTGTGGTTATTATTTGTATTTGTTTTACCTTCTGGACCGTCTGACTGTAGCGCACGCTTACCTTCTATCCCTGTTGCTGCTGTAGCTCGTGCACAGCTTACTAAAGGATACCAGCTTCAGATCCAACTGGTTTTCCAGCTGCCTAGCCTGTTTACGAAGGTCTGAAGACACACACACACACACACACACACACACACACACACACACACACACACACACACACACACACACACACACACACACACACACACACACACAGGTGCAAACTCAGCACCTCAAACACTAGAATGTTAGTTATCCTCGTTATACGATCAACTTGATGACCACGAGAGGATAAACATTACTATGGTAAATAGGGGAAAGTTAACGTGGACGTTTGCTGGTTTAGGGAACTTAACCACGACTAGCTAGCTAACGTTAACTATGCTAGCACAGAGTGATGTTCTTCAAATGAAAATAGACAGAAACTCTGCGAATGGATAACAGCGACACGGCAGAGCTATCTTAGGCAAACTTTTTATAGAAGTAAGGTTAGGTTTAAATTTGTGTGTATGTAATTGCGCCTGAGTTAAAAACGAAAAAACCCTTTACCTTCCCAATAATCGCCGTTCGTCGCCATATCGGTTGTTGACAATTTCACTCAACGTCAGCAGTCGTCAAGAAGTAATAACTGTCGCAAACTTTAATTCGATACGTTGGCTCGTCCAACAGGGACCTCTAGCGGATCGTCGAGAAGCGTTGCTAAACATGGACCAGTGAAACATTTCCTTTTACGTTAAGTTACTGTTTTATATCTTCATGTACATATTTTATTTTTGTTTATTTTCACAATGGTATTATTCAACAGACATTCAAATGTTGGTGTCATACTTCCAAAGGAGAGAAATACACATGAATATACTAATTTGCGTTTATACTTGTTTATAGATCAAATAATTTTCGCTTTGTAATGTATTTTGAACATGCGGTTATATAATATTTATCACTTAATAATTAAACGAATTTTGATGGGGGCATACTTGCAAAACATAAATGCCTAGTTTGTGAGTTCCTCTTTTGAGGCATTTACATTTTTCTAGAGGCTATAAAGATTACTGAGCATTTGCACGATATACTTCATATATTAATATCAATATCGATGTACTTCATATATTAATATCAATATCGATATACTTCATATATTAATATCAATATCGATATACATCATATATTAATATCAATATCAATACACTTCATATATTGATATCAATATCGATATACTTCATATATAAATATCAATATCGATGTACTTCTGAATTTATATAGGATTGCTTAAATGATGTTACTGATCACTAAATTTGTATCTTAAACAACTTAGAAAATAATTTGATCTGAATTAGCACCCCTGCCCTCATCTGAAATGACTTCTATATTTTGTCCTGTAGGATTTAAATATCCAGGAAGGAAGCTGTCCACTTATGGATCAAACCGTTCAACACATCTGCTCCTAACCAAATGAACTCTCAGTGAATACGTTTTTAGTCTCTCGGAGGTGCTTAACTTGG
This sequence comes from Aplochiton taeniatus, assembly GCA_017639675.1. NCBI lineage: Eukaryota > Metazoa > Chordata > Actinopteri > Galaxiiformes > Galaxiidae > Aplochiton > Aplochiton taeniatus. The sequence goes on from CM030172.1 coordinate 834,972, forward strand.
AACGGAAATCCCTATACTATACTGTAGGT
>CM030172.1:840000-862500 GCA_017639675.1 Aplochiton taeniatus
ACAGAGGGACAGAGAGACAGAGGGACAGAGAGACAGAGAGACAGAGGGACAGAGAGAGAGAGAGACAGAGGGACAGAGAGACAAAGGTACAGAGAGACAGAGAGACAGAGGGACAGAGAGACAGAGGAACAGAGAGACAGAGAGACAGAGAGACAGAGGGACAGAGAGACAGAGAGACAGAGGGGCAGAGAGACAGAGGGACAGAGGGACAGAGAGACAGAGGGACAGAGAGACAGAGGGACAGAGAGACAGAGAGACAGAAAGAGAGAGACAGGGGGACAGAGAGACAGAGAGAGAGAGAGACAGAGGGACAGAGGGACAGAGAGACAGAGAGACAGAGAGAGAGAGACAGAGGGACAGAGAGACAGAGAGAGAGAGAGACAGAGGGACAGAGGGCCAGAGAGACAGAGGGACAGAGGGCCAGAGAGACAGAGAGACAGAGAGAGAGAGACAGAGGGACAGAGAGACAGAGGGACAGAGGGACAGAGAGACAGAGAGACAGAGAGAGAGAGACAGAGGGACAGAGAGACAGAGAGAGAGAGACAGAGGGACAGAGAGACAGAGAGAGAGAGAGACAGAGGGACAGAGGGCCAGAGAGACAGAGGGACAGAGGGCCAGAGAGACAGAGGTGGGCTACTCAGCTCTACATTGTGGAGTGTGGATACATAATCACCCATATAGACTAAGGCTGGCTCCAGCTCTAACCAAAGCCTGCCCTCCTCTCCCCTCACCAAACAATGAGTATGTAGGAACGGCTTACTGAGGTCAGCACATTAGCACAGCTCACTCTGTGTGTGTGTGCGTGTGCGTGTGCGTGTGTGTGTGTGTGTGTGTGTGTGTGTGTGTGTGTTAGGAGCGCACGTTACTTATATTGCCTTCATATGTCTGGATTAGACAGTGATTTTGTGTCCATAACAGAGATTAAGAGGATGTGTCGTGTACATTTAGAGTCTGTTTTTTCATGTGCTTCTTTTCTATCAATTCATATTTGTTTGTGTATACATAATAATACAATCCATGTGAATGTCTGTGTATTTCTATTTGTATAGGTTTTATATGTGTATCTGAGTGTAGTATTTGTGTGTTTGTGTGGAAAAAAACTTATGTGTGTATGTATGTGTGACATGCACGCTTGTGTGCAAGTGTGTGTGTGTGTGTGTGTGTTTCTGCTGATGATAGCAGCAGCCATGCGACAAAGAGAGAAGCAGACTCAGCAGGGCTGTGTGTGTTACCTCCTACTGGGACAGTATAGACCACACATGACCATATAGACAAACACTACATTACTGACACACACACACAGACGCACACGCACCATACAAACCACTCACACACACACACACACACACAGACACACACACACACACACACACACACACACAGACACTACACACATTAATGCAGATGAACTCTGTTACTCATTTACATACCCAAATACACACTACAAAAAACAAACACAAACACACACACGCACACACACTGATTCCGCAGATATCTCTCTCTTTTCCATATACATGTCCTTATAGTGACCAATAATATTTTCAGTCCTCTCCAGTCTGGGTTCAGAGCTGGTCATAGTACTATTATAGCCGCCACTAGTTCTAGTTACGGCAACTAGTTCTAGTTACGACAATTGATGATAAGACACATTGTGCAACTTTGTTTATTGATTTGTCAAAGGCTTTTGATACAATTAATCACAGATTACTTCTGGATAGATTAGCCTTGATGGGATTTGATGTACAGTGCGTAGATGCTAAGGGTTTGAAATCTAAGGTTGTAGCAATAGAGAATGGTGTGCCACAAGGTTCCTTTATAGGTGCTACATTGTTTAAGCTTTGTTATTATTATTATTATTATTATTTTTAGGGTTGACTGACTGAGAATGAAAAAATAAAATGAAATAACAAAACTAAATAAAGAAAATTAAACGTTCATGAATGATATGCCTGCCTCTGTAAAAGACACTAAATTATATTTCTATGGCGATGATACCATTCTTTATTCTTGTGTACCATCCATGGAACAGGCAATTACTTGTGAACAGGAATCTCTTAGTGATCTGAGATGAATCCTTATTGAGTCAAATATCAAATGTACTTTTTTTCGCAAGGGCCAAAAAGTTAGATTATATGGCATATAATATTTTGGTCGAGTCCAAATTGAGCATGTTGAAGTTTACAAATACTTAGGAATTTTATTTGATGAAAAGCCATTTGCCAGAGCATACAAAGAAGCGTTTAAGGGTGCTTGAACTCAGAACAAAGAAGGTGAAGATCAGACTTGGAGTTCTCTGTGGTATAATGTCATGCTTTTTTCTCGAAAACAGAAGGACAATTGTAGAATCCACCCTCATGTCTGGATTATGGTGCTATTGTGTACATTTTACATCCCTTGATGCCACAATGCTTTGCGTTCTGTAACAGTAAGGAAGTATAGGATGGTGTTAGTGATGGGAGAGAAAAACAAGGGCAAGTTGCCTTTTTTTTATTTTGACCTTACTTCCCTTTTGAAGCACAAATCCAGTAATCATAGGACACACTCACAGGACAGCACCGTTGAATGCCCAAAAACGGAAATTGGAAAATTAACTTTCTGTTGTTTTTTTTTGCCTCAGATAAATGTAACGTGTTTCAACAGGCATTGAAAATAGAGCAGTTTGTTTTAGGTGAACAATTTCAAATTTTATTGGATGATATGGGAGTTAAAGAGTGTTCTTGTTTTGGTTGAAATAGGTCTAATCTACAGAAATGACACACTACGCACAAACACACACACAATATTGTTGTACATATAATTTAATTGTGATCTGTAAAGAGTTCTTTTTTAATTATTTATTCAAGACTAACATATTACATGATCCTTCGTTTATTAGATAGGATATTAGGTCAATATATTGGACAGTTGTGGCAGAATGACTGAAATTAAAGGATATAATAGCATAGGCTACACAAAATCTCCACCAAATTGCTGAATTGGTTTTAGACCTTAACAATCCATATGTGAGACGCAGCCGTTATGGATAAAGAAAACATATATAATGTTCATGGCTTGATATCTAAAAAAGATTTATTTAACAAAGTGTAGTATTGTTTATTATTATTTATTGCTAATCAAAAGACTTAGGATTCTAGTTATTATTATTACTTATTTCAAACAGATAGAGGTCTCATTTTGACACCACAAAAAATGTCCAACCATACAGAAACAATTTTAAGAGCAAATATGTCATGGTTTTAAAAAACTTTGTTGCTGTAAAAGTCAGCCATAGTGGTCCCGCGTGACTCTGCTAGCGAGATGCAGTGACTGGAGACCGTCTCTAGAGCGCATCGTTTCCGAGGCAACCACCTGACATTCCAGAAGAACTCAGGGGAGAGCAGCATTCTATGATGTCCGTGGCACATTCCAGAAGAGTCACTTATTATCCAGGACAACAGTCCATAATGTCTGGTCCATGGTGACAACATCCTTGTTATTTACTGTCTCTGATTAGCCAGAAACCCCAAAACGCACACGCGCGCGCTCTCTCTCTCTCTCTCACACACACACACACACACACACACACACACACACACGCACACACACACACACGCACGCACGATACATTTTATATAAAGACAATACTATTTTTCTAAATTCGTTCATACATAATGTCGAGGGATTATGTCATAAAACAACGTTAGCCTGGGCCTCTTTACCCGCTGCCTGCTTCTCCACATCAACGATGATAATGTCAAAGGTATTCCCATATACAATTAGCGTTTTGTTCTTATCTGTTGATTTATTTATAGCAACCTGTTGGTACATTGCACCCCCTTTAGAACGCATATTTAGCGCCTGTAGTTCCGTGACGAACCTAAATTGCTTGGAAAACACACCAGTTTTAGAGTGACATCAAAGCGGACTATACCACAAACGAGAGTAGGGGCGATATGTCTGTAATTCTCGATCTCATTGACCAATGACAATGTTTGTGGCCTTAGTCGTTTATCTTATGTAACGTGTCATTGTGCGTTAAAGAACATACTGCCTTCTGATGCGCATTTGCATTTTAACCGTCAGTGAGCCTGGAGTGTGGCGTAAGACGCTCGCCCCTCTTAGTCACCACCTCGACCATCTGTCCCCTTTTCAATTACTGGGCTACGGTGGCTATTTATGATTGCCACAGGAACTAGCTACTTGTCTCCGTTTTCCTTATTGTTACAGAAAACGTCAAGTATTCGTTGGCTGTCTACAGCTGGCGCTCGTTCTGCGAAGAAATATCCCGTTGGTTGCTTTCTCGATCTGCAAGTGAGCGAGTGTGTGCAAAGAAGGGAGGGTTTTAATTAAGCACCACCGGGCTATAGACAGCTGCTGTGTGTCCTCCGGCGGGGGAGGGAGGGAGGGAGGGAGGGAGGGAGACGACTGTTTTGTACCTTCCAAGCCCGGGGTTAGGACGACTGACTAGAAGGGGGAGGAGGGACGGTGGAGAATGAGCTATTCTTGTACCAGCATAGGCAACAGCCAGGACCCGTCAAGCGCTAAGAAGTCCGCCGCTAGTAATCCAGCCAGTTGCGGTGGTGGCGGAGGAGATACCGGAGGCGCAAGCAGCAATATCAGCACCACCAGCAGCAACGCACCAGGAGGCGGTCCGGCTAGTCCGAACCCAAAACCAACGGCGGCGATGAAAGTAAAGAAAGGTTGTAACTCAACTGACGTGGGAGTCCCGGTGACCACGGAAGAGGAGCTGCTCGCCAACACGATAATCACCCCCGAAGATGTACTGGGCTTACAGAAGATCACGGAGAGTAAGTTCACTCACACTACACGAACAGTTATTTTTAAATGGTCCATATAGCTATTTCGATTGGCCCAATAATAATTGTTGCAGCTGGGCTATTGACAACGATTTAGGCAAGCATGCACGTTTCCCGATTTCAAATAGTAGCCGGCTGTTTGATGCAATAAAACAGTTTTATTAAAACTGTAGTATTATAATAGACCTCCCGTCATTCATTGAAATATTTGTATTGCTTTTAATTGCTTTTAATTCATGACCATACAGACGGAGGCATTTTATATATTTTCGATTAATTATTGAACTCGTTAACCTAATCCGTAGCCTACTGTAGGCGCATACACTTGTCTGAAGTGCGGCCCACTCCACATCAATCTTATATAAATTGATATCCCTCAGCACTTGTAGTTTCTATGCAACTTTGGTAATCAATGCTCTTTCGAGTAAATGCAAAAGTATGGTAGTTGGCAGTTGAATTGCTCTTAATATCCAGGCTTTCACATGAATTTCCTCCTTTCTGTGATAGCTATAGGCTATCGTCTTTGGTGTATAATCTGTGAGTCTAGGACTTCCAGTCCACATGGCATTTCTCAGTAGATCCCTTATGTTATAGCGTAATTCTCTTTCAACGTTAAGCTACTTCACAGAGAGAAAGAAGGAGAAGGGAAAAGACAGGAGGGGAAAGAGGGAATAAGGGGGAGATTTTAAAGATGAGAGAGAGAGAGAGAGAGAGAGAGAGAGAGAGAGAGAGAGAGAGAGAGAGAGAGAGAGAGAGAGAGAGAGAGAGAGAGAGAGAGAGAGAGAGAGAGAGAGAGAGAGAGAGAGAGAGAGAGAGAGAGAGAGAGAGAGAGAGAGAGAGAGAGAGAGAGAGAGAGATCTGTTGGAAGAGAGAGACAGAGTCCTGATGTCTCTGGGATCAAGCTATATCTGTGTGGTGCCTTAACTCCAGTCTGCTTAGCTAAGAGGTGACAGGGAGGGTTCTTGTCTATTTTAAGGCTTAATACCTCACACAACTCCCACAGCCTTGACTACAGGTCACACGGAGTCTTCGGTTTGCCTGTGTGAAGCCTTCTGCAATTTAAAACCGTCAAACTCCCTATTCTCTCGTTTAAATCTCGTAGAAAAAAAAAATAAGCATATCTTTGCACCCTATCTTTGAATTGATAGCGTCAGCTTTCTTTGTGAGCCAGCTGACTTTACTATTATAATGTCTATGAGCAGACACTGTGATGTCGTTTCTGTTTCTGTCTCCGATAATGCAAACATGTTGAGAGAAACCGCTACAACCCAGCACTTTAAACCACAAGTAAACAGTTTCCCTTATAATTATTGATATGATTTGAATCAATGGTTTATTGTTAGTTTTATTGTTTCCATAGAAGTTTAAGACCCATTTAAAAAGTTCTAAACAAATACAAGTTTCTTCTTCTTCTTCTTCCCATTATTACAATTATTATCAAGAATAATATTATTTAAGAACTGAAATGCTAAGTTCCAAGTAAACCCAGTTGGACCACAGGTTATTGGGATGCAAATATGTCTGTCAGGAGGGACCGTGCTTTTTACTGTGTGGGCCCCGTAACAAAGCATCCCTTAATACTAGACTCCCAAGACTCCTAACCCTAACCTTAACCTTAACCATAACCCTTGCTTTGTACTGTGTGGGCCCCGTAATAAAGCATCCCTTTATACTAGACTCCTAACCCTGACCCTAACCTTAACCCTAACCCTAACCCTTGCTTTGAACTGTGTGGGCCCCGTAACAAAGTATCCCTTTAAACTAGACTCTTAACCCTAACCCTAACCCTTGCTTTGTACTGTGTGGGCCCCGTAACAAAGCATCCCTTTAAACTACACTCCTAACCCTAACCTTAACCCTAACCCTTGCTTTGTACTGTGTGGGCCCTATTATACTAGACTCCCAAGATCCCTTGACTTCTGTAGCAAAGACAATTAAGAAGGCCAAGTTACAAGAGGACGAGAAACAAACACAGTTGTTGTTGTGACCGTGGGGATAAGGCCCCCACACCCAAACCACCTGAAGACCCCTGACCTCAGAGTGGCACACCATGACCTATGACCTTTGAACTCCCCGCTTGTATCGGTTTCTTTCTACTGATTTTCTCTCTCTCTCTCTCTCTCTCCCTCTCTCTCTCTCTCTCTCTCTCTCTCTCTCTCTCTCTCTCTCTCTCTCTCTCTCTCTCTCTCTCTCTCTCTCTCTCTCTCTCTCTCTTTCTCTCTCTCTCTCTGAATTCATTCACTCATTCAGGAAAACACACCACTATAGTATATCTGTATGGTTACAGTAGAGTCAACTTTCTCACCTCGACTGATATACAAAACAGTGGCCGGGATTTTGAACAGCCAAACCCTTGGTCTTCCGTGCGACTCTGTGAGTGTTTGATTCAAAGCCCGGCCTTTAAGCCTGCCAGGGTATGTAAACGAACAGCCAATCACACGATAAGCCGTTTTGCCGTAGGTATACAAAACGAACGCACCTGCCTGTTTAAAAGGAGTCAGGTTAAACTATGACTCCTAACAACTCTCTTCTGAATCGTTAACAAAATTAAAAGAATAAAGTAATAACTATAATTTAGTTCAGTGTTCTTTATGTTCTTTCTATTATTAGTTAAAGATTTAAGGGCAAAAAACGATTTGATTTCCTTTTTAATATATTAATACAAAATAATAATATACATATTTATAAATATTCATCGGCTAGAAGGTAAAAATATGATGAATTGAAACAAATATTTCCACGCTGCTTGAGATATAAATATATATCGATCACAGCCTATTTTACCCCGCACTCTAGAAACAACTGGGTTAAAAATAACTCAATGGGTTAAAATAAACAACCCATTGTTTCTAGAGGATTGGGTTGGGGTTGGGGTTAGGGTTAGAGTTAGGGTCAGGGTTAGATGTGTTTGGGTTAGGGTTAGGGTTGGGTTGGGTGGGTTAGGGTTAGGTGTGTTAGGGTTAGGGTTAGGTTAGGGTTACATGTGTTAGGGTTAGGGTTGGGTGTGTTAGGGTTAGGGTTAGGTTAGGGTTACATGTGTCAGGGTTAGGGTTGGGTGTGTTAGGGTTAGGGTTAGGTTAGGGTTACATGTGTTAGGGTTAGGGTTGGGTGGGTTAGGGTTAGGTGTGTTAGGGTTAGGGTTAGGTTAGGGTTACATGTGTTAGGGTTAGGGTTGGGTGTATTATTGTTTGGTATTTCCATTCCAAGCTGCTTTGGGAGAAGCCTCCATGACGGTTTCCATGCCATCAGGCTGCCCCCGCTGTCTGACTTGGTTACCGTTGCCGGGGTGCTGTAGCGTCCTCAGCATCCCTGGAGCAGGGGAGAGACAATGGTGCCCTCAGCATCATTAAAACAGCAGAGACAAGAGAGACTTGAGTCACCCACACAACATAGAGAATGGCACCATGGTTACAGACAGACAGACAGACAGACAGACAGACAGACAGACAGACAGACAGACAGACAGACAGACAGACAGACAGACAGACAGACAGACAGACCCATTAATGGAAACATATTTGCCATCTCATCAGAAATTATAAATGGAATAGAACAGTCTTACAGGCTATAAATAGCAGGGGTACCAAACACACTCACACACACATGCCCACACACACACAATGACGCAAACACACACGCGCACACACAATGACGCAAACACACACACACTGACATACACATGATGACACTTCTTACACGTGCACGCGTGCGTGTGTGTTTCAGATTGAGAGGAGCTCTACTTCCACTGGCCTTGTTTTCATTCCCCTGGAGGAGAATGGGGATTTCTCTCTCTCCGTCTCTCTCTACCTCCGTCTCTCTCTCTCTCTCTACCTCCGTCTCTCTCTCTCTCTCTACCTCCGTCTCTCTCTCTCTCTACCTCCGTCTCTCTCTACCTCCGTCTCTCTCTCTCTCTACCTCCGTCTCTCTCTCTCTCTCTCTGTCTCTACCTCCGTCTCTCTCTGTCTCTCTCTCCGTCTCTCTCTGTCTCTCTCTCCGTCTCTCTCTGTCTCTCTCTCCGTCTCTCTCTCCCTCTGTTCTCTCTCTCTACCTCCGTCTCTCTCTCTCTCTCTACCTCCGTCTCTCTCTGTCTCTCTCTTCGTCTGTTCTCTCTCTCCGTCTGTTCTCTCTCTCTCTCTCTGAACTCTTTCCATTTCTGCGTCTTTCTCTCCCTCCGTTCTCTCTCTCTCTTTGTCCCATGTTCTGCCAAGCCTTCTTCTCTGTCAAATCTAGAGTGTCAGAGGATCCCAGGAGGAGAAACAGAAGCCCCCTCATGTTTTCCCTCTCCTTTTTTAACAGCACGTCTTTGTCTCAGGCAGCTTGATCTCCTGTGGCCTTTTGGTTCCCAGAGTGTGAATCTCACACTGCCAGACAGAGCAGAGCACTGGGCTAGTCTACGCTCGGGGTTATTTTAAAAAACAAGTTCCTTACTTAGCAAGTAGAATCCTTTTTCAGCTGAATATATCGTATATCAAACAAGTGGCGTAAAAATTACAGATGTGTTATTGTCCATGTCCCAGTAACAAAAACGTTATAGTCTTTCACATTACAGAGATGTTTTTAGAAAGAGTCAGCATGTCCCAGTAACAACAACGTTATGGTCTGTTAATTGAAATATCTTTTTTTGTTTTTTTAAGAGCTGAGATGCCCTTCCCTCTGTTGACAGTTGGTCTTGACCCTGAGTGACCCCCAAGGGGGAGGGGCCAGCTGACGGCACTCGAAAGCCAATCAGAACTTCCAGACCCCTCTGTAGTTAAATGGATATTATTGCTTCAGTACATTGATAATGGTTATGCTTGTATTGATCAGCCTAACCCACAGATACTGTACATCATGTGATGTTAGCTGCTCTGTGATGCCATCACAACACAAAACAAAACACGAGTTTATTTTATTGACTTCAAAAATGTCAAAAAAGCATGTTTAGCTGTTATAAACATTTGCAGTAGGATATCTGTTTGTTATTTTTGAAAATGTGGTCAATTCAACACCTTCCCTTTCTGAGAGGAGTTTTAATGTTTTTAAACCTAGACCGCCAACAGTCTTTGGGTTGACACTCTACCACTGGCCTTGGTAATGAGCCTTCAATCGGGACCTGGCTGGGTAGGAGCTCTGGCCTCACTCAGTTACCCATCCGTATGAATAAGTAAAACTACAACACCAGCACCAGCGTTCGGTACAGCAGACGGTTCCCTAGAGACATGCCCTGGGTGCCCTGTAAACCGGGATGTTTAAAGGTCATGACCCCTGACGCCCTTAGGTATCCTCACAACGTCTGACCTTTACATGTAGACTGACGGATCTCCGATCAGCCCATCCTGGGTTACACATATGGAGAGTAACCCTAACCCTAACACTAAACATATGGACAGTCACCCTAACCCTAACCCTAACACTAAACATATGGACAGTCACCCTAACACTAAACATATGGACAGTCACCCTAACCCTAAGACTAAACATATGGACAGTCACCCTAACCCTAACCCTAAGACTAAAGATATGGACAGTCACCCTAACCCTAACACTAACATAGGGACAGTCACCCTAACCCTAAGACTAAACATATGGACAGTCACCCTAACCCTAACCCTAAGACTAAAGATTTGGACAGTCACCCTAACCCTAACACTAAACATATGGACAGTCACCCTAACCCTAAGACTAAACATATGGACAGTCACCCTAACCCTTAGACTAAACATATAGACAGTCACCCTAACCCTAAGACTCAACATATGGACAGTCACCCTAACCCTAACACTAAACATATGGACAGTCACCCTAACACTAAACATATGGACAGTCACCCTAACCCTAAGACTAAACATATGGACAGTCACCCTAACCCTAACACTAAACATATGGACAGTCACCCTAACCCTAAGACTAAACATATGGACAGTCCCCCTAACCCTAAGACTAAACATATGGACAGTCCCCCTAACCCTAACCCTAACCCTAACACTAAACATATGGACAGTCACCCTAACCCTAACCCTAAGACTAAACATATGGACAGTCACTCTAACCCTAAGACTAAACATATGGACAGTCACTCTAACCCTAACCCTAAGACTAAACATATGGACAGTCACCCTAACCCTAACCCTAAGACTAAACATATGGACTGTCTGGCCCTAGCATGCAGATTGACTGATCTTAGATCAGCTGTAATCGTTCTATTTGTGTCCATGTGTGTTACATGTCCTGCCCTGTTGTTGTTGTTAGACTGTTGTGCTGTGTGTGTAATACTACTACTACTTAGAATAATGATATCAACTATGATTCCTAATAAATGTAATTAGATTAGATTCAACTGTATTATCATTGCACAGAGTACAGTACTGATGCAACAAAATGCAGTTATCCAGATTAGTGCCAAATCTAATGTGAAAGGTGAATTTAGGTGATTGGTGTCATACTAAACATAAATTATAATAAGAAGATATTTTTCCCCGCAAGACACAGCAAAATACCTTTAATAATAACCTTTAATTGTTCATCCAAATGTTTGGTTTGGGGTTAGGGTTAGGGTTAGGGTCAAGACACAGCAAAATACCTTTAATAATAACCTTTAATTGTTGATCCAAATGTTTGGTTTGGGGTTAGGGTTAGGGTTAGGGTCAAGACACAGCAAAATACCTTTAATAATAACCTTTAATTGTTGATCCAAATGTTTGGTTTGGGGTTAGGGTTAGGGTTAGGGTCAAGACACAGCAAAATACCTTTAATAATAACCTTTAATTGTTCATCCAAATGTTTGGTTTGGGGTTAGGGTTAGGGTTAGGGTTAGGGTCAAGACACAGCAAAATACCTTTAATAATAACCTTTAATTGTTGATCCAAATGTTTGGTTTGGGGTTAGGGTTAGGGTCAAGACACAGCAAAATACCTTTAATAATAACCTTTAATTGTTGATCCAAATGTTTGGTTTGGGGTTAGGGTTAGGGTTAGGGTCAAGACACAGCAAAATACCTTTAATAATAACCTTTAATTGTTGATCCAAATGTTTGGTTTGGCCCCGTTTGGGGCGTGGCTAATTGGAGGCCACGCTGAAAGGACTCTGGTTGCCGTGCCAAAGAATCCCTCGGTTACAGTCCAGGAAGTGAACTGCACTTCCTCGCTCCCACCGCGCTGGCCGGGGTCGCTATGGCGATAATACACAACAGGAGTTTTGAGCGAGCTCAAGGTCGTGCGACGTTAAGCTGCAAGGTCGTCCTTGGTAGACGAGAGGCTTTTGTCTGGGTGAGGATGGGAGAGTTCACAACAATACGGCTGTCACCGAGAGCTGCAGCCTTTGGTCAGCAGCGGGGTCTACTAATCATCGACTTGAAGTTTAGCTCAGTCCTGTTCAACGGCCACTGAAGCCACCGGCTGGCCACCACACGATATGTTAAATATCTAGCGAAGGATTCCCCCTTTTATATTTTCAACCCTTCCTTGTTCAACTTTTCGTTCTTATTTCATATTTTTCCTGTTGTCTTTCCTTTCTATTTTCTTTTCTTATGTCTCTCTCTCTCTCTCCCTCTGTCTCTCCCTCTCTCTCTCTCTCTCTCTCCCTCTGTCTCTCTCTATCCCCCAGTGGCTAATCTCTGGGGATTAGAGTTTTAAAATGGTGGCCTGTGTCCCCATCCACCCTGTCACATGACCTGCCCCAAACGTCACATGACTGTGGAACGGAGTGTTGGGGTTTAACAAAATAATCTCAATGTTTTTTACATTTGGCTTTCTTTCTTTAGAGATCCTGATTTCATGGATTAGGCAGCAAAATAACATGACTTATAGCAACTCTCTGGAAACGCCCTAGAAACCTTTTCTCTTCCAGTCATCCGAACGCTTTTCGCTGCTTTTAGTTCCACATCTGAAGAAGATGAGTTTCCTGACACTTGTGGTGATCATTGTTGACGTTTGGACTTCTCCTAGCCTCTGCAGGAACACAAGTACACCCACATTGGCCGGTGGGTGGCCATGGTGACGGTGACGTGCATGAAGCATCTGAATGCAAAAGAAATTCTGGTGTGTGTGTGTGTGTGTGTGTGTGTGTGTGTGTGTGTGTGTGTGTGTGTCAGAATGAAAGAGATCATTCTGAAAGAGTAAGCAGAGTGAAAGCAGACTTTGAGAGAGAGAGAGAGAGAGAGAGAGAGAGAGAGAGAGAGAGAGAGAGAGAGAGAGAGAGAGAGAGAGAGAGAGAGAGAGAGAGAGAGAGAGAGAGAGAGAGAGAGAGAGAGAGAGAGAGAGAGAGAGAGAGAGAGAGAGAGAGAGAGAGAGAGAGAGAGAGAGAGAGAGAGAGAGAGAGAGAGAGAGAGAGAGAGAGAGAGAGAGAGAGAGAGAGAGAGGAAGTGAAAGAAAGCAAAGAGTGTGTGTGGTGAGCTCCATCAGTCTGTTTACTTCCTGCTCTGCGCTGACAGTGGTTAGCTGTGCTCCTCTCCAACACAGCTCAAACAGCAGACACCACTGCTATGGACTGGAAGGGTTTGGCCCTGTGCGTGCATGCGTGTGTGTGTGTGTGTGTGTGCATGGGCGTGCCTGTGTGGGCGTGTGTGTGTGTGTGTGTGCGTGTGCGTGTGTACGGATGGTGTTTCCTCTCGTCTGCGTAGCCGAGGCTCGATATGGAACAAAGATGCCTCCGGAGAGCTAACGTCAGCAGGTAGACAGCTAGAGAGGTGTGTGTGTGTGTGTGTGTGTGTGTGTGTGTGTGTGTGTGTGTGTGTTTCAGACGGGCAGTAACTAGGACATGGCAGTCACCATGAATCAGGAAACACAACTGTTAACTGCTTGCACATCCCACACACTCATCTCTGCATGAGTTTAAAATCTAAGCTAAGAACTTGAACCGACATATAAGCACTCACACACACACACACACACCATTAATTCACAGCAAGCTGTACTAAGATAACTGTACTAATCTATAAACAGGCACACATGTCAATGCATTTATGCACCTCCCTACACAGATGAACCTTGACCTATGACCCCTCAGATGAAGTGAGAGGGTGAACTATGACCCCTCAGATGAAGTGAGAGGGTGAACTATGACCACTCAGATGAAGTGAGAGGGTGAACTATGACCCCTCAGATGAAGTGAGAGGGTAAACTATGACCCCTCAGATGAAGTGAGAGGGTGAAGTTTCTCTCAGAGCAGAAACCTCACTCAATATAGCTCTGATTTCAGACCGAACCAGTCCACTATGTGGGTTTGAGGGTAAGGGTTAAGGTTAGGGTTAGGGGTTTGAGTCTAGGGGTTAGGGTTAGGGTCTAGGGGTTAGGATTAGACTGTAGGGGTTAGGGTCTAGGGGTTAAGGTCTAGAGGTTAGGGTTAGGGTCTAGGGTTTAAGATAGCTCTGATTTCAGACCGGATCAGTCCACTATGTGGGTCTAGAGGTTAGGGTTACGGTCTAGGGGTTACGGTTTGAGTCTATGGGTTAAGGTTAGGGTCTAGGGGCTAGGGTTAGGGTCTAGGGGTTAAGGTGAGGGTATAGAGGTTAGGGTTAAGGTCTAGGGTTGGGGTTGGGGTTAGGGTTAGGGCTAGGGGTTAGGGTTAGTTTCTAGAGGTTAGGGTTAAGGTCTAGGGTTGGGGTTGGGGTTAGGGTCTAGGGGTTAGGGTTAGGGTCTAGAGGTTAGGGTTGTCAGTGGTCTGAACAAGCCAAACGTTCTTTTTCTTTAATTTCATAGAACTTTGCCAGGCACTTAGCACACACCATGAACTGGCAGGAAAACATGTGAGAACTCCTTCTGAATCCATGGGGGGGGGGGGGGGGGGGGGGTCTAGCCCTACAGGAAACAGGAAGTGGGGAAGCAGCAGAGCTCTACCAGGGGGGACACTAATCAGCTGTGGCACCACCTGCTGATTACAGGAAGGGTTAGCCCTGTAAAAATAAACCGTCTGTCTGTCTGTCTGTCTGTCTGTCTGTCTGTCTGTCTGTCTGTCTGTCTGTCTGTCTGTCTGTCTGTCTGTCTGTCTGTCTGTCTGTCTGTCTGTCTGTCTGTCTGTCTGTCTGTCTGTCTGTCTGTCTGTGTGCAAGACAGAATATGTGATACTGTTGGCTCGTCACAGTGTAGAATTACAGAGTTATATCGTTTGGCTCTGTGTTTGTTCCGAGTGAAGCAGTGGAGGGAGTAGGGCCACACTGGAGGGTGTGCGCGCGTGTGTGTGTGTGTGTGTGTGTGTGTGTGTGTGGTGCCATGCGGCTGGAGGTACTTAGTCCTTAGAGCCTTAGTCTCTTTCTCTTTGTCTCTTTGTAGTTTTTGAATGGCCATTCACATGACAACGTGTGTGTGTGTGTGTGTGTGTGTGTGTGTGTGTGTGTGTGTGTGTGTGTGTGTGTGTGTGTGTGTGTGTGTGTGTGAAGCAGGTATTGGTTCAGTTCCAGCTGAACCGGTTTACCTCCTCATCTTGTCTTCCTTGTGGCCTGTCGTAAACAACACACACCAAACCAGGCTTTATTTCCAGGCGGGGTCTGCCAGAGCACCTCGTTACGTCCTAATACATTGTTTTTCAGATTCAAAACACTGTTTTGGGTTTCTGGTTACTCTTCAGTGTTACTTTCTCCAGTCCAAAGTGCTGTTTTGGTGTTCGTTCAGGGTAGATGTGTTATCAAGGCAAATTAGTCAATACATATAAATTATACTGTGTATAATCAAAATGAGATGAACTATGATCTCTCTATGATCACTCTCTCTCTCTCTTTAGACTACCTGTGTGGACCAGATGAGAATGTGTACAGCATTGACTTCACCCGCTTCAAAATCAGAGACATGGAAACAGCCACAGTGCTGTTTGAGATCACCAAACCACCCAACACAGGTAACACACACATACACACGCAACACACATAAACATATCATACACACACAAAACACACACACAACATATACACACACAGCATCCGCACACAAAACCGCACACACACACATACACACTCACATAACACACACACACACACAGAAGGTACTGTATGCTGTTGCCAGTGTGAGGCTAACAAAGGCTAACAGGATATTAATATCAGACTATAGCTGACTACTCTCTGAAGACAACAACACTCAGGTGATCGGATGACTTATTTTGTCCTTTGTATTAAAAAGGGCTAGAATAGACACACCTAAGATGGCCGACCTATAGCTCCAAGCTAGTGTCCCTGACGACGGGCTTGTTAGCAACAAGTCAGCCATCTTAGGTGTCCCAGCCAGCTTTGCCATGGTCTGCAGTAACATTGACCGTCTATAACTTTAGATAGTTAGTAGTTTGGATTTAGATAACTTTATAAAGTTATTATTATTATTATTATTATTATTATTATTATAATAAAGAGCCAGGCAACACTTCAGCGGCCTCTGGTTCTCACAGCAGACGCCGCTTTCTGTAGAACGTCGCAATGCCAATGGAAAGACATACTTCATTTCAATAGAGAGCCACATCATGAAAAGGATGTCAAGGACAACTGGTGGTCTGGAGTAGGAGTGACTCCACGTCACAGGCCAGGCTACTTTCTAGTCTCCTTCTGTGGTAAAGGGTGATAGTGGGTGGTAGTCAGACCCAGATGAGAGGCGAGTCGCTCAGCCACTTCCCACAGAAAAGCAAGGCTACCCAGACACCAGTCTTAAAGGAATAGTTCACGATTCGGGGTGTTTACCTTGTTTCTGTATTCTTAACACTGCTCTAGCACACAGGAGAATAGGTAGCAGTAATAGGCAGAAAGTGTGGTGTGTGGTGTGTGGTGTGTTGTGTGTTGTGTGTTGTGGTGTGTTGTTTTGTTGTGGCTTCTAAAAAGTTGTTGTTGTTTTCTTTCCTGCTCTGTTTCTCTCCCGTAGACAAAGATGGAGGGAAGAAGGACATCGACCCAAACGCCGGGCGCTTTGTCCGCTACCAGTTCACCCCCGCCTTCCTCCGACTCAGACAAGTTGGTGCCACGTAAGTCTGTGTGTGTGTGTGGGGTGGGGGGGGTCTGTGTGTGTGTGTGTGTGTGTGTGTGTGTGGGGGGGGGGGGGGGGGGGTCTGTGTGTGTGCGCGCATGTGTGTGTGTGTGGGGGGGGGGGGTCTGTGTGTGTGTGTGTGTGTGTGTGTGTGTGTGTGTGTGTGTGTGTGTGTGGGGGGGGGGGTCTGTGTGTGCAGCATGTTATCTTAACGAGCCACGATACTGTAACCAAATCCATTTGTAGGCTAGGCCACTTGTTACTCAGGTCATTGTCCACCCCCCTCCTCCTCCTCCCCCCCCCCCCCGGCCCCCCGTCCCCTCCCTGCAGTGTTGAGTTCACCGTAGGAGACAAGCCGATTGAGAACTTCCGTATGATCGAGAGGCACTACTTCAGAGAGAAGCTGCTGAAGAGCTTTGACTTTGAGTTTGGCTTCTGCATGCCCAGCAGCAAGAACACCTGTGAACACATCTACGAGTTCCCCCCACTGTCCGAGGAAATCAGTGAGCACACACACACACATACACCTCTAACAGTTACGCATACACACACCTATACACACAACCTCTGTATGGATTGCCAATGCTAGTAAAGCACTCCTTTCCACCTGTGATTGAATCCGGCTTCAAGTAAACCATGTTCTTTGATGGCCACTTCTTCCAGAGTGACGGCTGTTGATTATGTCTCCCCCTACAGTGCGTGAGATGATACTGCACCCATACGAGACGCAGTCTGACAGCTTCTACTTTGTGGACAACAAGCTGGTGATGCACAACAAAGCGGACTACTCCTACAGCGGCACACCTTAGAGCATAGAAACAGAACTCATAGAACGCACACAGTCAACGTAGAATCTGCTTTCATGGAAAATTGGGCTTGTTGTTTTCACCATGAGACACCCAAGTGCTTGGTCAATGAGCTGTGTTGTCGCTGTGTGAAGAAAAACCCTCATACATAAAATAATATAAATACATAAATAAACAGGGAAACATTCCATTTGGGTTGGACATTTCCATCCAGTGGGTTTGCATTGAAGATGGCTGCATTTCTTCAGTTTTACCCCTTTGGAGTTGGTTAGGCTTGTGCGTTCTGTGAATTCTACTTACTTTAATGCCTCCCCCCCCTCCCCCACCCCCCCGGAAAAATATTGGTGATGGATGGATGGATGGATGGATGGATGGGCGGACCGGGTTAGCATTCCTACACTGTGCCCTCGTTCTCTCTCACTCCCTCAGTTACGAAACATCGACCATGTTCAGAAAACGACGTGTGTGTGTGTGTGTGTGTGTGTGTGTGTGTGTGTGTGTGTGTGTGTGTGTGTGTGTGTGTGTGTGTGTGTGTGTGTGTGTGTGTGTGTGTGTGTGTGTGTGTGTGTTTGTGGTGCATGCTAGAAAACAAGTGACCTATGTGACCAAGGTCCCTAAAGATTCTTTTGATCTGTTTAAAAACACAATCTGAACTAAATCATCGTGCTAGTACGTTTTGTACGCAGTAGAACGTTGTTAAATAGTTCTAGAATCCTTCTGGCCCGTTTGTGCGGTGCAGCTGGTCAAAGCGTCGCTATGGAGACGTTAACGCAGGGTTTTAAAAACAGGGAGGAAACCCCGATCGGACTGTTTAGTTACCGTGGCGATGTTGTTCACTCCGCTCACTCAAAGGGTTAACTGTGTTGTCGTTCGTTAGATGGAATTGATAGCCTTATGCAATTCCATGTTATTTTCCTCTTTTTGTGTGGGTACTGGGTAAAATAACAACCTTGGATGTGTCCACACTGGGGAACATTGTTGCAAGCGTCCGGAATTATTATTATTATTATTATTATTATCACTATTATTATTATTATTATTATTATTATTATTATTATTATTTATGTTATAAAACTGAACAAGGGAAAGGTAACACATTAATATTAGTGGAATGTAGGAGGTTTATGCGGATCAAGCTGTGTAAAATATGTTGTCTTCTTGTGTCTGAACTTTCAAAATGGCCACCCGCTCTTTCGTTAACTTTCTTTGTTTGCTCCGTCCTTCCTACGCTCCTGTATTTGTCTCCCTGGCCTCCTCTTCCTGAAACACATTCCATTGACCGACCTGAACATACGGGTGTAACGGTGTTTGGCATCAGACAGGGGGCGCTGTTATCAAACACTGACCAAACACAGCTTATGCCAGCAGACAGCATTTAGGCTGGGTTTCAATTGTTTAGTATTAATTTGTTTCTTTCCCTTCACTTCACTGATACAAGTCTATCAAAGAAAGACACCAAGAATAGTTGAAGGTTGCATTGGTTAGACTATTGAAACCCAGCCTTTGGACCTTGGTCGCATTAAAGTGAGGGAAGGACTTTGAAGTTGTCTTCATGAGGGAGGTTTGATTAAACAGATTACTTGATTTACGATGTTAGTAAGATATCTATTTATGATCAATTTGATTGAGATGTATTTAAAATAATTTTGACAACCTGATACAAATAAACATGTAAAGTTTTTGACAGTTCATAAAATGTTGGCATGTGTGAACAAAGCAGAAATAAAGGTTTATGTGAATTTTTGAAATAAGGAATTTCTCCTGTCTTCATGGTAAATGTTTTGTTAGTGTAAAAGCCCATGGTGTGTTTTGGTTGCCAAGGCCTTTGGTGAGCTGAAGGATTACTTATATTTAAGTCTAAGCTCTTGGCTCCTCTTGAAAACAAAGTCTACTACTACAACAAGGTCTACTACTCAATAATCACATTCTTATGCAATAATCACACATCTACATCTTTTAGTTTTTGTGAATACAAATAACAGACAACAATATTTCTTCAACAAAGTGCATTTATAGTGAATTCGAAGAAAAAAAAACTCTTCCACCTAACATTCACAGGTTATTTTGAAACAATTCAATTGATTACACTAACAGCAAAATAATATACATTTGGTGTGCAAAAGCATGGGCCTCCATTCCAATAGTCGGGTTTGCTGTTTATTTGTTTAGACTATATATAACAAAGTTAAAAATGACCTGCTTATGCAATAAGTACAATAAATGTTTGTTCAATATTCTTTTGTTTGATTGCACAGTTTTGAAAACAATGAAACTAAATCTTAACTTTGCGCTCACTTATCAAATAAACTTTACATGCATTCCAATTTAACCACTTTCAACAGGAAACGGAAGAACTTGTAGATACAGTGCATACAACATACAGATGCTTCTCCAGAGAGCCTAAAGCCATCTCCCAGATGCATCTAGATCACATGTACATTTATATAATCTGTACCCAGGCCAAGTACAACCCAGGTCAGTTAAGCATGTCCTGAGAAAACAGGCTCTCTCTCTCTCTCTCTCTCTCTCTCTCTCTCTCTCTCTCTCTCTCTCTCTCTCTCTCTCTCTCTCTCTCTCTCTCTCTCTCTCTCTCCTACCTCTTTCTCTCTCTCTCTCTCTCTCTCTCCTACCTCTCTCTCTCTCTCTCTCTCTCTCTCTCTCTCTCTCTCCGTCTCAGAGGTTCCTGCCGTGTGTGACGTTGGCCCAGGAGGGGAAGGTGTTCAGCTTGAACATGGCGTCTCCCCAGGTGTTGATGCCAAAGTTGATGCTGAGAATCCCGATCAGGTTCAGCATGAAACCAGCCTTCACCTGAACACACACACACACACACACACACACACACACACACACACCGGAAGACAGAAAAGTCTCTGTGTTTAGAAGGGATCCTTTATCTATGTGTCCTGGATGACGAGGTTCCCATGTATGCTGTGTTTCTGCTATAGTCAAAGGTGAGTGATCTCTCATCATAGTTTTGCCTTAGGGATCATATTTGAATTCATTAGGACGGTCACCGTGGTGATGACCTATAGGTTTGTGTATGGACGGTAGGGAGACAGAGAATTATTCCTACCAATATTTTGGTAGGGACAGAGAATTGTTCCTACCAATATTTTGGTAGGACAGAGAATTGTTCCTACCAATATTTTGGTCGGACAGAGAATGGTTCCTACCAATATTTTGGTAGGGACAGAGAATTGTTCCTACCAATATTTTGGTAGGACAGAGAATGGTTCCTACCAATATTGTGGTCGGACAGAGAATGGTTCCTACCAATATTGTGGTCGGACAGAGAATGGTTCCTACCAACATTTGAGTGAACACGTTCACATTATCTTGTCATGTCCCTACCAATGTTTCGACCAAACCTACGCCCTTCCATGCTTTCCATGTTGGTGGGTTTTCCTCTTCATATCAGTGACCTTTGACCTTTGGTGATTGTGTATACTGCACGCCACTCACCATGTCGAGGACCTTGAGGTTTCCGTAGGAGAAGGCGATGGCGTTGGGGGGCGTTGCCACGGGCAACATGAAGGCCAGTGAGGCGGAGACGGTGCAGGGCAGCATCACATACAGAGGATGTAGCTCTATGGCTGTGGCCTAGGAGAATATAAATATATAAACATATTAACAATATAAACATTAGTTACAGATGGTGCAGGGCAGCATCACATACAGAGGATGTAGCTCTATGGCTGTGGCCTAGGAGAATATAAATATATAAACATATTAACAATATAAACATTAGTTATAGATGGTGCAGGGCAGCATCACATACAGAGGATGTAGCTCTATGGCTGTGGCCTAGGAGAATATAAATATATAAACATATTAACAATATAAACATTAGTTATAGATGGTGCAGGGCAGCATCACATACAGAGGATGTAGCTCTATGGCTGTGGCCTAGGAGAATATAAATATATAAACATATTAACAATATAAACATTAGTTATAGATGGTGCAGGGCAGCATCACATACAGAGGATGTAGCTCTATGGCTGTGGCCTAGGAGAATATAAATATATAAACATATTAACAATATAAACATTAGTTATAGATGGTGCAGGGCAGCATCACATACAGAGGATGTAGCTCTATGGCTGTGGCCTAGGAGAATATAAATATATAAACATATTAACAATATAAACATTAGTTATAGATGGTGCAGGGCAGCATCACATACAGAGGATGTAGCTCTATGGCTGTGGCCTAGGAGAATATAAATATATAAACATATTAACAATATAAACATTAGTTATAGATGGTGCAGGGCAGCATCACATACAGAGGATGTAGCTCTATGGCTGTGGCCTAGGAGAATATAAATATATAAACATATTAACAATATAAACATTAGTTATAGATGGTGCAGGGCAGCATCACATACAGAGGATGTAGCTCTATGGCTGTGGCCTAGGAGAATATAAATATATAAACATATTAACAATATAAACATTAGTTATAGACGGTGCAGGGCAGCATCACATACAGAGGATGTAGCTCTATGGCTGTGGCCTAGGAGAATATAAATATATAAACATATTAACAATATAAACATTAGTTATAGATGGTGCAGGGCAGCATCACATACAGAGGATGTAGCTCTATGGCTGTGGCCTAGGAGAATATAAATATATAAACATATTAACAATATAAACATTAGTTATAGATGGTGCAGGGCAGCATCACATACAGAGGATGTAGCTCTATGGCTGTGGCCTAGGAGAATATAAATATATAAACATATTAACAATATAAACATTAGTTATAGATGGTGCAGGGCAGCATCACATACAGAGGATGTAGCTCTATGGCTGTGGCCTAGGAGAATATAAATATATAAACATATTAACAATATAAACATTAGTTATAGATGGTGCAGGGCAGCATCACATACAGAGGATGTAGCTCTATGGCTGTGGCCTAGGAGAATATAAATATATAAACATATTAACAATATAAACATTAGTTACAGATGGTGCA
>CM030172.1:867500-870000 GCA_017639675.1 Aplochiton taeniatus
ATGCAACGTTAAAATCTCTCACACACACACACACACACACACACACACACACACACACACACACACACACACAAACATGAGTCACCGAGTCATTTCCAATGTAGTGCTCTTCCTCACCCTCCTCATCCTCAGTGACCCTCCCACAGCACCAGAAGCGAGGGCGCTGAGAGGGAATGATGAAGAAGAGCATGGAGACGAAGATAGAGACCGTGCCGTCCGTCACAAACCTGACCAGAGGAAGAAACACACTTTATGGAGAAATATGAGGTACCATTTAAACATGTAGGAGGAAGAAACACACTTTATGGAGAAATATGAGGTACCATTTAAACATGTAGGAGGAAGAAACACACTTTATGGAGAAATATGAGGTACCATTTAAACATGTAGGAGGAAGAAACACACTTTATGGAGAAATATGAGGTACCATTTAAACATGTAGGAGGAAGAAACACACTTTATGGAGAAATATGAGGTACCATTTAAACATGTAGGAGGAAGAAACACACTTTATGGAGAAATATGAGGTACCATTTAAACATGTAGGAGGAAGAAACACACTTTATGGAGAAATATGAGGTACCATTTAAACATGTAGGCGTCATTCTGCCTTCTGATGTGTGTGTCAGTGTGTGTATGTGTTATTGTGTGTATGTGTGTGTTATTGTGTGTGTGTGTATGTGTGTGTGTCAGTGTGACTGTGTTAGTATGTTTGTCGTTGTGTGTGTGAGTGTGTGTGTGACTCACTGTCTGTCCTGGTTGAACAGCAGCGTGTGTGTCTGTGTGTGTGTGTGTGTGTGTGTGTGTGTGTGTGCGCATGCGTGCGTGCGTGCATGTGTGTGTGTGTGTGACTCACTGTCCGTCCTGGTTAAACAGCACCATGGCCCAGCCTGGCATGAACCCTGGTTCCCTGGTGAACCACATCACAACCAGCAGAACAAAGATGGTGAGAACACTGCCCTGAGCAAAGGTCATGGGACCCAACTTCCTGTACTCTCCCTCCATCACAGCGAACGCTTCCTCATCATTCTCGTCGGTCGTCCCACAGCCAAACGACTTCTTCATACTGAGGAGGGTAGAAAGAACAAAAGAGGGGGCAGCAGAGAAGGAGGAAGGAGGAGAAATACAAGGGGGAGGGAGGGAGAGGGGGAGGGAGGGGGGAAGGGAGGGAGGGAGGGAGGGAGGGAGAGGAGGTAACGAAAAAGGAAATGAAATAATAAAAGTTAGGTTGAAAGATGTGTTATTATTATAATTATTTAGTATTATTATTACAGTGGCTGTGATGTTCAGTAAGTGTTGTATAGTGGAAAGATGTATTATTATTATTATTATTACAGTGGCAGTAATGTTCGGTAAGTGTTGTATAGTGGAAAGATGTACTATCATTATTATTATTATCATTATTTCAGTGGGAGTAATGTGCGGTAAGTGTTGTATGGCAGACCACGCACTTGAAGCCCATGTACATGAATTGCAGCCACAACCATGACAGCAGGAGCATGATGATCATGTTGGGGAAGGCAAAGCCAAACCAGCTGGCAAAGTTAATGACGCCACCATTACCAGGGAAGAGCCTACCGAGAAGATGGAGGACACGTAAATAGATAAAGATCAAGATGATTAATATCCATTTTATGTCAGTACATCCAGAATTAGTTACGTGGTCGTAGTAAAAGGAGCCTAGCAAAAGAGTAGGCTTGAGGTAACCATTAGCATGGCTCCCAAAAGGGACTAAATACCTCTTTAAAAAATACCAAAGCTGTGTCATTTACATGGTATATCTTCTCTATTTCACACTCGGTCACCACCTCAGATGTTAGGTCCCTCAACCTACCAGATACAAGGTGCCATTGGGAGCCATTGGGAGCCATGCTAACGGTTACCTCCAGTTCACTCTTTCGCTAGGCTACTTTTAGGACGAGCACGTAACTAACTCAATACTGGACGTACGGAAATTAAATTGATATCTCAATCAATCATCTCGTCTAACTAGGGATAAGTTGGGGCATATCTTATTTCCCAAAATGTTGAACTATCCCTTTAAGGATGAAGTTGTTGTCGTTTATGACGGTTCTTACTGGTCTAGCTGTCCCTTGAGGATGATGTTGGGGGCGGTCCCGGTGAGAGTGGCGGTGCCTCCGATGCTAGCAGAGTAGCACACGCCGAGACTCATGCCTTTGGTCAACAACAGGAACTTGGCCTCACGAGCCTTCCTCCTCCAATCAGAGGGAGAGTCTTCCTCCCCACGCTCCACATCAGGGGTTTCATCTGGTGAGGAGGCGGTGGCCATTAAAAAGAAAAAGGTTAGAATATATTCATATATATAGAGAATAGATAGAATACGAATAGGCCTAGTTAATGTGCCGTCAGGGGTTTCATCTGGTGAGACATAAAAACTGTATATTGACTCCAAGTTATTAATACATTGATGCACAAATAAAAAATTGTAATATCACATAAAACCTTAGAAATATCTTTATGTCTATCAATGTTAACTCAA
>CM030172.1:882500-927500 GCA_017639675.1 Aplochiton taeniatus
GCAGCATCACATACAGAGGATGTAGCTCTATGGCTGTGGCCTAGGAGAATATAAATATATAAACATATTAACAATATAAACATTAGTTATAGATGGTGCAGGGCAGCATCACATACAGAGGATGTAGCTCTATGGCTGTGGCCTAGGAGAATATAAATATATAAACATATTAACAATATAAACATTAGTTATAGATGGTGCAGGGCAGCATCACATACAGAGGATGTAGCTCTATGGCTGTGGCCTAGGAGAATATAAATATATAAACATATTAACAATATAAACATTAGTTATAGATGGTGCAGGGCAGCATCACATACAGAGGATGTAGCTCTATGGCTGTGGCCTAGGAGAATATAAATATATAAACATATTAACAATATAAACATTAGTTATAGATGGTGCAGGGCAGCATCACATACAGAGGATGTAGCTCTATGGCTGTGGCCTAGGAGAATATAAAGATATAAACATATTAACAATATAAACATTAGTTATAGATGGTGCAGGGCAGCATCACATACAGAGGATGTAGCTCTATGGCTGTGGCCTAGGAGAATATAAATATATAAACATATTAACAATATAAACATTAGTTACAGATGGTGCAGGGCAGCATCACATACAGAGGATGTAGCTCTATGGCTGTGGCCTAGGAGAATATAAATATATAAACATATTAACAATATAAACATTAGTTATAGATGGTGCAGGGCAGCATCACATACAGAGGATGTAGCTCTATGGCTGTGGCCTAGGAGAATATAAATATATAAACATATTAACAATATAAACATTAGTTATAGATGGTGCAGGGCAGCATCACATACAGAGGATGTAGCTCTATGGCTGTGGCCTAGGAGAATAAAAATGTATAAACATATTAACAATATAAACATTAGTTATAGATGGTGCAGGGCAGCATCACATACAGAGGATGTAGCTCTATGGCTGTGGCCTAGGAGAATATAAATATATAAACATATTAACAATATAAACATTAGTTATAGATGGTGCAGGGCAGCATCACATACAGAGGATGTAGCTCTATGGCTGTGGCCTAGGAGAATATAAATATATAAACATATTAACAATATAAACATTAGTTATAGATGGTGCAGGGCAGCATCACATACAGAGGATGTAGCTCTATGGCTGTGGCCTAGGAGAATATAAATATATAAACATATTAACAATATAAACATTAGTTACAGATGGTGCAGGGCAGCATCACATACAGAGGATGTAGCTCTATGGCTGTGGCCTAGGAGAATATAAAGATATAAACATATTAACAATATAAACATTAGTTATAGATGGTGCAGGGCAGCATCACATACAGAGGATGTAGCTCTATGGCTGTGGCCTAGGAGAATATAAATATATAAACATATTAACAATATAAACATTAGTTACAGATGGTGCAGGGCAGCATCACATACAGAGGATGTAGCTCTATGGCTGTGGCCTAGGAGAATATAAATATATAAACATATTAACAATATAAACATTAGTTATAGATGGTGCAGGGCAGCATCACATACAGAGGATGTAGCTCTATGGCTGTGGCCTAGGAGAATATAAATATATAAACATATTAACAATATAAACATTAGTTATAGATGGTGCAGGGCAGCATCACATACAGAGGATGTAGCTCTATGGCTGTGGCCTAGGAGAATAAAAATGTATAAACATATTAACAATATAAACATTAGTTATAGATGGTGCAGGGCAGCATCACATACAGAGGATGTAGCTCTATGGCTGTGGCCTAGGAGAATATAAATATATAAACATATTAACAATATAAACATTAGTTATAGATGGTGCAGGGCAGCATCACATACAGAGGATGTAGCTCTATGGCTGTGGCCTAGGAGAATATAAATATATAAACATATTAACAATATAAACATTAGTTATAGATGGTGCAGGGCAGCATCACATACAGAGGATGTAGCTCTATGGCTGTGGCCTAGGAGAATATAAATATATAAACATATTAACAATATAAACATTAGTTATAGATGGTGCAGGGCAGCATCACATACAGAGGATGTAGCTCTATGGCTGTGGCCTAGGAGAATAAAAATGTATAAACATATTAACAATATAAACATTAGTTATAGATGGTGCAGGGCAGCATCACATACAGAGGATGTAGCTCTATGGCTGTGGCCTAGGAGAATATAAATATATAAACATATTAACAATATAAACATTAGTTATAGATGGTGCAGGGCAGCATCACATACAGAGGATGTAGCTCTATGGCTGTGGCCTGGGAGAATATAAATATATAAACATATTAACAATATAAACATTAGTTATAGATGGTGCAGGGCAGCATCACATACAGAGGATGTAGCTCTATGGCTGTGGCCTAGGAGAATATAAATATATAAACATATTAACAATATAAACATTAGTTATAGATGGTGCAGGGCAGCATCACATACAGAGGATGTAGCTCTATGGCTGTGGCCTAGGAGAATATAAATGTATAAACAAATTAACAATATAAACATTAGTTATAGATGGTGCAGGGCAACATCACATACAGAGGATGTAGCTCTATGGCTGTGGCCTAGGAGAATATAAATATATAAACATATTAACAATATAAACATTAGTTATAGATGGTGCAGGGCAGCATCACATACAGAGGATGTAGCTCTATGGCTGTGGCCTGGGAGAATATAAAGATATAAATATATAAACATATTAACAATGTAACATGAGTTATAGATGGTGGCCATAGAAACATGAGTTATAGATGGTGGCCATAGAAACATGAGTTATAGATGGTGGCCATAGAAACGTGAGTTATAGATGGTGGCCATAGAAATGTGAGTTATAGATGGTGGCCATAGAAACATGAGTTATAGATGGTGGCCATAGAAACATGAGTTATAGATGGTGGCCATAGAAACGTGAGTTATAGATGGTGGCCATAGAAACGTGAGTTATAGATGGTGGCCATAGAAACATGAGTTATAGATGGTGGCCATAGAAACATGAGTTATAGATGGTGGCCATAGAAACAGAGTTATAGATGGTGGCCATAGAAACAGAGTTATAGTTTGTGGCCATAGAAACATGAGTTATAGATGGTGGCCATAGAAACATGAGTTATAGATGGTGGCCATAGAAACATGAGTTATAGATGGTGGCCATAGAAACAGAGTTATAGATGGTGGCCATAGAAACAGAGTTATAGATGGTGGCCATAGAAACAGAGTTATAGATGGTGGCCATAGAAACATGAGTTATAGATGGTGGCCATAGAAACATGAGTTATAGATGGTGGCCATAGAAACAGAGTTATAGATGGTGGCCATAGAAACATATTACACATATTACTATATTTGTGAAGACCAAAAATGGCTTTCACCGTTAAAGTGAGGACATTTTCAACTAATATTAACGATACACTTGTTTTAAGAAACCTAGTACGGAATACCATAATGCTCCTCATGATAAAGGCAACATATTTAACACAAAAAAAGTCTCTAAAAAGTTTTGTCTCAACATTAAAACAGCATTTATAATATTCTGGTTAAGGCTTCTGGATAAGGCTAGGGTAAGGTTACTCTCCGGTCCTCACTAGCATAACAATACAGACAAGTGTGTGTGTGTGTGTGTCCGTTACCATGGAAGCCAGGATGGGCAGGAACAGTGTGGTGGTGGCCGTGTTGCTGGAGCACTCAGTGAAGGTCCCCACAAGGAGACAGAGCAGGAGAGAGATGGCGAACGGGGGGATGCTCTTCAGAGGAGCTAGGCTTTCTCCTAGCCACAGAGACAAACCCGACACCTGCACACACACACACACACACACACACACAAACACACACACACACACACACAATTAACCCTACCCTAATGAACCCTAACCCTCTCTCCTAGCCACAGAGACAGACCCAACGCCTACACACAATTTAGTAACAGTCAATGAATGACATAAATGACTAAGCCATCACACTAATACAATCATGGAGACACTCACCAGTCTTCACAAAAGCACACGCGCACACGCGCGTACACACACACACACACACAGCCCTTGAGTGTTTACCTCGCTGCCGCTAGCCAGAGCGAAGCCGCCTCCAAGCAGCAGGATGATGTTCCAGGGCATGCGTTCGTGGACCACCTGCCACTGCAGCAGAGGAGGGGGGCTGGCCAGCTTCTTACCTGGGGGGCCGAGGAACAGCCAACAGACACTTGAGTTATGCTGCCTTTATGTTTTATGTTTATGCTTTGTTTGTTCGAGGGAAGGAGGAACAACCTCCACACTGGCTTGGTCATGATTCCTTTTTTGTTTTGTTTTTGTACATTATTCAAACCTGAAATGCTAAAGGGTGAGGGTTCATAAATCTTTAAATAATATTTTTTTAATCAAAGTAGACAGGTAGAGTAGGTCACCATCAAAAGGGTTGGATGTAACGTTTTCCTGTATTTACACCTGGCATAACTAGCTATCAGCTCATTAGCTGACCAGCTGGGGTCCACAGAAGGAAGTTAGGACCACGTGATTTCTACGTCAGAAGGAAGTTAGGATCACATGATTTCTACGTCAGAAGGAAGTTAGGATCACATGATTTCTACGTCAGAAGGAAGTTAGGATCACATGATTTCTATGTCAGAAGGAAGTTAGGATCACATGATTTCAAGCCTAAGCCTACTATGATTTCTATATCAGCCTCACCCTCTTCATCCACAGCAGTGCGGCCAAAGCACCACAAGCCAGGACACTTTGAAGGAATTATGAAGAAGAGCGTCGCCATGAAGATGGCTACCGTTCCGTCTGTCACAAACCTGGCAGAAGAGAAACAGATCAACAGACATTACTAGAAGAGAAACAGATCAACAGACATTACTACAGGAGAACAGATCAACAGACATTACTAGAAGAGAAACAGATCAACAGACATTACTAGAAGAGAAACAGACGCACAGACATTACTAGGAGATAAAAAGATCAAAAGACATTACTAGAAGAAAAATAGATCAACAGACATTACTAGAAGAGAAACAGATCAACAGACACTACTAGAAGAGAAACAGATCAACAGAAATTACTAGGAGATAAACAGATCAACAGACATTACTAGAAGATAAACAGATTAACAGACACTACTAGAAGATAAACAGATCAACAGACATTACTAGAGGAGAACAGATCAACAGACATTACTATAAGAGAAACAGATCAACAGGTATTACTATAAGAGAAACAGATCAACAGACAGACACTACTAGAAGAGATCAGCTCTGACTGTGTTAAACTATATGTGACTGGGTGCCCTTGTAACTATTATAACCTACAGTGTAGGTATGTAAGCCTTTATGTGTGTGTGTGTGTGTGTGTGTGTGTGTGTGTGTGCGTGTAAGTGTAATCATGCCAGTATGTGATACTGTGTGTGTGTGTGTGTGTGTGTGTGTGTGTGTGTGTGTGTGTGTGTGTGTGTGTGTGTGTGTGTGACTCACTGTCCATCCTGGTTAAACAGCACCGTGGCCCAGCCTGGCATGAACCCTGGTTCCCTGGTGAACCACATCACAACCAGCAGAACAAAGATGGTGAGAACGCCGCCCTCAGCAAAGGTCATGGGACCCAACTTCCTGTACTCTCCCTCCATCACAGCGAACGCTTCCTTATCATTCTCGTCGGTCATCCCACAGCCAAACGACTTCTTCATACTGAGGAGGGTAGAAAGAACAAAGGAATGGGTTGAGAAGAGAAAGGAAAGAATGGGAGGAGGAGAGAAAAAGGGGGGGGAAGGTAGAAGGAGAGAGAAACTAGGAAGAAGGAGAGAGAAAGGAGGGAAAGGGAGAAGGAGAGAGAAAGGAGGGAAAGGGAGAAGGAGAGAGAAAGGGGGGAAAGGAAGAAGGAGAGAGAAAGGGGGTAAAGGGAGAAGGAGAGAGAAAGGGGGAAAGGGAGAAGGAGAGAGAAAGGGGGGAAAGGAAGAAGGAGAGAGAAAGGGGGGAAAGGGAGAAGGAGAGAGAAAGGGGGGAAAGGGAGTTAAGGATAAAAGAAAGAATAGAAGCGTGAGAAGGAAAGGGCTGGGAAACAATCGTGCGTTTTTTCACTGCTGTGTGATCACATGGCGACTGAAAGCCATCAAAATAAATATCTTCTTTATTTTGTGACAGTATAGAGTGGGCCAGGGATGACGTATTTTTGTAGGCCAACCCGGAAATCAGAATCGCCATGGGTTCCCTCGATAAAAAGTCAATGGGATTTCTCCATTGGGTTTTCGACAATCGCAGAAAATAAGCTTGATGGCAAACAAGATTGTATGATACTTACATGTTTTGTTCAGCGAGATAATCTTTGTAAACGAACAGCACTTATAAGATTTTTGAAGCGTAAATGCAATCGCCAGAAGGAGAAAGCTAACGTTAGGCTAACAATGAACTACATGTCCCATGCCCCTTACGTCACCATCGCTATGCTTCCAACTTGTAATTTGACTTCGTGCGCTTACCACAACAAACTCTGTAGTTTTATTTCGACACTGGTCAGAAACCGATTGTTTAAAGACACTTAAAAGCTTCGACATTCACAAGCTGGGCATTTACTGACGTATTTAACGTCGTAGGACAAAACGTGAAAATCCCTTAAACTCGTGTTAACCACAGACCGTATTACAGGCATCTAAACAAAAAACAATTCAAAAAACCCATTGACTTCGAGACTAGGGAACCCATGCAGCAAAAATGCTAACACTTCCGGACTCATTCCTGGACCACATTGTGCCATAAATTAATTCATCACAGTTTCGCTCAAGATCGTATCCGGTGGCAAACGAACTCTTTTTTTTTTACTTTCAGAGGACTGATCTGTACTGTGATATTTTCATTATCACATGGAAATTACAATGTGCAATCAGAAGAAATGTATTGATAATAAATAAGTACAAAAAAGTTACAGATAGTGTCTTTCACGTTTAGTCTTTTTAATGACTTTGGCTGCGTTAACCTAAAGTTAAGTTAGCTAATGCTATAGATGTTAACATGAGCATTAATCCAAAACAAGGCGAAGACAGCGATTCACTTTTCTTCTGCCAGCTAGTTAACGGTAATTTCTTGACATAAACTAGTGTTTTGTTTTAATCAGCCAAGCAATGATGATGCAACGTTTTTTTTTTGTGAGCAGGGTGAACCCTTTAAAAATCTATAGCCTGTACAGATGCAAGACAAGGTGCTAGTAACAAGCTAACTTGTCTTGATCGGGTAACGTTAGCACAATCGAACCATAAAAGGCATAACATACTGGTCAAACCCGTTTTCACGTTTTTTTAAATCAAGTGATTAAACGATTAAATGTTCCAATTTTATGTTACATAGTAAACGTTTATCAATAAAAACAAATATATAAATTGCCCGTTTTTCTAAAAGTCACAGTTTTAGTGTCGAAAAAAGGTTTTTAAATTTGCCGAGTTGTTACTTCCGTGTCGCCAACTGAAGTCGCCAGAAAGCCTAAACAATATACGGCCGACTTTGACTTTACTGTACTTTTTTACCGTGAGCGAAGTCATGGATATTTTGAGATAGATATATGGGAAAGCACATTGGCTTTACACTGTATATAATCGTTTGCCTAAATAAAGGGTTCAATATTGAAAACGTGTACTCTGAAAATGGCCATAGCGTCAAAGGACTTAGTGTTTTTTGGACGCGGTCACAAGGCTCCGAAATTCTATAAGTTATAGAACAACTGTTAAACTGCATAAAGCCGCTTGTCGAGGGTGGCGGGCCACACTTGACCTCAAATAAAAAAAAAATGCCAGAAACGGATTGAAAATCAGTTTTTTGGAGGATGTCGTTGAGCACCTCGACAAAGCATAGCACCAAACTCAGGTCTGTGTTTTTTTATTTCAGGGCAGTAGCCGTAGCTAATAAGGGCATTCAACGATTTATTGGTAATTTAATCTCAACCAATCGAAAAAACACATAGCACACGCAAAGCACACGGGTCTAAGGATTAAAACAAACCAATGGGATAATCTGTAACTTTAAAATTCACCGAGGCATTTTCATTTGAATATGGCCAGTGCGAAATAAATCGCTGCCGTTTGGCATCGAAAACACAGCAAGTCAGAAAGATGACCGGCGCCATAGCGCTTTTCATGTATTAAAACAACTAATAGCCTAATCGTAAATGTTATTAATTTTTACATTGATCTGATCATAACCTCGATGGGAACCAATACAATTTAATTTTACAACCATATTTGAAACGATATTTATTTACGAAGCCTCTGAAATATGGATAAAGTATAAACAATCGTCGCTACAAGCATTTTGAGAGACTAACCGTAAGTAGGCTAGTACGAGATAGATACAATTACATCTGGTTAATGACAGTTAGTGTTACTATGAAACGATTTATAATGTGTATATACTTATTTATGTCCCCTTTAATAGATATTATAGTGTGTAAAAGTCAGCGGAGGTCCTTTTTTTCTGCTAACTGCGTTTAGAATTCCCCATTGAGCTACATTACGGTCAGAATGTTTGACCTGCTAGTGTGAGCTTGGTCACACACAAAAAAATCCCATTTATGGAAGCACCCAGATTTCAAGCTAGTTCTAGGTTTTTCTACAGATGAACTAATGGTTTTGTGTCAACAGATCCGGACCTCTGCAGTGTACTAGATGCAGTGGATAGATTAAATTAATCAATTATTATTATTATCATTATTATTATTATTATTATTATTACAGTGGCAGTGGTGTTCAGTAAGTGTTGTATAGTGGATTGATGTATTATTATTATTATTATTACAGTGGCAGTAAT
The DNA here is from genome assembly GCA_017639675.1 of Aplochiton taeniatus. Lineage (NCBI taxonomy): Eukaryota > Metazoa > Chordata > Actinopteri > Galaxiiformes > Galaxiidae > Aplochiton > Aplochiton taeniatus. The sequence continues at coordinate 891,303 of CM030172.1, forward strand.
GTGCGGTGAGTGTTGTATGGCAGACCACGCACTTGAAGCCCATGTACATGAACTGCAGCCACAACCATGACAGCACGAGCATGATGATCATGTTGGGGAAGGCAAAGCCAAACCAGCTGGCAAAGTTAATGACGTCCTTGTTGTCTGGGAAGATCCTACAGAGAAGATAGAGGAAGGTGACAAGAGAGAGAAAAATGTAATAACATAATATAAAAAAAAGAATTAATTCGCAAAATGTCGTTTCAGATTTGTGAAGAACAGTACAGAACCGTGATGAATTAACGATCCTATTTCATTTTGTGGCGGGCATTCCCCCGATTGCTGACACACACAAATACCAGTGAGTTGTATAAAGAGATAAAGAACTGAAAAGTCATCACTCACATTACATTTCTATAGTATACTATTGCATATGTTTTACCTAACACTATCGTGTCTGTTGGTCAGCAAGTCAATAACACGGTTAGTTGTTTACAATGTTGTTGTTACTTGTGAACATGGTATCATTTAATTGCGTTGAGGTGATAACAGAGAACCATCCCATCTAAGCGTTATTCGTGCAACTTATTTCGCAATGGGGGATACAAGCTATACGTTATGATTGGTAACGCATTTCTCAATTCGACAATTACGTTATGATTTAGGGTTAGGGTTAGGTTTAGAGTCAGGGTTAGTTCAGTCACCACACTTTACCAATCTGTTCAAATTGCAGAAATGCGTTCGCAATCATAATGCAAAAGTGGCATGGTCGTCCGTTACCAGTTTGACGTTTAGGAATTGCTAGTTGGCTCTTATTGGAGCTGCTGACTGTTCTTACTCGTCTAGTTGTCCCTTGAGGATGAGGTTGTTTATGTTGTTGTTGTTGTTGTTGTTGTAGCTTATATTGTTGTTGTTGTTGTTGTAGTTTATGTTGTTGTTGTTTATGACTGTTCTTACTCGTCTAGTTGTCCCTTGAGGATGAGGTTGGGGGTGGTCCCGGTGAGAGTGGCGGTGCCTCCGATGCTAGCAGAGTAGCACACGCCGAGACTCATGCCTTTGGTCAACAACAGGTACTTGGCCTCACGAGCCTTCCTCCTCCAATCAGAGGGAGAGTCTTCCTCCCCACGCTCCACATCAGGGGTTTCATCTGGTGAGGAGGCGGTGGCCATTAAAAAGAAAAAGGAGGAAGATAGGAGCGGAAGATGAGAGAGAGAAAGGTCCAGTAGGCCTAGTTAATGTGCTGTGAGTTTTATTTTGTATATTTAGAGAAAGGTCTAGTAGGCCTAGTTAATGTGCTGTGAGTTTTATTTTGTATATTTAGAGAAAGGTCTAGTAGACCTAGTTAATGTGCTGTGAGTTTTATTTTGTATATTTAGAGAAAGGTCTAGTAGGCCTAGTTAATGTGCTGTGAGTTTTATTTTGTATATTTAGAGAAAGGTCTAGTAGGCCTAGTTAATGTGCTGTGAGTTTTATTTTGTATATTTAGAGAAAGGTCTCGTAGGCCTAGTTGATGTGCTGTGAGTTTTATTTTGTATATTTAGAGAAAGGTCTAGTAGGCCTAGTTAATGTGCTGTGAGTTTTATTTTGTATATTTAGAGAAAGGTCTAGTAGGCCTAGTTAATGTGCTGTGAGTTTTATTTTGTATATTTAGAGAAAGGTCTAGTAGGCCTAGTTAATGTGCTGTGAGTTTTATTTTGTATGTGATTAAAGAACCAAATTAAAGATTGTGTTTAATTAAAGATTGTGTTTAATTACGGATAATTTTTCATTAGAGACCCTGGGCTTAAGCTGACTTCCAAACCTGCTATTTAAAAAAACAGCTCCAACAGACCATAATTGTCATTTAGAGCAGGGAACTATGTAATTAACACCAGTGTAATTAACATTCATCATCCAGCCAAGAGGGAAAAAGTTGAAGCTCTCTAAAATTGCCCTTTCATAAAAGAAAATATTCATGATATATTTGGGTACATTCCACTTTCCTAAACACATGGGGGGAAATATATTTCACGCAGGCCTTTTTGGTTAAGAAAACGGTTATAAAAGGGTTAATAGGCCTTTTGCAACTCACAGACATCATCCAGCTGAGCCTTGACGGTGTTAACTTCCTGTTTGTGGCTGGTCACTTCCTGTAAGGGCTGTTTGGTCTCCATGGAGAAGGCCATGTTGTCTTTCCCGCCGTGGTCCTGGCCCTCCAGCAGCTCCCGCTCATCCCGTTGAGCCTCCGTCTCACAAAGCTGCTCCAGCACGGCCTGGGCGATGGGAAGCATCATGGCCGTCGTAGCCGTGTTACTGATCCACATGGAGAGGAACGCCGTGACCGCCATGAAACCCATCATCAACCTGGGGGAGGAGGAAGAGGAGGAGGAGGAGGAGGAGGAGGAGGAGGAGGAGGAGGAGGAGGAAGAGGAAGGGGGGATAAAAGAATAAGATTTTTAAAAAACATCACAAAATATGTTTCAAATCCTGAAAATCAGAAATGCTTTGTTTAGGTTGAAGAAAACAACATCCTTTTCATCAATAACTTCCTATTTATAGTTTATCAAACAGCATGGCTGCATCCAGAACACCTCTTGTTTCATGTTCTTGAAGGAGAAAGTATTAAAAAAAGTATTAGGGGTTAAAAAGTACTCACAAGGCCGGCCGCACTCCTACCACCAAGAGGACTCTGAGGGCGATGCGTTTGTGAAGGTTGCAGTTCTCCACGGCGATGGCTACCAACAGCCCTCCGATGAAGAGCATGTTGGAGTCCTTCAGGTACTGGACACACACCTGGAACACACACAAACACACAAAGCAACAGGATGTTAGCATTACCTGGGATTGTTTAGGAATGTTGAGAAAGGCTGTCGCTGTGACTAGACATTATTCACAGAAGAATCGCTTACTTCACTGTTGTCATAGACTTATTTTGATGTGAGTTGTGAGAGGTGAGAGGTGTTGCATCTTTGATAGCTAAATGTAAACACACGTTAACATCACCACATGATGTGTGTTTCGTTTTTGATAACACAGAAAACCACCCCAGCGTACATCTCCTGACTTCATGATGCCCATCATTGGAAAGAGGATCACAGGCAGAAGGGCTGTCACCGCCAGAGGCATGCACTCTGTACACCAGTACAACGCCATCAGGATGATGACGAAGCCACATTTAGCCTCCTGTTCACACACACACACACACACACGCACACACACATACGCGCACACACATACGCGCACACACACATACGTGCACACAGAAAATAGGACAGTTAGGACACAGTACTATATACTATTATTATACTATACATTACTATACTATATACTATTATTATATATACATTACTATACTATCTGCTGGAACTACTACCTCCGCGACCCGATCGGATAAGCGGACGAAGATGATGATGATGATTACTATACTATACTATATACTATTCTGATTATATTATTCATGAATTATTTGTGTGCAATGTGCTTCTTGCTTAGCACCCTGAGCATTTCTGTGGAACATGTCTTATTGACTGATTTGTGACTTAAATTATTAAATAACAGAAAAACCCTTTACAAAGCCCTCCAGAAACCATTAAGTGGGTACTACTATGAAGATATCCCAGAATAGTGATTATATTACTAACTTTTAGATACAGCAAAAAGTTTGAAATATATTTCACTGTTGTATCAAGAGGGATTAGGTTATTATACATGGTAGCAGAAAGCCTGCAGTCACACACACACACACACACACACACACACACACACACACACACACACACACACACAGAAAGAAGTCAGCAGTGACTACTGTATCTCTAGCTTATCTAGTTTTTCTCTTTAAAAGGCTGTAAGACAACCATAACCCTTGATCATGAAGGCTGGTCGGTCATTGTCTTTTAGGACACCAATGTATGAGGCATCGGTAGTTTAATAGTTTATTACCTTCAACTTTCCACTGTTGGAGACAGCAGAGTTGGGAGGGCAGGCACTTTGGAGGAAAACTTTTCTTTTTTTTGTATGTATTGCTTTACTACATGGACTGTGAATGGAAGACATTCCATTTGTTATCTGTTTTCTTTAGCCATTTACACCCTGCTGATAAGATTTTAACTGACAACCGAAGCAATGAATGAATAATAGTTATTATCATATCATCCTTTACATGTGTATGTTGCCGTTGTGTAAGACTCAGTGTCCTGGGGAAAGATATGATGATTATATCTATCACTGGTGTACAATGCAGACCCACTTCCAAAATAAAGAAGCTTTCTGTTTTCTTATAGGAACTGCACAAATTTTAAACATGCAACACTTTCACTTCAGGAGTAGCTCACTATTTTGGATGCTACATCTTATCTCCTGGAGTTGTCCCAACTTGTCAAACTTAAGAACCGTTGCGCTAAGCCTTCTCCATAGGTTTTCAGTCAAACGGTTAGCATTGTAGCTAAATGGGAAAACGTCATTACTCAAAAACAGCCCAATTATTTTGTAAAAACGATCTAGACGAACCGAGACAATTTCAGCGGACATGTAAATCATTTTAAATCTTAATGCTTAAATCAAACGAATCTTGATTTGTTTGGGAAAAACTTTGAAAAAGTTTGCATTGAAACTATTGCATGTTTTTTTCTTTTTTTTTCTCTATCTCTCTCTCTCTCCCTCTCTCTCTCCACTCTCTCTCTCTCTCTCTCTCTCTCTCTCTCTCTCTCTCTCTCTCTCTCTCTCTCTCTCTCTCTCACTCACGTTAAAATACAAGAAATCCTGCAGTATGTAACCCAGACACAGACTTACCGGAGTAGGGATGGTCAGAGGCAGGGCTAGCAGACAGAGCGGGGTGAGGAAGACGATGACATAGTTTCTCTGTCTCCACAACCACTTGAAAAACACAGTCATGACTGAGTTCACACCAAAGACAAAACTACAGACAACTCGCTAAGAAAGACTTCCCTGGACCCGGAACAAGAATGGTAGCAGTCCAAAAGAGGCCAAACTAAGACTTAAGAGACTCAAACTCTAAAATGTTAATCTACCCTGAAGCCACACAGATTACTAGTCCAAGATGAAAACAACAAACCACCACAGAGGATTCAGTTCCAGCTTTATCCACACACACACACACGCGCGCACACACACACACCTTGGCCAGGTAACGTACAGGTAGCTATCTGGAACTGAACAGTGACTGGCAGCTAAACCATTGATTTTAATAAGAGTGTTATACAGCTTATATCACTGTTAGATGATCAAACATTAACTCCAGGAAAGGAGGGGGGGGGGGGGGGGGGCGCTCCCTAGAGACAGTGAGCGAGATAGTGTGTTAGGGAGATATATATATATATATATATATATATATATATATATATATATATATATATATATAGAGAGAGAGAGAGAGAGAGAGAGAGAGAGAGAGAGAGAGAGAGAGAGAGGGAGATAGAGAAAGAGGGAGAAAGGGAGAGAGAGAGAGAGAGAGAGAGAGAGAGCGAGAAGGAGAGATAGAGAGAGAGAAGGGGAGAGAGAGAGAGAGAGAGAAAGAGGGAGAAAGAGAGAGAGAGAGGGAGAGAGGGAGAGAGAGAGAGAGAGAGAGAGAGAGATAGGGAGAAGGAGAGAGAGAGAGAATAGAGAGAGGGAGAATAGAGAGAGAGATAGGGAGAAGGAGAGAGAGAAAGAGAATAGAGAGAGGGAGAAAGGGAGAGAGAGAGAGATAGGGAGAAGGAGAGAGAGAGAGAGAGAGAGTGAGTGTGTGTGTTGGACAGACTCATAGTGAAAGAGAAAACCAGGGGAAACTTCAGACATCTCTAATGAGACTGTAACGAGCAGTTGGACTGATTCCTCTATGGAATCCTTTCACACCGAGGAGAGAGACGGTGCAAGGCGATAAAGCTACTAATCAAGCAATCCATGGGGATTCCAGTAATTCTCTTTCTTGACTGACAGATAGTGATAGTAGTCAGTTGATCCAGGGCACAGACATTGAAAGTGTGAGGGAGAAAACGTTAGAAAGAAAGACAGACAGACAGACAGACAGACAGACAGACAGACAGACAGACAGACAGACAGACAGACAGACAGACAGAGAGAGAGAGAGAGAGAGAGAGAGAGAGAGAGAGAGAGAGAGAGAGAGAGAGAGAGAGAGAGAGAGAGAGAGAGAGAGAGTTTAAGAAGTAACAACTCAGATTTAACCAACCAACCAAGATTTAACTGCCAGACATAGTGACACAAAAGAGTCCATGGAGCCGAGATGACTTGCACTTTGCTGCTGCTTGCTGCATGACATCAATTCCTCTGTTCACTCACGTTGTTTACGTGTTCCAACTCTCATTACAGGAAGTAGTTTCTTCAAAGTGTTTTCTCAGAAGGAAGTTGGGTCTAAGACAAAGTGTCAACGCTGCATTTTTTTTATATTGTGAGAGCCCTGCCCATATGTGTGTTCCTGTGTCTTGGTAATTGTTGAACGTTTTCATTAAAAAAGCAGTTGATGCTATAGGACATATTTTGAAGTTGTGTGTATAGGCTTGAAATGTTGACTCCTCTTTGCTCAATATTGTAATGTTAAATTCAATATATACTGTATATATAGGCCTACTGTATATGTGCGTTTTAACTCCATAAGACTTTAAATTTTTAAGCAATTTTAGAAGCATTCACAGAATATTACTTAAAGCATCACTAGTCAGTAGAATCTGCATCTGACCCTGTATAATAGCTTACAATTAAATCATGCTATTAACATGGCATTGCATAACCCATTCCTCTATCTGTAAGCTTTGAGATATGACCAAACGACAATTATGCTGTAAAACACAGCGCGGACTATGATTAATTCTATTGAACGTTTACAGTGTCCAGTGACCGTTAATTACAGCTGCTGATAGCGTGTACCTGCACTGTCTAGACACTCCAGAACGCAATGAGCGTTGAGTCTCTGGTATGTTGTAATCAGCGAACGAATCAAAGCAGCACCTGTAAGTATCGAAAAAGATGAGTCAGAAACCTTTTCTGATGGACACGGTTAACACGGTCTGGAGGAGAACACACGCACACTCACGCACGCACGCGCCGGTGAAAGTTTACGTAATACCATTCACACCTGTTGCCTCGCTCCTTTGCCTTGTATAATCTGGCTAACTTGGGTAGCTGCTCCGTCCAGGTGTTTATCGGACCACTTAGACCCAAGCTGGCAACCGTCATCCCGCTTGTGATCAACATTGCAACAGTGGAAGTATTCCATGCTGTCAAAGTAATACATTAATAACAGTAACAGTATGGAAACATTCAAAAAATGTGTTATACGCCCCCAAATACATATTTAGAACATTTCTCTGCGTTTACGGCCTTTAATTAGTACAGAGGGTCAAGGACATTCGAGGTTTGACTAGATAGGCGTCGTCTATTTGACTGATTAGAACTAATAATAAGTTGCTTATGTCTACTTAAAGCTCAAGACTTATCTGGTCAACTGATGTGCCAGGATTTAAAACTGTTTTGAACAGACGCAACCGACCACTTTAAGTGTGCATGGCTATTACGCATTAAAAGTGGGTGCTTGCTTGTGCAATGTGTACCCATTACAGAAAGAGAGGTGACGTTACACGGTATATAAACGTTAAATAAAATGTAAGACTTGTGTAAAATTAGATATGAGTTATGGACTAATTTAGGCCTACGCCCAAACTGTTGGAAACAACTGGAGGAAAGAAAAGAATCAACGATCGCGTTGTCAGAGCAGTTCGCCCATATAGCGGATTTCTGCGTGGATGCACAGATAGCAGTTTAGCAAACCCGTGCATTTTTTAACCTTCAACAAATTTGAGAAAGTCCGTTATAAAAAATAAAAAAGAAGCCTGTAACGGTTACCAATCTTGGCTTTTACCTTATATTTTCAATAAGTGAAATAAATATATGGATAAAGGGGGGGTCAGCGGTGAACGTTGAATTAGAATGTAGTGCGACTGCAATGGGCGTAAGCTACTATTCAGATTTCTTCAGAAAAGACAAAAAAGCTTTCGGTTTTTGGTATAGGAAACATTATATGTCGAAGAAAATATTAAGTAGGCTGTAGAAATATAGAGATTTTCCCAAACTCATAAAAGTCTTCCCGATTGTTTCTTTGACACTTTTGCTTGCACTTGTTAACAAATAAAGTAGCTACAGTCCCCTCCAAAAGTATTGGAACAGTAATGCCAATTCCTTTATTTTTGCTGTAGACTGAAAGCGTTTGGGTTTGACACCAAAAGATGAATATGAGACAAAAGATCAATATGTCAGCTTTTATTTCCAGGTATTTTCATCTTGATCTGAAAAACAACTTAGAAGATATCATTATTAAAGTAGCTATGTTGGCACGGCGGTGTGTTGCGCAGGTGTGACGCAATCATTTGGGGGAGCTGTCCATGGTGCTGAAGCCGCTGCTGTCGCTGTAAGCTAAAAGGAAAACATTTGAAGATTTCTGTATACAGTCTGTCCTGGCATCCCTTTTCTAAAGGAATCCCAAACGCTATGGACATTGGACAACATTTCCCTCCTTGCCGTTACGTCACCAACAGTCAATGTAGGGTAACAAGTCAAAGAACGACCGAGCACAAACTGTTTGCCTTAGGTTGTTTGTCTGGGGGAGATCGATACAGAAAAAACCCGAGTGTCCTGGTTACATAAACCAAAGTCATTTTTCCGCTTCCCCCTCTTCTGATTTCTATTAGAGTATTTGCATCAATCATTGGGAAGATAAAGTAACACTATTATGAACATTAATGTAGGTATAAATCAATCAAATCAGGGTAAAATCGAAGAGTTAGTGGTAAGTTTAATAATTATTATTTGCAATGAAATAGCTTACTGGCTAGAACAAACAACCAACTGAGGTCAAAGACTGTTGGTGAGATCAATCAATCGTTCGCTCGCGCCACTCAGTCTGCGCATGAAAGGAGTCGCTTGATTTCACAATGGGCCTCAGTAAAGTATAGCAGAACTGGCCCACCTTGTGCTGAATAAAAATTGGTTATTATTGTTAGTAGTATAATCCTGTTTGTCAAACAATAAAGTGTTCTTTTTTAGGGTCTCAAAGTGAGAGATGAGGCTCGTGGGCGTTCTGTTCGCTCTGGCGGTGGCACTCGCCACCACGTTTGCTGCAGAAGGTAAGTTCCTCCAAAATATATTTTTGCCAATTTGATCTTTGCAGAAAATAGTATTTTGTAACAAGAAATTAGACATTTGTTAATTAGGTTAATAGTCTGACACGTTATATTACTCGAGTAAAGATAAATATAATAGAACTGTTAACAAATATTGCATAAAAGTCTTAATCCCATTTGTCTACTATGATTTGAGGACAGTATAGCTAGTATTAGGCTATACCATGCAGGCTCAAAGTAAGTAATTTGAAGTGTATTTAAGGTGGATATTGAGTTTATAATTATTATTATAATTGTTAAACAATTGTTGGAATCATGGAAGCACCAACACAAAAAGTAGCCTACCAATATATATGTTTGAGCCATTCATCAACATCAATGCGACCACATATTTTGTAGGGTCTATAATATTAAGAATCCTCGTAAAATATCAGTTGGCAAATGAGTTAGGGGGGCCAATCACTTAACGCTTTTATATTTCACTAGAATCCTGCTCTGGCCGCTGCAACGCTTTTGACCCGATGAAGAAATGTCAGTGTGATTCCATGTGTGTTTACTATGGTAGTTGCTGTGTGGACTTCAACTCGGTTTGCCCCAAAAAAGGCAAGGAGTTTCAAACTAAACCATCTATTGGTGTCTGTTACTGTACAAGATAGTTCCTTTGATATAATAAAGATTTGAATGTATTTCAATGTTTGACTTTGGGACTGAGAATATCTATTGGAGTCGTATAATTATTATTATTTTTAATCTGCCTTCTTTTAGAGCCCAGCGGGACACATTGCGAAACCCCTTTCGCCACGACCAACGAGCCAAACCTGGTGGCAGAAACTACGATTGCCCCGACAGCCACAACTCTTCCCCCGGGCACCACCGTAACGCCAGCCCCAACACCCGCGGCCAGACCCTGACTCAGTGCCCTGCAGCGGGCGGCCCTTTGATGCTTTCCTGCAGCTAAAGAACGGCTCAGTCTATGCTTTCAGAGGTTGCACATTCTTATTTAATTCCTTAAGTCACTGGTACCATCTCATCTTCTCCTCCGTCATTTTTCCCCAGCCCCATTTTCCCCGTTTAATCTTTTAACAATAATATATATTTTTAATAGTTCGTTTTACATGTTTAAAATGCACAATGTAACTCACTCACATATCGAACAACTACTTTTAAATTTGATTGGTCCCCCTACCATCCTTCTGATTGGTCACAACAAACTCAAGTGCCCCTCCTCCATAGGTGACTACTTCTTTGAGATGGATGAGCGCGCCGTTGTCCCTGGGTACCCCAAGCTGATTAGAGATGTGTGGGGGATCTCCGGTCCCATTGATGCTGCCTTCACTCGCATCAACTGCCAAGGAAAGACTTACATCTTCAAGGTAAGTGTCTGTAGTACAACAAAACCAACAAGCAGCAACAGTGGGGGAAAAAAAAGGTTTTTTACATTGCAAGAAAGTTACATGGACTTCATATAAACTTTGATCACAACTTGGCACATAAAACGTGTTATTTTTAAAGCTATTAAAAAACAAGCAAGCAATGAGAAGCAGCAGCAGAAGTAAGGTGACATGTTTTACTACACACTTTTTCTTGTGAGACTTGGTGTTTTCATATGCCATTGTTATCTGACACAACTCCTTTCTAAGTAACCAATTTCGATGTAAAACCCTGTTGAAACGTTGTCAGAACGCAATTATTTTAAATCGCCTCCGAAGATCATCACTGTTTAACGTCGGAGTAACGGTTATTTTAGGGGAGCCAATACTGGCGTTTTGACGATGACGTTTTGGACGAGGACTACCCTCGTGACATCGCTGTGGGCTTTGAGAAAGTTCCAGATTATGTCAGCGCAGCGTTCGCCATCCCAGCCCCCGGTCACCATGGCAAAGAGAAGGTCTACTTCTTTAAAGGTACTTTTGGTAGAGAGTGATAGTGAGGGAGGGCGGGAGGTGGAGGGGGGCGAGGAGGTCATTTTTACCAGTGTTAGTTAGACTCGATCTTATTGTTTCTTTCTCTGTTCGGGTGACCAGTACTACCAGTATGAATTAGATTAAACCTAACTGTCTCTGTTCAGGTGACCAGTACTACCAGTATGAATTAGACTAAACCTCACTGTCTCTGTTCAGGTGACCAGTACTACCAGTACAAATTAGACTAAACCTCACTGTCTCCTCAGGGGACCAGTACTACCAGTATGAATTAGATTAAACCTCACTGTCTCCTCAGGTGACCAGTACCACCAGTATGAATTAGACTAAACCTCACTGTCTCTTCAGGTGACCAGTACCACCAGTATGAATTAGACTAAACCTCACTGTCTCTTCAGGTGACCAGTACTACCAGTATGAATTAGACTAAACCTCACTGTCTCTTCAGGTGACCAGTACCACCAGTATGAATTAGATTAATCCTCACTGTCTCTTCAGGTGACCAGTACTACCAGTATGAATTAGACTAAACTTCACTGTCTCTGTTCAGGTGACCAGTACCACCAGTATGAATTAGATTAAACCTCACTGTCTCTTCAGGTGACCAGTACTACCAGTATGAGTTCAAACACCAGCCCTCCCATGAGGAGTGTGTGAGTATGAGTCGCTCTTCTCCTTCGGTTCAGTTCACACACTACACAGACCTCTACTGTGACAACTGGGGAGATCTCTTTGCACAGCTGTTTGGAGGAAGCGGTAAGATGTGTGTGTGTGTGTGTGTGTGTGTGTGTGTGTGTGTGTGTGTGTGTGTGTGTGTGTGCGTGCGTGCGTGCATGCGTATGTGTGTGTGTGTGGTGTGTGTGTGTGTGTGTGTGTGTGTGTGCGTGCGTGCGTGCATGCGTTTGTGTGTGTGTGTGTGTGTGTGTGTGTGTGTGTGTGTGTGTAAGTGTGTCCATGAATGATGTAAGGTTTAGCTAACTTTAAGTTAGCTTTGTGTCTCTAAAGTTGTTCTAAGGGGATTAACCCCCCCCCCCCCCCCCCCCCCCCCCCCCCTTACAGACTGAGCTAACTTTCTCCCTGTGTCTTTAATCCTCCGTCCAGGGGCGTTACAAGGTCACCATAAAGGACCCCGTTTCATCAGTAAGGACTGGGTGGGCATCAAGGCCCCGATTGACGCTGCCATGGTGGGTCGCCTGTACATCAGCCCCAAACCCACCTCCCCACCACACATTGGCCCCGCCCCCGGCAGGAGACGCACCAATCGGAGGAGGAGGCCCAGCAGGAGGCGGGGCCACGGGTCCAGACACAGTCGTTCCCTGTCGTTATTTGAGGCCCTGTTTGGAGACGACTATCTGTTCGGTGACTATGACTACATTACGGACTACATCACCCCTGCAGAGAACAACGCTGTGCCTGTTCAGAATGTCTACTTCTTCAAGAGAGGTACCGTGTGCACACTCACTTCTAATACCAGCAAGTAAGCGCTAGCAATGGTAGTTTCATAGTCTGTCAATAGTTTATAGTTTAATAATGATTCAATCCTACCAAGGATTTACCAGTAGGCTAACTAACAACTCTGTACCAAAATCAACAAGCTACTAACCGAATAGAACAAACTATTTTTTAAACGTTTCTTTCTTCCAGTAAGTTTGTATTCCTCTGTTTCTCCACAGATAAGTATTACAGGGTGGATCTGCAGACCAAACGCATCGACTTTGCTAGCCCCCCCTACCCACGATCCATTGCTAAGTATTGGCTAGGATGCAAGCATGAAGAGATCGTCATGACTGATGACACTCTGGCCGAGAAAAGATGAACAGATAGCAGTGCGGACACTGCAGCAGTGTATTTTTCATAGAGTATAGAGTTAATCCCGTAATGTAATGTCAAGTAAAGTAATGTAACCTGATAGTAATCTGGAGGCACTGCAGTGGTGATTGTGATGTAATTGCATCAACGGCGGCCATTTTGGTTTCAGGCCTTGTTGTCAAATACAATCAAATCATGACGATAAGATGGATGTGTGTTGTCCTGTGTCTGTCATCCTACTTGACCAAAATGTCTCCTACTTGACAATAATGTCTTCCTACTTGACAAAATGTCTTCCTACTTGCACAAATGTTTTACCCACTTGACAAATTTGTTCTTCCTACTTGCCATCAGACGAACACTGTCTCCTTGCATGTGATCCAAGTAGTTTTACAACCTGTAATAGTTTTGTATCATCACCATTACCACTTTGGTTTAAAACATTCCTCCGTCTTCGTTTACGTTTGCAGAATAGGTTCCTCAAATAGAAGTTGAAATAAACATAAGGGACTATATTATTGTGTTGTTTTCCTCCCATCTTTTCAAAATGTTTACCTTGGACAACACATGTGTCGTGACTCATTAGAGGTGAGTTGGTGCAGTCCAGGTCAATGTATCAATCTTTAAAGGACTTTGTGAAAGTCATAAAGATATAAAGATTGAATGACGCATTGGAGGAAATCACGAGGAGTGAATTCTCTGTTCGCTTCCTCGTATCTGCAAAGCACGAGGCCAAGAGAGTCTGCTGAGCTCCCGGGAAACTATGCTCATTGGAACACAAAATACATATATTTATATACTATGCTCATTGGAACACAAAAATGTATATATATATATATTATATATACTATGCTCACTGGAACACAATATATATCTTATATATATATATATTATATATATACTATCTATATATATATATACTATGCTCATTGGAAACACAATATATATATATATATATACTATGCTCATATGAAACACAAAATATCTATATATATATATATACTATGCTCATTGGAACACAATATATATATATATATATATATACTATGCTCATTGCTCTCTCTCTCTCTCTCTCTCTCTCTCTCTCTCTCTCTCATACAGAAGGCCATAGACTCACATAATAGTAAACAGTAGTAGTTTATTTGATGTTCAAAGGACCAGACTGACTGGAGTCGGCCAACTGTCTTCCTTGTTAATCTGGCTGTTGATCTGAAATTAAAGCCGGGATGAGTTTCATGACAGCATGGGCTGGATGATATATTGATCAGATACTATTTCAACATTGTCGTCTTAGTAGTTCTGCTACTGGGTCTGCTAAAACACACACACACACACACACACTACACACCCACACACACACACACACACCCCCACACACACACACACACACACACACACACCTCTCCAGCTGCCCATGTTTATCTTTCCTCTGCACTATTGGTGCGCTTGTTGTTATGGTGGCCTTTGACCTTTGGTTTCTGGTCTCCAGCACTTCCTGGTAGCGCTCAGCGTAACCTTTGCCCTCTGTTGGGCCCCTGACAACATTATAAACACAAGCGCTAATACGCCTATCCCATTATACAAAAAATTCTAATAAAAAATGAAATACTAAAATACGTAAAAACAACAAGACTAATCCTGTTGGCCTGTCCAGTAACTCAAGCGTCCTGTAGAAAACGGGCTCATCTCCAGAAAACTCACTTTCTCCTGTGTGGTGGTGATGGTGGTGCTCCAGGGGCTGGACCGTTGTGCTGTGGCCCATTACTGACCACCTCAGCTGGGCCTCCAGTGGCTCTGCATGTGGACCCATCCTGGAGAGCTGGCAGCATGATCTAGACAGGACGATGGAGATGGGGGTGTCCCTATTTTTTACTAAACCACATTACGTTTGAGTTAGTTGGCATGGTTACCAAAAGTGAATAGCGGATGCTTTCTACCAAAGAAGAGAGTTGACCTGTCTCCTCAGCAAACCACCAGCTAAAAGCTATAGGAGGGCAAAACGTGTTTCTAAAACGTATGTTGGTTTTCTTGCAGCAGGCCTGAGCCCTATCTGATTGGATTGGACATGATGGTGGATGCAGTGGTGTAAACAACCACAACAACAACAACAGTCCTAGGTATACCAAAACACATTACGTTTCAGTCACTCAGCAGAAAAGTTAACCTTAAGTAAATCGTAGATGCCTTAAACCTAAAGATTGAGACATAAGTGACACCTTTACAAACCACCAGCAAAGAGCAAAGCAGTGCAAAGGTTATTTTTTATTTTTTTTAATGTTGTGTTTGTTTTGTTTTTAAAGTTACCCAGACCCAGGGCTACTCTCTGGGTTTAGTTACTACCTCATCAGCATCTGAGTAGTCTATATTAGTCTATTTTATATAAATTATTGATTAATTTATATACCAAAATAATTGAGTTTTTAGTTTTTAAGTAAGTAAGTCAGTAAATGAAGTAAACAAGTTGTTGTTTCCGACCTGATTTCTCATTGGCCACCGGTTACGCGCCGTCATTTCCTGGTAGCATGGAGCGTCATACAATGGCCCCGCCTCCTCTGATGTGGTCTGATAGCTCCGCCCCTTCTGCCATTGACCCTGAAACACAATATCAAAACATTCAGTGAGACGTTGAGACTGATTAAGATTCCTGAGCCTTTCAGCCAGGGTTTGGTGTGGTCAAGAGGCTTGGGAGTGTAATTAAAACAAATTAAAATCAAACTTAAAAGAAGAAACAAAAGGGTGTTACATTGAGGCTGTTGTCTGAGGAACAGCCACAGCAGTAATGGACAGGATGCCAAAGGTGACCCTTCAAAGGAGGCTGTGGAAACAAAAACATCCCAGAATATTAAACGCCCTCCCAGGTCCAACTTTCAAAATGTCAGACATCTTTGATTCGTTTTTGGAATTTTGTTTTTGTTTTGTAAATGTATTTACTGCTCTGCACCAATTAGACCTTAACTTAAAGGAAACTTTAGGTAGCGATGTCTACTAAAGCTCTAATCCAAGCCTGGTTGCATTAGACTTGCATGAGTTCCAAGAGAGCCCTTATCTCAGTATGTTTATATTAAATATGTTGTTATTCCAGCTAGCCCTAGTCCCAGTATGTTTATATAGAACCTGGATAACCCTAATCTAAGTACGTTTATATAGAACCTGGATAACCCTAATCTAAGTACGTTTATATAGAACCTGGGTAACCCTAATCTAAGTACGTTTATATATGAACCTGGGTAACCCTAATCTAAGTACGTTTATATAGAACCTGGATAACCCTAATCTAAGTAATATTACAGAACCCCAGCTCAGCCAAATATTTGTGTGTTTATAGTGGAATTTGTAGGTGATTCAATCGTAGTTGATTCTATCTAATCTCAGGGAATTTAAATGTATCGAAGTCCTTGTACAAAGTGAAAAATGAAGGGGTGGGCCATGGTGATGGAGGAGTGTTGTTATTCACCCCATTCATGTTTGTCCACCGGGTGTCTGCAGACATGGGGGGCTATGGGGGGGTAATGCTGACACCGTTCTCCAATGGGGGGGTAATGCTGACCCCCCTCCCCCAGCACAGGTTAGCCTGCATGGACAGACCGGATGAACTGCTGTCTGTCGGAGAGGAGCTGGAGAATCACTACTGTAAGGAGAAAGATGAAGAAGGGTGAGGAAGAGGAAGAGGAGGAGGAAGAGGAGGAGGAGGAGGAAGAGGAGGAGGAGGAGGAAGAGGAAGAGGAGGAGGAACGAGAGTAGTCCAGATTAAAGACTAGAGGAACCAAAACAATCTGAACTCTACTGAACCCAATATTTAGTGGATTTGACTGAAAACTTTATCTTTTGTGAGACCTGCTAAATTTGTCTAGGTCATATGGCATATTAGATTCTGCTGAATGTAATGACGACTGTGATGATATAGTATAGTTGGGTTGAATCTGTCAGGGTTGTATGTTACATCTGATTATATTGGATGTAACAATGACTGTGATGATATAGTATAGTTTGGTTGCAACATGCTATTGTCACATTTGTACTGAACTATACAAAAAAATCAACAAGCTAAATGCAGTCTGTGCATGGTTTTAAATCATCATATTTAAACTACACCATAGTTAGGCACCACAGCAGACCCTGCCAAGCTAAATGCAGTCTGTGCATGGTTTTAAAGCATCATATTTAAACTACACCATAGTTAGGCACCACAGCAGACCCTGCCAAGCTAAATGCAGTCTGTGCATGTTTGGAGCGTATCACAGCTTCTCAGGTCTGGTGATGCTGCAGTACCTGCCCAGATCCTCCAGTTTACGCATCAGTCGGCTGTTTTCCTGGGAAAGCTGCGCCCTCTGCTGGTTGAAAGACTCCTGGCTGTCTAGCAGAGCCAGCTTGTCGCGACTACAGAAAGCATGTGAACCCAAATTACTGAAACAACGATTTTCAATTAATTCATTTAAAAATGCACCCCTGCTATGTCTGAGTGTTGCTAACAGCATATGTACTTGATTTTAAGGCTCATTGTCATTGCTAAATGTCTGTACTTTTTATTTATTTTATTTTATTTTGTATTTATTTTTAATTTATATTTTTGTTGTTGTTTTATCATGCTGTCTGCCACTTGGCCAGGTCGCCACTGGAAAAGAGAATTCGTTCTAAATAGATTATTTTATATTTAAAGCCAGGTTATATGCATTGATCCTTGCTCAAAACATTTGATGAAGGTGAAGAATAGGAATCAGTTGAAGGGTGAACGGGTGGCGCCTCACTGAAGGGCGTGGTTTTCTCTCATAAGATCCTGAAGTAGACTTTTCAGACTGGCCTCCGAACAGGAAGAGGAGGAGCCTGCTCGCATCCGGCCCGCCCACTCCTCCTCCTGGGGAGTAGGAGGACTCAAACTCCCACAATGCTTTGCTTCAGGCCCCTCGGAGAACCTGGAGGAGACGAGGTGTCGTCGTAGCAACGTGTTTTCCTGCCGCAGGCGGCTGATCTCGCGCTTTAGGCTGACCACCAGCTTCTCACGCACTTCCTGTTACATCACACCAAACTAAAGGATTGAGATATAAGTGACTCCTGTACAAACCACCATGGAAGAGCAAAGCTGTGCAAGGTTCTTTGGTTTTTATAAATGCTGTGTTTGTTTTGTTTTTGAAGTTATCCAGACCCAGTGCCACTCTTTGGGTTCAGTTACTACCGCATCAGCACCTGAGTAGTCTATATTAGTAAATTTTATATAAATAATTGATTCATTTTTTTTTATTGTTTTAATGATTTTTTTTTTCACTTCACACAAAACAACCAATCAATCAGCTGCTCTTCCATTTCAGTTCAATGCATTTATTATTTGGCATTAGGATATTATAGATATAGATGTATCAGATATCATATTTAGATATAGATATAGATAGTGAGAAGGAGAACGACAGGATTTGAAAGCGTGACTTTGAGTGAATTGGGAATCTGTGCATGTACATGTGTAGTGCGTGTATTCTGTAATATGCGTGTGTGTGTGTATATGTTTGTGTGCGTGTGTCTGTGTGTGTATGTGGTGGATTGTGTGCGTGTGTGTGTGTGTGTGTGTGTGTGTGTGTGTGTGTGTATTGTGTATTGTGTGTGGGTATTGTGTATTGTGTGTGTATGTTCATGTGTGTGTATTGCGTGTGTATGTGTGTATTGTGTATTGTGTATTGGTTGTGTGTGTGTTTGTGTGTGTGTGTGTGTGTGTGTGTGTGTGTTCGTCAGTGTGTGTGTGTGTGTGTCTCACTCTCTTTGCCATGGGTCTGTTCTGGATCCTTCTGGCTCTGCTGGAGTAACGCAGTGTGTTCAGAGTCTCCTGGAGGTTACCCATGGTGGGGGACACACACGCTATCTGGGAACACACACACACACACACACACACAGTTGAAAAAGTCTAGCTTGTCCAGTTTTGTGCTACCTCAGTTTAGAGCAAATTCTTCTTTGTAAGGCTAACTGCTAGTTTAGCAAGCATACACACACACACACACACACACACACACACACACACACACACACACACACACACACACACACACACACACACACACACACACAGTATGATGATGTGAAATAAAGGTGTAACACATTTCCTGGTTAGTTACCATGAGAGTGATGCCAGAGCCTCCCAGCGAATCAGAGAGCAGCATGGTCAGCTTGCTGTCTCTGTAGGGAATGTGTCCATCTCTCTTCTTTGGGTCAACCAGGGAGGAGATACATTTACCTAACACACACACACACACACACACACACACACACACACACACACACACACACACACACACACACACACACACACACACACACACACAGGGTTAGGGTCAGGGTTAGGGTCAGGGATGACTCTATGTAATAGATTGTGTGTAGTAGCTGACCCAGAGCCAACAGACTGCGGTTGATGTTTCCTGTTTCCTCCAGCTGTTCCTCTGTGGAGTCTCCCTCCCTCACCCTCTCGCTGCCCGCTAAGTCCACGACACACAGCTTTCCATTGGTGGACGCTCTCTGTGGGACAGGGGGGGGGGGGGGGGGGGGCAAAGGGGGGACACAGGGGTAGGGGGGTTGGGGGTTGAAGATGGGATGAGAGAAGGAGGGATGAAAAGGAGAGATAGAAAGAGGAGTGAAGAGTGTGTTCTGACCTTGATGTAGACCGTGAGGATGGAGTGAGAGAAGAAGGAGGGATGAAAAGGAGAGGAAGAAAGAGGAGTGAGCAGTGTGTTCTGACCTTGATGTAGACCGTGAGGATGGAGTGAGAGAAGAAGGAGGGATGAAAAGGAGAGGAAGAAAGAGGAGTGAGCAGTGTGTTCTGACCTTGATGTAGACCGTGAGGATGGAGTGAGAGAAGAAGGAGGGATGAAAAGGAGAGGAAGAAAGAGGAGTGAGCAGTGTGTTCTGACCTTGATGTAGACCGTGAGGATGGAGTGACTGCGACTGGAGTTTTCATTCTGGGACAGAGAGGAAGTCTGTCTGTTCTGCATGCCTGACACAGGAGGAGACACAGAGAATGAGAGAGAGAGAGAGGAGGGGAGGGGAGGGGAGGGGAGGGGAGGGGAGAGAGAGAGAGAGAGAGAGAGAGAGAGAGAGAGAGAGAGAGAGAGAGAGATACAGACAGACGGGGTAAGAGGCAGAGAGAAATTCCTTGTGGAAACGGAGAGCCATGGACTAGACTGTTGTAAGATGGGGTTGCTGACTCTGGCTACTACTTTTTACTTCTTTAGTTGAGTTACAACTGAAGTTGAGGATTTTTGTTTGTAGTGAGCAACAAAGGTGTTCGGGGGAATGTGTTGGAGTAAAAGCACAGGTTTTATGATGAAATGTAGTGGAGTAAAAGTGTAAGTCGGCAGAAATATAAATATAATATATAATAATATAAATATAAACACTCAAGTAAATATACTGTATTCCTGCAGAACATTGAAGAACCAGAACAAAGTATTGTTACTTAGTTCCTTTCCACCTGTGTCCACCCAGATCTAGGCTTAGGGTACAGTTGGAAGCGGTTGGATGAGGGTTTCAAGGATCCAGTGGAAAGCCACCATTATTTCCTTTCCCCCTGTGTCCACCCACCTCCCTTCAGGAGCCTCATGAAACCCTCCAGGTTGTGGAACTTCTCCTCTGACAGGTTCTCCACGTAGAACCCTCGGGTTCTGCTACCTCGCAGGGACAGTGGGCCAGGCAGCCAGGGGTTCAACAGGTCACGCACCTTGACGGAGAACACACATTTCATATACTGTGTGTGCACGTGTGTGTGTGTGTGTGTGTGTGTGTACATGTGTGTTTGTCTGAAGGTGCTTGGGACCAGACCTGCTCGTTGTAGATCTCCAGGTAAGAGGCACTCAGGTGAAACTCCTCCCGGTGACCTTTCACCTTCTCCAACAGGTAACCCAGCACTCTCTGCATCAGACCTGGCAACCCAGGGTCATAGGGGCCGTCCAGGAACTACCGGGGTCACAGGGGTCAAAGGTGAATAATAACAGATAAGAAGAAAGGGAAAGGGGGAGAGACCTATCTGGAGATACCAACCGGAAGATACCTATCTAGAGAGCTACACATAGAGATACTTACCTGGGGATATCTACACGGGTATACCTACCTGGAGAGACTTAACGTAAGAGACCTACCTGGAGATAGCTATCGAGAGATACCTGTCGAGGGGGACTTGGCAGGGGATACCTACCTGGAGATACAAACCTGGATAGACTTACCTAAAGAGAACTACACCTGGAGATACTTACCCGGAGATGCCCCCACGGAGACATCCATGGAGAGACCTACATAAATAACTACCTGGAGAGACTTATTTAGAGATATTCGCAGAGATATACCTATGGAGAGACCTACATGGAAATACCTACCTGGAGATGCCTGCATAGAGAGACCTACCTGGAGATACCCGTGGAGATACCTACCTATAGAGGCCTACCTAGAGGCCTACCTGTTTCAAATACAGCATGGAACTGAAACTTCACAGGAGATTGCTTTAAATGGAAGCTCTTCCAATCTCTTTTAGACAACTTTCCCAAATGTATTTGAGTAGAACGGAGTATTTTTGACTAACCAGAGAGTGAGGTCCAGTGATGGTGTATGTTTTCCCAGAGCCCGTCTGTCCAAAAGCAAACACCGTGCTCGAGAAGCTGACAACAACAACAACAACAACAACAACAACAACGTCAATAATCCCCCCCAGCAGACTTGGAAAAGCCTTCACATGGAACAGACAATGACACACAAACAGCAAGAACAGACAAAATCATCAGCAGTTAAAACTAAATTAAACAAACAAAAAAAACGAAAGCAACAAAAGCAGAATATCAAATGAAGAGTGAGGAAGGGTTGAAAGGGCTCTATGACACAAAGTGCTACAGTGGGAGTGACCTACAGGAGTGTCTCTCTCTCTCACCCCAGAGTGGTACAGTGGGAGTGACCTACAGGAGTGTCTCTCTCTCTCACCCCAGAGTGCTACAGTGGGTGTGACCCTACAGGAGTGTCTCTCTCTCTCTCACCCCAGAGTGGTACAGTGGGAGTGACCTACAGGAGTGTCTCTCTCTTTCACCCCAGAGTGGTACAGTGGGAGTGACCTACAGGAGTGTCTCTCTCTCTCACCCCAGAAGGGCCGCGTCGATGAGTCGAGCCATACCACAGTCCTCAAACACAGCGTCCTGGGACTGGTCGGGACCTAGGACCGCGTCGAACACAAATACCTTCTCCTGCTCGGGCACTGCCAACTGAAAGAGAGAGGTGGGGGTGGGGGGGGGGGGGGGCATTGAAAGAGAGAGTGAAGGGAGAGAGAGAGGGAGGAAGGGAGGAAGGGAAAGAGGCGAAGAGAGAGAGAGAGAGAGAGAATTAGTGAGAGAGAAAATGAGGAAGGGAGGGAAAGAGAGGGAAAGAGAGGGAAGGGGGGGAAGGGGAGGAAAAGAGAGGGAAAGAGAGGGAAGGGGGGGAAGGGGAGGAAAAGAGAGGGAAAGAGAGAACGAAGGAGTAGACGAAGGGAGGAAGAAAGGATCGGAGGGATTCATGAGTCCTACCAGTAGATTGCTTTGGTCTGGGTTAGGGTTAGAGTCGTGAGTCCTACCAGTAGATTGCTTTGGTCTGGGTTAGGGTTAGAGTCATGAGTCCTACCAGTAGATTGCTTTGGTCTGGGTTAGGGTTAGAGTCGTGAGTCCTACCAGTAGATTGCTTTGGTCTGGGTTAGGGTTAGAGACGTGAGTCCTCCCAGTAGATTGCTTTGGTCTGGGTTAGGGTTAGAGACGTGAGTCCTACCAGTAGATTGCTTTGGTCTGGGTTAGGGTTAGAGTCATGAGTCCTACCAGTAGATTGCTTTGGTCTGGGTTAGGGTTAGAGACGTGAGTCCTACCAGTAGATTGCTTTGGTCTGGGTTAGGGTTAGAGTCATGAGTCCTACCAGTAGATTGCTTTGGTCTGGGTTAGGGTTACAGTCATGAGTCCTACCAGTAGATTGCTTTGGTCTGGACACAACACAACGCTCTCCTCCCCTCTTTCCTCCTCATCTTCCGTCAGAGGCCGCACTCTGGTGAGACACACACACACACACACACACACACACACACACACACAGACACACACACACACACACACACACACACACACACACACACACACACACACACACAAACACACACACACACACGCACACACAATCACGTCATAAACACAAACATTACTCAAACATAGATTGGCTTTGGGTGAGCTGTTCTATGGACTTTGTTGAACATGGTCACCTCAGTGAAGACTTTCTATTTTCCTGATTAAGAGGTAGGGAGCAAGGTGACTACGTGACAGTGCTTCTCTTTGCCTGTTGTGTGTAGGATTAGAAGGAAGCGTGGATACCTGACAGCTACGATGACGCCGGACTCCCTCCCCGGCTCTGCACTCATCCTCTCTGGGATCTGACTGCGGAGACAAAGAAAACCCGCTCATACCCAGAAATATAAAACAGCGGGTGACTTCTTTCTCCGATAAACGCGTCTGTAGTCATCATTTGTAAGAAGGCGCCGACCAGGTAGCGAGAAATTAGATAGTACAAAAATATACCAAAACATTCAGATTTGATTTCTTCATCGTGGCCCTTAGCCTAAGCCATTGTGATTGTCTTATTTTTACAGACATTACTACATTTGTAAGCAGATTGACGTCTTAAAATAATATGTAGGCTTCATGTCTGTATACAAACGTCTACAAACTTCGAACAGGAACTATTTCTCTGCTCCGAGCAAAATGTGATATTTCTCCGGTTTTGGTGAAGCTCTTCCTTTGTCGTAAAGCAATTATTATATTTTCCGTGACGTTTCCACAAGGTTCCATTAAAAGTTGCAAAGTGAAAACTAGGCTTTTATCTTCAAACATTCTTTTATGATAGGCTACTAATTGGAACAGCTATTCAACGATAGAGCATTACATTGAGCGAAATGTGTTTCTATCTTATTATTTAAGATAATATAGGCCTATGTTACGGTGCGATTAAAATTGATTAAAGTATTTTACATTCAAGCATTGAGGGAAAAAATGCAGGTGCTATGGACACAAATACGCATTTAAAGTGTGTCTGAATAGGAACAAGTTCAAATCCCTTCTTGGATTCACCACTCCATTTACAGTTCAAGGTTATGGTTCTCAGTTCTTACTAGGTTGCGCGTCCATTAAGGTGTAGTTTAGGCAGACCCGAGTCCTGTCTCGCGGATCCTCTCCTGCCCCTCATCCTCTTAAAAAAAATCCACGAGTCCAGAACTAAAGACCCAATAAGCATTGTTAAACTGGTCCAATTTCTTTCTTCAAAACTCCTTCCTGGCACATCTCTGTGACATCACAGTTTGTGTGTTCATTCCAATAAAACCAGTAATGCATTCTGGTTCTAACTAATTATCTTTATTTCAGCTATATATTGGTTTGGCTGGCCATATTATCCAAATCTGGCGCTTCTCGGATTTTTTGTTTTGACAGATCTGCTTTGAGAAGTGTATCGTCGTGAATTAATGCAGCTATAAGTTTAATTAAAATCAAAACGATCTTGCAACCGTGTAGATATTTTCAAACATTGCGAAGACCTAAACTATCATCTCTATTTGTCTGAAAAAGGCCCCGCTGGGATTCGAACCCAGGATCTCCTGTTTACTAGACAGGCGCTTTAACCATCTAAGCCACGGCGCCACGTGACTGCAGGGTTCCAGGTGGTTTTATGTACAGTAAGTGAATGTTTTACAACCGATAGTTATTCCGATAAAAAGGTGAACATTGTGTTGAAGGTCAGGCTTCGTATGGGACTTCGATTCATTTAATACGTCAACGTTACACGTCCCTTGTGTTCTTTCAGTGTTCAAGTAGGCTGTAGCATGTATAGGCTAGTTTAATTTAATTAAAACATTCGTTCCATGTTTTTTAAATACATCTTTTATTCAATAGGATATTATAAATGTGAATATAAATAGCTGAAAAAATCAAGTGGACATACCAGTGTATCTTGGTCCTTTTCAAAACGTGCTTGATAATACTCTTTTTTTTTAATGTCTCACTTATCATAACGTATCAGCTTAGTCTCAACTAAGTAGATAATCAATCAAATCAACTGAAACCTCCAAATCGGACAAGTTCAAATCACCGAGTTCTTCAAAATACAACTCTGGGATGTCTTTCACATTTTCGGCCTGCGGCCCCTTAGCGCTGACAGAACTGGTCTCCACGGACACATTCCGTTCAGCTGCTTCACAGAGGCTCCCAGTTGGCTCTTTTCCCGCAACATCGCTTAAGATAGAATCCACAAAGCCTTCGGAGAAATCCCACGTACTGAATTGTGCATTATCGGGCAATGTTGCGCTAAAATACTCTGAGCTCTGTGCGTAATCTTGGTGACCTCCATGATGCCCATATCGGTCCATAGGGCAGCAGGCGGCCTGCTCTGCGGGAGTTGGAGAGGCAAGTACGGGCAAAGACATTGGCTGGAAGTCTAGCATCCCGGAGAGCTTAGAGGACTGAGGTAGACTTGGGGAAGGGTAGCGGGGAGGCGGAGAGGGGTTTCTGGGGAAAGGATAAGGAGAAGCCACAGTGTTGGCAGATGGCATGTACAACTGCTCAGCGGAATATTCAGGTGAGGATGAGGAAGATGGCGAGGAGGATGCTGAGAATCCTTGTTGCTTCTTACTCTTAAAGTAGCGTGCGCGGCGGTTTTGGAACCAAACCTATTAAAAGAAGGGGATACAGATTAATAACAGTACGGGTTGAATTCATTTAAGCATTGGAGTAGCAAGTTTATGTGCAAAAATTAATTGGTGAACATACCTGAATCTTAGACTCTGGGAGCCTTGTAAGGGAAGCGAGCGATTCCTTCATTTTGACATCTGGGTAGCGCGTGACAGAGAAGGCCCTCTCCAGTGCGCTCAGCTGCCCCTTGCTGAAAGTGGTTCGCTTACGGCGACGAGTGTCCATTTTTACCCCGTGAAGAACTTCCTGGCTTACTGAAGAAGACAAAAAAATGTATTTTCGTCAGACACTAAAACGTTTGTTTACAAAAAATCTAGGCAGACGTGATTGACGCTATTACGCACAGAAATGTGGATGCCTAGGCCTATTTAGCTGTCTCAATTTTAGCTGCACGTAATGAGGCATGTTTAATTTATAAATATACATATTTCATACATGAAGTAAAAACCATATACATCTGGCTTACCTATATTGCAGCCTTGTGCGTAATAGTTGTTGCTGGACAGACACGGAGCGGACCAGTTCATTCCAGAGTAAAAGGGGTTCATCCCGGTAGCAAAACCCGTATTATCCACACCAAACTCCATCTCTTCAATAGCGATCTAACCACACAATAATTACGGCGAATTTAACCCGTTAGGAGTAAATCAGACTAACTCCTGCTTATCCAAGAAAGGAAGTTATTCCACTGAAGCAAAGCTGCCACTGCCAGCATTTTATACTCCGGCTGGCAGTCAGCGTTTACCGCCTCCCTCTCCTCTGCAATCCAGACTTACTAAAGCGTGGCTTTGAGGTCGATGCTAATGAGGGTGCTAACCGCCAGGGAACGTCCCCTTTGATCCAGATGAGCCTTAATGGGCCGTTTAAGCTAGGCAGACGAGACACCTTACCACCAGGTAAACCGTCATCAGTTTCACCAAGTGACACTTGAGAAGGAAACATAGCCGTGTAGGTTGTCAAGGTGATAGTCGCTTAGGGTCTGCGCCATATCCTTTCCTAGAGACCACAAGGCCTCCTGTTGCGCCAAAGAAAACAACAGGGCTTTAACGCCGACTGGAAGTGTATTGAAGTAACTGTACAAGTGTAAAGTCGGGGATGGTGTTGGGTGAAGGTGGCAATACTATTTTCTTACTTTTTGGTCGGCAGCGTTTCCACCGATTGAAAACATCAAACCGCCGGATAACACAAGCTGTTAGAAGTTTTCAAATACACAGAAGTTTGTGAAACAGTGCGAAATGTCAGCACACTAACCATGACCATCAGAAAATCCAGCCTGGGGTTAGCCTATACAATGATATATGTTCTTAGCTATTTACTTATAAGATGGAGATCAAATAATAATGAAATTAATGTTTTATAGACACAGAGTTGACCTGATAAATTGCCTGTATTTGCCCTTTACGCGCGGATTTATATAGGTATATAGCTAGTCGTTTCTAGAATTGTCGGCAGTGGCACTGAAAGATAACCAGTTTATTTTTTGAATATTACAAAATGCCAGATGATTACAGAATGCAAATATTTATATTGCCTATAAGAGAAAAACATAAAGTTGGACCTGATTCAACATTAAAGGCTGTTCATTTGAAGTGCCAATGCTGTTGCTAATTAATCAATTTGACATAACGATTTTGTTGGAAGTATATGGTAATTCGAACAGCTATACAGGTTCTTCACATATGTTGAGTGGGCTCAAATGGGCAAGATGGCTTACTATTCACCGTCTGTGTTACATGAGTATAAAGCCACGGCGATTTAACTGACATTTGCCAATCTCGTGACTTCGACCACAAATAGGCAGAGAAACCAAAGAAAGCCTGTCGATACCGCTGATCGAAACCTGACTGCATGGGTCCTCGTCCATCAATGCTGATCAGCTGATCATCTTGCCCGGGCATATCCTCCATTGTTGCAGAACACACTTTTAAAGTTATCATTATACCGTATGAATGAAAAGGCTATCCACATTACACTGTAAGTGTAACCTATACACGTTACGTTTCAGCCTTCGGTTTAGGTGTACGCACTTTGGACCTGTTTTGACTGTCTGATTTCATTATCATTACCTTCCTCTGTTGAAAACGGTATATGGGGCGCCAAGAGTAAACTAACGTTAAAGTGTAAGTACTCCAACATTTGTACATTTAAGAGCAAGAGTCCACAATTTCATTTAATTCTGAGAAAATATTACAGATTTAGTGTTAATCTAACACATAATAGGCTAGCCTTTACACTTGGCGCCCCATACATGTGACATGGTTTTCTGTTGAGGAATAACTTATCATGAAGCCTCACCAATCACAAAAATGAATAAGAAAATAATTATTGTTTGATCATTACCATGCTGATTATTCAGACTTTTCTACAAAATAGGTCAACTTTGTAACGCTATAATCTCTTTATTACACAACAATATTTATATACAATACACTACACAATAAAATACACCGTGTATAAACTGTGCAGACAGTCAGAGCTACAAGTTAGGTTCAAACAACTTTGAACATATAACCTTTCAAAGCTGTCTTGCTGTCAATCCTTGATATAAAAAGTTAAGACATGTCTTTCTATAGCCGGAAAACAATCCACCGTGTTTTCAATTATTAAGTAGGCTACCCAAAGTATTATAAAATGCCTGATGAAATAATTCTCCTTTATGTAGCCGTTTTAAATCCCTACAATGATATCCTGCACGTATTTAGAATGTGAAAAATAACATTAGTGTCTAAATGGGGAGTTTTTTTGTTAATTAAGAAGATGAAAAATATTTGCTACTATAGAGAAGACCTCTTTTTTAAACTTGAGGGCTGCAGCTTCAATGAAAGACTGTTGGTTGGACCACAACAGGTTGGGGCTAAAGCACCAACTGCCAGTGTAGCATTTTATATTAAATGGACTGAATACCCGAAATGGCATTATAAAATGTTTATTAGCCTACTGCACCCAACAAGAGATTTTGGTGAAGGTTTAAGGATATGTTAGCTCAAAGAAAGCATAAACTGGTAGGCCTATCTACAAAATAGTATTGGGCGGGCGGCATGGATATAAATTGTTACAAGGATCAGTAAATTAAAGATTATATAGGCCTATGTTAACGTAATGTTTACATTACTGTTTGGCTAAAGTTTTATTGACTAAGCGATAACAATGATCCCTTCTACGGCTTTGACCCTAATTGTTCCCAAACGAGCAATAATGTAGAAAAATGTTTCCAAAGCAAACTGTCATCATGGACTATCACTACCAGAACCGGGGAAACTCAAAAACGCAACACACGAGCAGGGTTGCCAGACAGGATTGACAGTTTTCTTCCCAACTACAGTCTAAAACCCGCCCAATCCACCAAAAACCAGCTCAAATATATTTTGCCAGAAAACCCTAACTTTTTATGTACCCGACCAAATGCAATTTTTACCAGCCCAATATGAACAAAATTAGCCCATTTGGCCGGAAAACCACGGAATCTGGCAACACTGCACACAGACCTGGCAGTAGCGGTTGGGTTTTATGGCCACTAGATGGCGTAAGTTCACCGCGCAAAGCTTGAAGCACATTTCTTAGAAAATCTGTCAGTAGGGCCTAATACCTAAGTACAAACAAGAGGCTGTTTAGATCTTATAATTAGGAAATATACAAATATTTTTTCTGTACAGACTGTAGATCAGGGTTGGTTATTTCAAATGATTGACGTGACATGCAACTCCCAACTACAAAGTAATCCAAAATATTTATCAACATGGAATCAGACAAGATAGTCATTTTAAGAATTCCAAGAAACAACTTTTATTTATTCTGATCTGTACCCGATAATTGTTTCCGTATAATATGTCAAACACTACAGAGTTTTACAGGGTGACTGGTGAGCCAATATACTTTAATACTGATGCTAATCTTTCTGAGTCAATCGTTTTCCATTGGTTTGTTAATTTATTTGTCTGTTTGTTTGTTTTAGTAAAAATACAAAGGTGGTGCCTTAATAAACCCATTTGTGATTGGCTAGCTCACCAATCCCAATGATCAATGTCTTACAATGAGTTCCCTGCCCTTTTGTCATGTTAAAATCACTTTCTGGATGTGGACATTAGAATTTGAGAGTAAAAGTCTAACAATTTGCCTCCCAGTTTCATATAATAATCATTTTGATCATATTTGTATCTGTTTATCTGTGTTTTGCATGTGTGTGTTTGGGTATATGCCAGACCTCAGTGTTTGATAAAAAATAATAACAATAGTGCATTTTGTTTGGGTCTTTCAGGACACTCAAGATCACTTTTTAACAAACAGCTCCAAAAGTAAGAGATTCAAAACACATAAAAGTAAAACATCAGGGTAGGTTCTGTCTTCCACACACTGCTGTGGTCGACACTCTGGTGTGAATGACACTTTGCTCTCCTCTCCCCCCCTCACCTCACCCTCACCCCTCCCCTCACAATACGCAAACAACCCCCTCCCTGGACGTCAGCGTTTGATGTGGTAACCACGGCCACATTTCCTGTCACCCTGAGAGATTCTGAGGCCTGGTCCATGGGTGTGTGGATCCTGCAGGCAGACCCATGGACAGCTCCCCCAGGGTACAGACACTGAATCCAGGCTTGCAGAACCCCCCGGGCAGGGCTGTTATGTGGGTCCTGAGGATTTGGAGGCTGGGTGAGATCTTGGCTTGGGATGAAGTATTCAAACACCGCACACTGAGAGAGGAATGGAGGGGAGGATGGAACAGAAGTATAGTATTGCTCTGCAGTTTAACTTTAACTTGCAGTCGTCTTATTTTTATTTAACAGTAAATTGTTTATTTTAATTATATAGGGCTTATTGTATGCTTGCGGGAAGAGTGGGAGTAAGAATTTCAATGTACTGATACTTGTAGCCTACTTGTTGTACACGACAAATAAACTCTTGAACTTGAACTAATTTAATCAAATTGCCAGTTTCATCATGATAAGGCATAGGATGTATACATTATACCAACTTTAGATTGGTTGATCACCTTGTCCACTCAACGGGGCTTTTAATCAAACTAGAAGAATTACAACGTTGTGGTGTTAAACATGATGTGGAAGCAGCAATTATACGTTTACATTTTTCTGATTTGAGGATTATAGGCTACAATTACATTTGTGGTTTCCGTTTTCCATATTGTATTGGCTTACATATTCTTCAGTCATAGCGATGGAGAAATATTAAGTCCAATTATAATAATTTAGAAAAAAGGTGTTTTGTATGAATATAGCCGTGAGTTATCTCTTAAATTGGATTTGGGTATTTGATTGACAAGTAAAGTGACAAATTGAGTGGGTCAAATCAAACCCGCTGCTCGTGAAATACCCGCCCCCAGATCTAAGAGGCGTGACCTAACGGAGATACGGGGATCCGCTTTCTCCTTCTTCTATGTAACATTTATCTACGGGGCTGCTTCTGGCTTCTGAATTTGATTTATTGGCAAACCGATTGAAGATTTAAAATAAAAGTTTCTCAGGTAAGCTGATTTAAATACGTTTTGAAAAAGATCGACGCCTCTGCTATTGCGTGGATTTCCGTGGTAAATACAATCCCTCCAGGGATCGTATACTTCCCATAATTCTGTTTCAATGTGTAAACTATGCGTCATTGTGTAAGGCCATAATTCATAGTTGCATTAAATAAAAGTTATTGAGATGGCTATATTACAGTACCATGCTATGTCGAATTGTTCACTGGTAGTTACGCAGTTACGACATCCAGTTGTATTGTTAATGCAAATTCACGTAGCATGCCTGTAGGCTAGCTCAAGTAGAGCCAAGTTGCTAGAATGTTTTAAGACTGCATTCCAAACTAGAGGATTGCGCATTGGTGATTAACATATTATATTTCAAGGCATTCTATTGTACAGGCTACTTTGGAGTGGTTTCTACGCCATCTGGTAGTCCTAAAGCATATCTCCTATTACATGCGAAGAAGTAGAGCCAGATCACCATTGATAAGTGATGATAATGTTTACTTTTATTCAGCATGTCCCGTGAGCAGATTGCAGTTGAGCGCGCTAGGAAAGCCTTCCTCACCGGCAGGTCGAAGCCGTTAGAATACGAATTCATCAGCTGAAGAACCTCGCGAATTTTCTGGTGGAAAAGCAAAGTGAAATAGCTGATGCCATCAAAAAGATCTTAACAAGGTGAGTAACGTGTGTGTGTGTGTGTGTGTGTGTGTGTGTGTGCGCGCGCGCACGCGTGCGTGCGTGTATGTTGCCCTGTTAGTGTCTGTTTTAGGTCTCTCACTTTGACTTTACTTAATTCAACCGCTTTATTTTATATCAGTATATGATATCATAAGAGTCTGATGTGCCTGCGTGTTTGTATGTGGATGTGTGTTTATATGTGATATGTCTGTGGATGTGTGTTTATATGTGATATGTCTGTGGATGTGTGTTTATATGTGATATGTCTGTGGATGGGTGTTTATATGTGATATGTCTGTGGATGGGTGTTTATATGTGATATGTCTGTGGATGGGTGTTTATATGTGATATGTCTGTGGATGGGTGTTTATATGTGATATGTCTGTGGATGGGTGTTTATATGTGATATGTCTGTGGATGTGTGATTATATGTGATATGTCTGTGGATGGGTGTTTGTTTACCTGTTCCGATGTACCTCGGTACAGTCATGCTGTAGTCTCTGTGATACGGCTTAGCATCAGTCCCACATTCACCTTTGACCCCTGACCAAACATTCACACACACGTGACCCCCCCCCCCCCCCATGCAGAGCGAGGTGGGCACCCAGCTGTATGAGACCCTGGGTCTGGAGGGGGAGATCGGCCTGGCCGTGAAGAAGCTGAAGGAATGGGCCGCACCGCGTCCGGTGGAGAAGAACCTGCTGACCATCTCAGACACTGTCTACATCCAGCCAGAGCCCCTGGGAGTGGTGCTGGTGATCGGGGCCTGGAACTACCCCTGGGCGGTCACCATCCAGCCCCTCATAGGAGCCATCGCTGCAGGTACACACACACGCACACGCAGAGTCACATACACACACACACACAGGTTAAGTAGGGTGAGGGTTAGGCCGGACAAGGAGTGTGCAGTTTGGAAGGGAGCTTGTGTGTGTGTGTGTGGTGTGTGTGTGTGTGTGTGTGTGTGTGTGTATGTATGCATGTGTGTCTTGGGTTGTTAAGAAACATCTTCTCTTAGGAGTAACCTCTCTAAAAACAGAATAGCCCGAATGTTTCAGCAAGCACCAACAAGCAGTGTGTTCTATTAGCAGTGTTTTTTTATTAGCAGTGTGTTCTATTAGCAGTGTTTTTTTATTAGCAGTGTGTTCTATTAGCAGTGTTTTCTATTAGCATGTGTTTCTATTAGCAGTGTGTTCTATTAGCAGTGTGTTTTTATTAGCAGTGTGTTCTATTAGCAGTGTTTTTTTATTAGCAGTGTGTTCTATTAGCAGTGTTTTCTATTAGCAGTGTGTTCTATTAGCAGTGTGTTCTATTAGCAGTGTGTTCTATTAGCAGTGTTTTTTTATTAGCAGTGTGTTCTATTAGCAGTGTGTTCTATTAGCAGTGTGTTTTTATTAGCAGTGTGTTCTATTAGCAGTGTGTTTTTATTAGCAGTGTGTTCTATTAGCAGTGTTTTTTTATTAGCAGTGTGTTCTATTAGCAGTGTGTTCTATTAGCAGTGTGTTCTATTAGCAGTGTTTTTTTATTAGCAGTGTGTTTTTATTAGCAGTGTGTTCTATTAGCAGTGTGTTTTTATTAGCAGTGTGTTCTATTAGCAGTGTGTTTTTATTAAAAGTGTGTTTCTACTGTTTGACATCCACAGTGGTTATCAGACTGTTGCATCATCCCTCTCCCTCCTTAGTTTATCCAATCAGAACCGCTGGCTCGGCTCAAAGACTGCCTGGTGAACTCTGCTCCACTCCCCTATCATCAGGCAGCGCACTCTAGACAGCACACAGACCTGTGGTTCTGTGTGTGTGTGTGTGTGTGTGTGTGTGTGTGTGTGTGTGTGTGTGTGTGTGTGTGTGTGTGTGTGTGTGTGTGCATGCGTGTTCGGGTAAGTGTGGTTCTATGCGTGTAAGAGGGAAAGAGAGAAATCTATCAGTGACTATAGTCTATTCATGTCTGTGTGTGTCTGTCTGTGTGCGAGTGTGTGGGTGTGTGTATGTAATCTCCTATCATCAATTTAGCAGTAGAAACTGTAAGGTTGAGCTCTGTCCTTGAATGAAAGGTGAAACACCATCCCATAATATCCTCCACCCCCGAACCCAGCCTTCCTAGACGGCCAGCACTCAGTCGGCCATTAGGTTGTGAATAATTCACGTCCGTGTGATGATGGAGCCGTTGAGAGCCGTTAAGAGTTATTGGTTCAGGAGACGGTTAGGGTTAGGGTTAGGGTTAGGCTGCTGCAGGGGCTTTGCTCTGCGGCTGAGCTCCTGTGGCTGTCCGTTCTTTAGCATCAGACTTCAGGTATTTAGCTAGCTCCATTGAGACTTCTTTAGCTAGCTCCATTCAGACTTCTTTAGCTAGCTCCATTCAGACTTTAGGTATTTAGCTAGCTCCATTCAGACTTCTTTAGCTAGCTCCATTCAGACTTCTTTAGCTAGCTCTATTCAGACTTCTTTAGCTAGCTCCATTCAGACTTTAGGTATTTAGCTAGCTCCATTCAGACTTCAGGTATTTAGGTAGCTCCATTCAGACTTCAGGTATTTAGCTAGCTCCATTCAGACTTCATTAGCTAGCTCCATTCAGACTTCAGGTTTTTAGCTAGCTCCATTTAGACTTCAGGTATTTAGCTAGTTCCATTCAGACTTCAGGTATTTAGCTAGCTCCATTCAGACTTCAGGTATTTAGCTAGCTCCATTCAGACTTCAGGTATTTAGCTAGCTCCATTCAGACTTCAGGTTTTTAACTAGCTCCATTCAGACTTCTTTAGCTAGCTCCATTCAGACTTCAGGTATTTAGCTAGCTCCATTCAGACTTCTTTAGCTAGCTCCATTCAGACTTCTTTAGCTAGCTCCATTCAGACTTCAGGTTTTTAGCTAGCTCCATTCAGACTTCAGGTATTTAGCTAGCTCCATTCAGACTTCAGGTTTTTAACTAGCTCCATTCAGACTTCAGGTATTTAGCTAGCTCCATTCAGACTTCAGGTTTTAGCTAGCTCCATTCAGACTTCTTTAGCTAGCTCCATTCAGACTTCAGGTATTTAAGCTAGCTCCATTCAGACTTCTTTAGCTAGCTCCATTCAGACTTCAGGTTTTTAGCTAGCTCCATTCAGACTTCTTTAGCTAGCTCCATTCAGACTTCTTTAGCTAGCTCCATTCAGACTTCAGGTTTTTAGCTAGCTCAATTCAGTCTTCAGGTTTTTAGCTAGTTCCATTCAGAGTTCAGGTATTTAGCTAGCTCCATTCAGACTTTAGGTATTTAGCTAGCTCCATTCAGACTTCTTTAGCTAGCTCCATTCAGACTTCTTTAGCTAGCTCTATTCAGACTTCTTTAGCTAGCTCCATTCAGACTTTAGGTATTTAGCTAGCTCCATTCAGACTTCAGGTATTTAGGTAGCTCCATTCAGACTTCAGGTATTTAGCTAGCTCCATTCAGACTTCATTAGCTAGCTCCATTCAGACTTCAGGTTTTTAGCTAGCTCCATTTAGACTTCAGGTATTTAGCTAGTTCCATTCAGACTTCAGGTATTTAGCTAGCTCCATTCAGACTTCAGGTATTTAGCTAGCTCCATTCAGACTTCAGGTATTTAGCTAGCTCCATTCAGACTTCAGGTTTTTAACTAGCTCCATTCAGACTTCTTTAGCTAGCTCCATTCAGACTTCAGGTATTTAGCTAGCTCCATTCAGACTTCTTTAGCTAGCTCCATTCAGACTTCTTTAGCTAGCTCCATTCAGACTTCAGGTTTTTAGCTAGCTCCATTCAGACTTCAGGTATTTAGCTAGCTCCATTCAGACTTCAGGTTTTTAACTAGCTCCATTCAGACTTCAGGTATTTAGCTAGCTCCATTCAGACTTCAGGTTTTTAGCTAGCTCCATTCAGACTTCTTTAGCTAGCTCCATTCAGACTTCA
Source organism: Aplochiton taeniatus (assembly GCA_017639675.1). Lineage (NCBI taxonomy): Eukaryota > Metazoa > Chordata > Actinopteri > Galaxiiformes > Galaxiidae > Aplochiton > Aplochiton taeniatus. Next base: position 926,863 of record CM030172.1, read on the forward strand.
GGTATTTAGCTAGCTCCATTCAGACTTCTTTAGCTAGCTCCATTCAGACTTCTTTAGCTAGCTCCATTCAGACTTCAGGTTTTTAGCTAGCTCCATTCAGACTTCTTTAGCTAGCTCCATTCAGACTTCTTTAGCTAGCTCCATTCAGACTTCAGGTTTTTAGCTAGCTCAATTCAGTCTTCAGGTTTTTAGCTAGTTCCATTCAGAGTTCAGGTATTTAGCTAGCTCCATTCAGACTTCAGTTTTTTTTTTCAGACTTCAGGTTTTTAGCTTGCTCCATTCAGACTGAAGCCTCTGGGCTGACAACACTCACATCCTGCTGTGCTTCGATATGATGCCCTCACGTTCTCCCTCCAATTCACATGAACCCGGTGCATTTGTTAGTAGTAGTAGTAGTATATTTTTATTTCGGTCATTGTATAGAATACAAACAGTGCTTGATAAAAATAAATAAACGATTTGGCAGACAATAACCAGAAATGGGTTGACTGAAGTCACGACTTATAGTGCCAACCCCTTCTCAAAAGCTTCTTAGATTAGGCCAAAGCCTAAACATGTCTTAAAAGAGGGAATAAACCTTGTTTACATTCAAGGCTCCAACAGGGCTAAGCAGTGCTAGCTCAGTTTTCATGCTATTT
>CM030172.1:932500-937500 GCA_017639675.1 Aplochiton taeniatus
TGTGTGATGTGTAGTGTGTTCTGGGTGGCGTTCCCTAGGAGCTGTATCTGTGTGTGTGTGTGTGTGATGTGTAGTGTGTTTCTGGGTGGCGTTCCCTAGGAGCTGTATCTGTGTGTGTGTGTGTGTGTGATGTGTAGTGTGTTCTGGGTGGCGTTCCCTAGGAGCTGTATCTGTGTGTGTGTGTGTGTGATGTGTAGTGTGTTCTGGGTGGCGTTCCCTAGGAGCTGTATCTGTGTGTGTGTGTGTGTGTGTGATGTGTAGTGTGTTCTGGGTGGCGTTCCCTAGGAGCTGTATCTGTGTGTGTGTGTGTGTGATGTGTAGTGTGTTCTGGGTGGCGTTCCCTAGGAGCTGTATCTGTGTGTGTGTGTGTGTGTGATGTGTAGTGTGTTCTGGGTGGCGTTCCCTAGGAGCTGTATCTGTGTGTGTGTGTGTGATGTGTAGTGTGTTCTGGGTGGCGTTCCCTAGGAGCTGTATCTGTGTGTGTGGTGTGTGTGATGTGTAGTGTGTTCTGGGTGGCGTTCCCTAGGAGCTGTATCTGTGTGTGTGTGGTGTGATGTGTAGTGTGTTCTGGTTGGCGTTCCCTAGGAGCTGTAACTGTGTGTGTGTGTGTGTGATGTGTAGTGTGTTTCTGTGTGGCGTTCGCTAGGAGCTGTATCTGTGTGTGTGTGTGTGTGATGTGTAGTGTGTTCTGGGTGGCGTTCCCTAGGAGCTGTATCTGTGTGTGTGTGTGTGTGATGTGTAGTGTGTTCTGGGTGGCGTTCCCTAGGAGCTGTATCTGTGTGTGTGTGTGTGTGTGATGTGTAGTGTGTTCTGGGTGGCGTTCCCTAGGAGCTGTATCTGTGTGTGTGTGTGTGTGATGTGTAGTGTGTTCTGGGTGGCGTTCCCTAGGAGCTGTATCTGTGTGTGTGTGTGTGTGTGATGTGTAGTGTGTTCTGGGTGGCGTTCCCTAGGAGCTGTATCTGTGTGTGTGTGTGTGGTGATGTGTAGTGTGTTCTGGGTGGCGTTCCCTAGGAGCTGTATCTGTGTGTGTGTGTGTGTGTGTGATGTGTAGTGTGTTCTGGGTGGCGTTCCCTAGGAGCTGTATCTGTGTGTGTGTGTGTGTGATGTGTAGTGTGTTTCTGGGGTGGCGTTCCCTAGGAGCTGTATCTGTGTGTGTGTGTGTGTGTGATGTGTAGTGTGTTTCTGGGTGGCGTTCCCTAGGAGCTGTATCTGTGTGTGTGTGTGTGATGTGTAGTGTGTTCTGGGTGGCGTTCCCTAGGAGCTGTATCTGTGTGTGTGTGTGTGTGTGATGTGTAGTGTGTTCTGGGTGGCGTTCCCTAGGAGCTGTATCTGTGTGTGTGTGTGTGTGATGTGTAGTGTGTTCTGGGTGGCGTTCCCTAGGAGCTGTATCTGTGTGTGTGTGTGTGTGTGATGTGTAGTGTGTTCTGGGTGGCGTTCCCTAGGAGCTGTATCTGTGTGTGTGTGTGTGTGATGTGTAGTGTGTTCTGGGTGGCGTTCCCTAGGAGCTGTATCTGTGTGTGTGTGTGTGTGATGTGTAGTGTGTTCTGGGTGGCGTTCGCTAGGTGCTGTCTCTGTGTGTGTGTGTGTGTGATGTGTAGTGTGTTCTGGGTGGCGTTCCCTAGGAGCTGTATCTGTGTGTGTGTGTGTGTGATGTGTAGTGTGTTCTGGGTGGCGTTCCCTAGGAGCTGTATCTGTGTGTGTGTGTGTGTGATGTGTAGTGTGTTCTGGGTGGCGTTCCCTAGGAGCTGTATCTGTGTGTGTGTGTGTGTGATGTGTAGTGTGTTCTGGGTGGCGTTCCCTAGGAGCTGTATCTGTGTGTGTGTGTGTGTGATGTGTAGTGTGTTCTGGGTGGCGTTCCCTAGGAGCTGTATCTGTGTGTGTGTGTGTGTGATGTGTAGTGTGTTCTGGGTGGCGTTCCCTAGGAGCTGTATCTGTGTGTGTGTGTGTGTGATGTGTAGTGTGTTCTGGGTGGCGTTCCCTAGGAGCTGTATCTGTGTGTGTGTGTGTGTGATGTGTAGTGTGTTCTGGGTGGCGTTCCCTAGGAGCTGTATCTGTGTGTGTGTGTGTGTGATGTGTAGTGTGTTCTGGGTGGCGTTCCCTAGGAGCTGTATCTGTGTGTGTGTGTGTGTGTGTGTGTGATGTGTAGTGTGTTCTGGGTGGCGTTCCCTAGAGCTGTATCTGTGTGTGTGTGTGTGTGATGTGTAGTGTGTTCTGGGTGGCGTTCCCTAGGAGCTGTATCTGTGTGTGTGTGTATGTGATGTGTAGTGTGTTCTGGGTGGCGTTCCTAGGAGCTGTATCTGTGTGTGTGTGTGTGTGATGTGTAGTGTGTTCTGGGTGGGGTTCCCTAGGAGCTGTATCTGTGTGTGTGTGTGTGTGTTGTGTAGTGTGTTCTGGGTGGCGTTCCTAGGAGCCTGTGTCTGTGTGTGTGTGTGTGTGATGTGTAGTGTGTTCTGGGTGGCGTTCTCCTAGGAGCTGTATCTGTGGTGTGTGTGTGTGTGATGTGTAGTGTGTTCTGGGTGGGCGTTCCTAGGAGCTGTATCTGTGTGTGTGTGTGTGTGATGTGTAGTGTGTTCTGGGTGGCGTTCCCTAGGAGCTGTATCTGTGTGTGGGTGTGTGTGATGTGAAGTGTGTTCTGGGTGGCGTTCCCTAGGAGCTGTATCTGTGTGTGTGTTTGTGATGTGTAGTGTGTTCTGGGTGGCGTTCCCAGGAGCTGTATCTGTGTGTGTGTGTGTGTGATGTGTAGTGTGTTCTGGGTGGCGTTCCTAGGAGCTGTATCTGTGTGTGTGTGTGTGTGATGTGTAGTGTGTTCTGGGTGGCGTTCCCTAGGAGCTGTATCTGTGTGTGTGTGTGTGTGATGTGTAGTGTGTTCTGGGTGGCGTTCCCTAGGAGCTGTATCTGTGTGTGTGTGTGTGTGATGTGTAGTGTGTTCTGGGTGGCGTTCCCTAGGAGCTGTATCTGTGTGTGTGTGTGTGTGATGTGTAGTGTGTTCTGGGTGGCGTTCCCTAGGAGCTGTATCTGTGTGTGTGTGTGTGTGATGTGTAGTGTGTTCTGGGTGCGTTCCCTAGGAGCTGTATCTGTGTGTGTGTGTGTGTGATGTGTAGTGTGTTCTGGTGGCGTTCCCTAGGAGCTGTATCTGTGTGTGTGTGTGTGTGTGATGTGTAGTGTGTTCTGGGTGGCGTTCCCTAGGAGCTGTATCTGTGTGTGTGTGTGTGTGTGATGTGTAGTGTGTTCTGGGTGGCGTTCCCTAGGAGCTGTATCTGTGTGTGTGTGTGTGTGTGTGATGTGTAGTGTGTTCTGGGTGGCGTTCCCTAGGAGCTGTATCTGTGTGTGTGTGTGTGTGATGTGTAGTGTGTTCTGGGTGGCGTTCCCTAGGAGCTGTATCTGTGTGTGTGTGTGTGTGTGATGTGTAGTGTGTTCTGGGTGGCGTTCCCTAGGAGCTGTATCTGTGTGTGTGTGTGTGATGTGTAGTGTGTTCTGGGTGGCGTTCCCTAGGAGCTGTATCTGTGTGTGTGTGTATGTGATGTGTAGTGTGTTCTGGGTGGGTTCCTAGGAGCTGTATCTGTGTGTGTGTGTGTGTGATGTGTAGTGTGTTCTGGGTGGCGTTCCCTAGGAGCTGTATCTGTGTGTGTGTGTGTGTGATGTGTAGTGTGTTCTGGGTGGCGTTCCCTAGGAGCTGTATCTGTGTGTGTGTGTGTGTGTGTGTGATGTGTAGTGTGTATCTGTATCTGTGTGTGTGTGTGTGTGATGTGTAGTGTGTTCTGGGTGGCGTTCCCTAGGAGCTGTATCTGTGTGTGTGTGTGTGTGATGTGTAGTGTGTTCTGGGTGGCGTTCCCTAGGAGCTGTATCTGTGTGTGTGTGTGTGTGATGTGTAGTGTGTTCTGGGTGGCGTTCCCTAGGAGCTGTATCTGTGTGTGTGTTGTGTGATGTGTAGTGTGTTCTGGGTGGCGTTCCCTAGGAGCTGTATCTGTGTGTGTGGTGTGTGTGATGTGTAGTGTGTTCTGGGTGGCGTTCCCTAGGAGCTGTATCTGTGGTGTGTGTGTGTGTGATGTGTAGTGTGTTCTGGGTGGCGTTCCCTAGGAGCTGTATCTGTGTGTGTGTGTGTGTGATGTGTAGTGTGTTCTGGGTGGCGTTCCCTAGGAGCTGTATCTGTGTGTGTGTGTGTGTGATGTGTAGTGTGTTCTGGGTGGCGTTCCCTAGGAGCTGTATCTGTGTGTGTGTGTGTGTGATGTGTAGTGTGTTCTGGGTGGCGTTCCCTAGGAGCTGTATCTGTGTGTGTGTGTGTGTGATGTGTAGTGTGTTCTGGGTGGCGTTCCCTAGGAGCTGTATCTGTGTGTGTGTGTGTGTGATGTGTAGTGTGTTCTGGTTGGCGTTCCCTAGGAGCTGTATCTGTGTGTGTGTGTGTGTGATGTGTAGTGTGTTCTGGGTGGCGTTCCCTAGGAGCTGTATCTGTGTGTGTGTGTGTGTGATGTGTAGTGTGTTCTGGGTGGCGTTCCCTAGGAGCTGTATCTGTGTGTGTGTGTGTGTGATGTGTAGTGTGTTCTGGGTGGCGTTCCCTAGGAGCTGTATCTGTGTGTGTGTGTGTGTGATGTGTAGTGTGTTCTGGGTGGCGTTCCCTAGGAGCTGTATCTGTGTGTGTGTGTGTGTGATGTGTAGTGTGTTCTGGGTGGCGTTCCCTAGGAGCTGTATCTGTGTGTGTGTGTGTGTGATGTGTAGTGTGTTCTGGGTGGCGTTCCCTAGGAGCTGTATCTGTGTGTGTGTGTGTGTGATGTGTAGTGTGTTCTGGGTGTGTGTGTGTGTGATGTGTAGTGTGTTCTGGGTGGCGTTCCCTAGGAGCTGTATCTGTGTGTGTGTGTGTGTGTGTATCTGTGTGTGTGTGTGTGTGATGTGTAGTGTGTTCTGGGTGGCGTTCCCTAGGAGCTGTATCTGTGTGTGTGTGTGTGTGTGTATCTGTGTGTGTGTGTGTGTGTGATGTGTAGTGTGTTCTGGGTGGCGTTCCCTAG
>CM030172.1:945000-957500 GCA_017639675.1 Aplochiton taeniatus
CTACAATGATTCATAACTTAACTTTACATTAGTAAGACTTAATACTTCTACAGTGATTCATAACTTAACTGTAAGACTCAATACTGCTACAAGGATTCATAAGTTAACTACATCGGTAAGACTTAATACTGCTACAATGATTCATAACTTAACTTGACATCGGTAAGACTTAATACTTCTACAGTGATTCTTTTTTAACTATAAGACTCAATACTGCTACAATGATTCATAACTTAACTATATATTAAGACTTAATACTGCTACAATGATTCATAACTTAACTACATATTAAGACTTAATACTTCTACAATGATTTATAACTTAACTACATATTAAGACTTAATACTGCTACAGTGATTCAGAACTTAACTATAAGACTTAATTACCGCTACCATAATTCATAACTTAACTTCAAAGGTAAGACTCAATACTGCTACAATGATTCATCACCGAACTATAAGACTTAATACCGCTACAATAATTCATAACTTCATAGGTAAGACTCATTACTACTACAATGATAAACTAGATACAGTGGTGAAGAGAGACAGTTTATGAACCTTTTGGAATGTTCTGCTTTTCCACAAATACTTGTAACAACATAGTGATAGTGCCCTAAAATACATTTGAAATGAATTTGAGACAACAAAAAACTTGTTTTTCACACTTGATAAATAACAAGGTACTGTTTTTGTGTCGTGTTGTGTGTGTGTGTGTGTGTTCTGTGTGTGTGTGTTGGGTGTGTGTGTGTGTGTTGTGTGTGTGTGTGTGTGTTGTGTGTGTGTGTGTTGTGTGTGTGTGTGTGTGTACTGTGTGTGTGTGTGTGTGTGTATGTGTTGCGTCTAGCTCCGACCGTGCTTCGTAATGTGAAGCCGGGCTCCAAGGTGATGCAGGAGGAGATCTTCGGTCCTCTGCTGCCCATCATGACGGTCAGTGGGCTGGACGAGGCCATTCAGACCATCAACCAGGGAGAGAAACCACTCGCCCTCTACGTCTTCTCCCCTGACGACAAGGTAACCTTCTGGAAACATTCACTCTGATAATAACCCTATCCCTAGCCCTAACCCAACACCAAGGAAACGGAAACTTCTGGAAACATTCACTCTGATAATAACCCTATCCCTAGCCCTAACCCAACACCAAGGAAACGGAAACTTCTGGAAACATTCACTCTGATAATAACCCTATCCCTAGCCCTAACCCAACACCAAGGAAACGGAAACTTCTGGAAACAAAACATTCACACTGATTATAACCTTAACCCTAACCCTAACCCTAACCCGACACCAAGGTAACGGAAACTACATACACACTGACAATAACCCTAACACTAGCCCTACGACAAGGTACCAGAACCGTCTGGAAACCAAAACATTCACATAGTCAACGGTCAACAGACGCCGTTTGAAAGGTGTTCTTTCCCAGACACCGGAACGGAGACACAACGTTCAGGGAACATCTACCCGCTCTCTATCGTCTCCTGAGACAGGACGAGCAGCGTTCTGTTGTGGAAACACGCCAACGCTGGAACACACACAAACATTGTCATGGACGTGACAAGAAAGGCTAATGAGGCAGGTCTACCTGAGGGGTGGGATACGTAACAATATACAGGTCACTACGTAGTAACAATATACAGGTCACTACGTAGTAACAATATACAGGTCACTACGTAGTAACAATATACAGGTCACTTAACGTAGTAACAATATACAGGTCACTACGTAGTAACAATATACAGGTCTCTACGTAGTAACAATATACAGGTCACTACGTAGTAACAATATACAGGTCACTACGTAGTAACAATATACAGGTCACTACGTAGTAACAATATACAGGTCACTACGTAGTAACAATATACAGGTCACTACGTAGTAACAATATACAGGTCACTACGTAGTAACAATATACAGGTCCCACTGCGTAGTAACAATAATACAGGTCACTACGTAGTAACAATATACAGGTCACTATGTAGTAACAATATACAGGTCACTACGTAGTAACAATATACAGGTCACTACGTAGTAACAATATACAGGTCACATACGTAGTAACAATATACAGGTCACTACTTAGTAACAATATACAGGTCACTGCGTAGTAACAATATACAGGTCACTACGTAGTAAACAATATACAGGTCTCTACGTAGTAACAATATACAGGTCACTACGTAGTAACAATATACAGGTCACTACGTAGTAACAATATACAGGTCACTACGTAGTAACAATATACAGGTCACTACGTAGTAACAATATACAGGTCACTACGTAGTAACAATATACAGGTCACTGCGTAGTAACAATATAACAGGTCACTACGTAGTAACAATATACAGGTCTCTACAGTAGTAACAATATACAGGTCACCTACGTAGTAACAATATACAGGTCCACTACGCAGTAACAATATACAGGTCACTACGTAGTAACAATATACAGGTCACTACGTAGTAACAATATACAGGTCACTACGTAGTAACATATACAGGTCACTGCGTAGTAAACAATATACAGGTCACTACGTAGTAACAATATACAGGTCACTACGTAGTAACAATATACAGGTTACTACGTAGTAACAATATACAGGTCACTACGTAGTAACAATATACAGGTCACTACGTAGTAACAATATACAGGTCACTACGTAGTAACAATATACAGGTCACTGCATAGTAAACAATATACAGGTCACTACGTAGTAAACAATATACAGGTCCTCTACGTAGTAACAATATACAGGTCACTACGTAGTAACAATATACAGGTCACTACGTAGTAACAATATACAGGTCACTACGTAGTAACAATATACAGGTCAGCCTACGTAGTAACAATATACAGGTCACTGCGTAGTAAACAATATACAGGGTCACTACGTAGTAACAATATACAGGTCACTACGTAGTAACAATATACAGGTCACTACGTAGTAACAATATACAGGTCACTACGTAGTAACAATATACAGGTCACTGCGTAGTAACAATATACAGGTCACTACGTAGTAACAATATACAGGTCACTATGTAGTAACAATATACAGGTCACTACGTAGTAACAATATACAGGTCACTACGTAGTAACAATATACAGGTCACTACGTAGTAACAATATACAGGTCACTACTTAGTAACAATATACAGGTCACTGCGTAGTAACATATACAGGTCACTACGTAGAACAATATACAGGTCTCTACGTAGTAACAATATACAGGTCACTACATAGTAACAATATACAGGTCACTACGTAGTAACAATATACAGGTCACTACGTAGTAACAATATACAGGTCACTACGTAGTAACAATATACAGGTCACTGCGTAGTAACAATATACAGGTCACTACGTAGTAACAATATACAGGTCTCTACGTAGTAACAATATACAGGTCACTACGTAGTAACAATATACAGGTCACTACGTAGTAACAATATACAGGTCACTACGTAGTAACAATATACAGGTCACTACGTAGTAACAATATACAGGTCACTACGTAGTAACAATATACAGGTCACTGCGTAGTAACAATATACAGGTCACTACGTAGTAACAATATACAGGTCACTACGTAGTAACAATATACAGGTCACTACGTAGTAACAATATACAGGTCACTACGTAGTAACAATATACAGGTCACTACGTAGTAACAATATACAGGTCACTACGTAGTAACAATATACAGGTCACTGCATAGTAACAATATACAGGTCACTACGTAGTAACAATATACAGGTCTCTACGTAGTAACAATATACAGGTCACTACGTAGTAACAATATACAGGTCACTACGTAGTAACAATATACAGGTCACTACGTAGTAACAATATACAGGTCTCTACGTAGTAACAATATACAGGTCACTACGTAGTAACAATATACAGGTCACTACGTAGTAACAATATACAGGTCACTACGTAGTAACAATATACAGGTCACTACGTAGTAACAATATACAGGTCACTGCGTAGTAACAATATACAGGTCACAACGTAGTAACAATATACAGGTCACTACGTAGTAACAATATACAGGTCACTACGTAGTAACAATATACAGGTCACTACGTAGTAACAATATACAGGTCACTACGTAGTAACAATATACAGGTCACTACTTAGTAACAATATACAGGTCACTGCGTAGTAACAATATACAGGTCACTACGTAGTAACAATATACAGGTCTCTACGTAGTAACAATATACAGGTCACTACGTAGTAACAATATACAGGTCACTGCGTAGTAACAATATACAGGTCACTACGTAGTAACAATATACAGGTCTCTACGTAGTAACAATATACAGGTCACTACGTAGTAACAATATACAGGTCACTACGTAGTAACAATATACAGGTCACTACGTAGTAACAATATACAGGTCACTACGTAGTAACAATATACAGGTCACTACGTAGTAACAATATACGGGTCACTACATAGTAACAATATACAGGTCACTACGTAGTAACAATATACAGGTCACTACGTAGTAACAATATACAGGTCACTGCATAGTAACAATATACAGGTCACTACGTAGTAACAGTAACAATATACAGGTCACTACGTAGTAACAATATACAGGTCACTACGTAGTAACAATATACAGGTCACTACGTAGTAACAATATACAGGTCACTACGTAGTAACAATATACAGGTCTCTACGTAGTAACAATATACAGGTCACTACGTAGTAACAATATACAGGTCACTACGTAGTAACAATATACAGGTCACTACTTAGTAACAATATACAGGTCACTGCGTAGTAACAATATACAGGTCACTACGTAGTAACAATATACAGGTCTCTACATAGTAACAATATACAGGTCACTACATAGTAACAATATACAGGTCACTACGTAGTAACAATATACAGGTCACTACGTAGTAACAATATACAGGTCCCCACGTAGTAACAATATACAGGCCACTACGTAGTAACAATATACAGGTCACTACGTAGTAACAATATACTGGTCACTACGTAGTAACAATATACAGGTCACTACGTAGTAACAATATACAGGTCACTACATAGTAACAATATACAGGTCACTACGTAGTAACAATATACAGGTCACTACGTAGTAACAATATACAGGTCACTACGTAGTAACAATATACAGGGTTCTACGTAGTAACAATATACAGGTCACTACGTAGTAACAATATACAGGTCACTACGTAGTAACAATATACAGGTCACTACGTAGTAACAATATACAGGTCTCTACGTAGTAACAATATACAGGTCTACTAGTAGTAACAATATACAGGTCACTACGTAGTAACAATATACAGGTCACTACGTAGTAACAATACATAACACTATATCTCCATATCTCCTTCTCTTTCTCTCTTCCCCATATCTCCCTCTCTTTCTCTTTCTGTCTTTCCCATGTCTTTCTTTCTTTCTTTCTTTCTTTCTTTCTTTCTTTCTTTCTTTCTTTCTTTCTTTCTTTCTTTCTTTCTTTCTTTCTATCCTTCTCTCTGTCCCTCTCACTCCCTCTATCTTTCTTTCCTTCCTTCTCTCCCTCTCTCCATCTGCAGGTGATAAAGCGAATGATAGCTGAGACATCAAGTGGAGGAGTGTTGGCTAATGACTGTCTGGTTCACTACTCAGTCAGTGCTCTGCCCTTTGGGGGAGTGGGTGAGTACACCCTCACACACACACATACACTGACACACACACACACACACACCGTAAATGTCTCCCTCACCCCTCCCCCTCTGTGTGTGTGGTCTAGGTAACAGCGGTATGGGCTGCTACCACGGTAAGTTCAGCTTTGACCAGCTGAGTCACCTCAGGGCCTGCCTGATCAAACAGCTGAAGATGGAGGGGGTCAATGACATGCGCTACCCACCCCACACGGCCAAGAAGCTGGGCTGGGCACGCTTCTTCATCCTGAAGAACCCTGACCTGGGCTGGCTGGCTCGCATGGGCCTACTGGCCTGCCTGGTGGTGGTGGCTGCTGTCCTGCTGCAGGTATGGAGAGAGAGAGAGAGAGAGAGAGAGGAGAGAGAGAGAGAGAGAGAGAGAGAGAGAGAGAGAGAGAGAATGATGAGCAAGATGGAGCATTTTAAATAATAAGTTAAAATATGGACATACACCACATAACACTCTAAATAATAAGTTAGAATTTGATAAACCACATGACATTTTAAATAATAAGTTAAAATATGGACATACACCACATAACACTTTAAATAATAAGTAAAAATATGATAAATCACATAACACTTTAAATAATAAGTTAAAATATGGACATACACCACATAACACTTTAAATGGTAAGTTAAAAGATGTCAAAATTGAATGGAGGACAGGTATATAGGAACACGGTCCTTTTGTTATTTCTTTAAATGGGTGAATCTGTTTTGTTGTGTTCCAGAACTATTTTCTGTGAGAAAATACATCAGGCCCGTTGTTACCGTGACGACGTCTGGAAGTGAGATGGGAAACAAAGTGCTGCATGTCCTTTGACCTGGAAAGGTTTTTGCCTTAAAAGATAGCGTGGATAACATTTGTGTCTGTGTATACAGGGTCTTCTGGTTTTTACACAGACAGTTTAGAAGAGAAACCTTTTTCCTTATTACTAAGTTCTGATTTTGACCTAATTTTGAATCCTTTAAAGTAAAGTTAGTGGTGTAGGATTTGTCCGAGAAGAGGGATAAGCTGTCTTTACAAAGATGGCCCTGCGTGAAGACATGCTTGTCATCGTTGCCAATAGGGGAAGAAGCCCGGATAGAAAGTGTTTACTTACGATCTGGAGAGCTGGTGGTTGACGTGACTAGTATGCCTTCATACGGCCACCACCATACCCACTAGATAATGTCACAGGAAAGTCACAGCTTAGAGAGAGGGACAAGGTTGCTTTTTTTCGTTACTATTCTAACAGAAGCCAGAAAATGAGAGAGTGAGATGGAGAGGGCATTAGCTAGTTATCTATGTGATTGCTCAATTCTAATTAAAACAAACAAAAAAAGAATAATTTCGTAGCAGTTAGCTAGCTCCTTTTAACAAGGCAATAGATCTGATATAATAATGAGTGGAAGGGCCAAGACAGTCCGTAACCAGGGCAACCAACGTGGCCCGCCTGTTGTGAACCACATACATGCCGCTGTTGTTCTCTGCTTTCTTTGACAGCCGTACGGCACAGTGCGATGTTAAGGTGGCACGCCGTGGCTCCCCCTAGCTCTGGGAGCCTGCAGTTAGAATCATATCAGATGAAATGGGAGGTTTTTAGAATATTTAACATGGCACTTTAATCTGTGTTCAATCGTTTTCAACCTGTTAGTCCAGGTGGCCTGTCTTGTCATGTGACTCACTGCTGCTGAGGGGGATTTATAACTGAAGTAAATAATTACGTTGGAGATTTTTTTTATGTAGCTAATAACGTAATTTTGGAATAATAACTAACCCAACCTGACAGTACGTTATGAAGTATATGGAAGAACGAATGTGTTATATTATGTAGGGACGACTGCATGTCATTTTGATCAAAAAAGCACAATTTTGTCCAGTTTATTTCCACAAGATAATCTTTGCATTTTTTCTCTTAAATAGTTCAAAACAAAAGTTTGTTGTAATTTATTACGTACCAATGTATGGCCTTTTGTTTATCAATGGATGAATCTTCTTATTTGTAATATGCATATCTACCTGGTTTATTGCTAACTGTGCATTCCAATCTAAATGATTGTTCTGAGGTTGTTTTTTTTCTCCACAGAGTATAGCATTTCTACATGACATACTTTTGATTATGGTCTCAAGTCTGGTCAAAATGTATAATTGATTGTTTGAGATCAGTCTGAGAATCATCACTGATTCAGCTATCCAGCCTCTTAGAAACAATTAAGACGTTTGAAGCTCCATTTTAGCATATTTTCGCTGTCCAATCAATGCTTTGATGTCCCAAAAACTGTCTGAATGTTTTAATTTCATTTTTTAAATGTTTTGAATATTTCGTTGTTGTTGTTAATTGTAATGAACTGCCCCTCCCTTTCATTTAGCAATATATATTCTATACTAGGAAAGAACATCTGTTCACTCAGTTAAACTTCTATGGGGTTTTAGAAAAGCACTATTGTTATTATTATTATCATCAGCTATCTCATCTGATCTTAGTACAATCTACTCAATTCATCTTTTTATATATCTATGCATACAGTAGACAACTGAATAATACACTGATTCTGTTTGAGAGGAGATCTTTATGATGTCCTGATGACCTAATGTTACGTATTCCCGTCAAAGACAGGGTTTGCCAGACACTTTTTAGACGGAGGTACAAAGTATAATTTGGATTGTAATCTTTTTAAAGTAAACTATTCAGATGATCCAGTTTATGTTATACTAACAACACAATGTTTGAAAGGATTTTTATGTTTTTGTATTGCTTTAACAAGAATAGATTAGATTGACTTTGCAAATCATTTTCAATAAATATGTTAATATGTCCTACATCTCGATATCAGTCTCTTTTTCAACTGAAAATCTATGAATTAGAATTCGATATTCCATAGATTTGTAATGGTTTCCTTAGTAACTTAATGCAATTTTCAATGGTTGGTATTTGGTAAGCATGTTTACTTTAAAATCGTTACTTTTTTTTAAAGATAAATTGTTTGGATACTGACCTTAAGAATACCATTTAAAAATGTAACAATATCTACTGCTAATGGTTTTGCGTTCTGAATGAAAACTCCCTGAGGCCTTTTGTCTTTACACTTTGTTGGCTGGCCACTAGTTGGTGCTGTTTTATCCTCTTCTCAATTGAGAAAGTTAGACTTTTAACCCCCCCCCCCCCTTCTCTCTCTCTTTCTTACTTTTTTCCTCCACTCCAGCATTCCCTCTATTTCATAACACCCACTCTCTTTCTAAAACACAAACACACACACAGAGGTATGAGACTTTCCTCCCCCTCCTATCTTTTCTACCTTTCCTTTCTCTCCTCCTCCTCCTCCTCCTCCTCCGCCTATTCTTATCCTCCCTATTTCTATCTGTTTTGCACCTTGTCTCTCTGTCTCTCGTTCCTTAGGTGTGTGACGGTGTTTTTCTCCAGAGATAAGTCTTTGAACAGAGGGAAGGTGTTGTGCTGTCCTGTGTCCACTGGGGTGAAACGTTCTATTGGTTTGGACTGGTGATCGCCATGGACATCTCTGTCCTGTTGTCCATTTTACTCACTGTCCTCTCCTGCTCTTCAGGTAAGAAAGAGAGAGAGAGAGAGAGAGAGAGAGATGAAGAGACAGAAATCGGGAGACAGAGTATACTTGTTAAGAATCAGAGAGTAAAGATAGGCAGAGTGAGAGAGAGCGAGAGAGAGGGAGAGAGAGAGAGAGAGAGAGATAGAGAGAGAGAGAGAGATGAAGAGACAGAAATCGGGAGACAGAGTATACTTGTTAAGAATCAGAGAGTAAAGATAAACAGAGTGAGAGAGAGAGAGGGAGAGAGAGAGAGAGAGGTAGCCCTAAAGAATAATTTGGAAATATACTCAACCCAAAAAGCCAAACTTTGAAAAGAAATTGAAAAAATATATAAATAGGACCATTCTCAATATTGGCTAAATGAAATCAAACAGAATGCAAATTAGAATGTTACAAGGCTCTTGAAAGGAAATATGAACTGTCTGAATATTTAGCTAAAATTAAAGACAAGAAAGAAAGAGAAACTTTTACAAAATACAGAATAAGTAACCACTGTAAGTGGAGTAATAGAGAGCTTAGACTGTGTATGCACTGTCAGTCAGGAGAAGTGGAAAAAGAGCATCACTTTCTACTCCAGTATAAAAAATACCAGACCAGTGCACTGTCAGTCAGGAGAAGTGGAAACAGAGCATCACTTTCTACTCCAGTATAAAAAATACCAGACCAGTGCACTGTCAGTCAGGAGAAGTGGAAACAGAGCTTCCACTTTCTACTCCAGTGTAAAAAATACCAGACAATTAGAGACAGAAAATTACTACCAAGATCCTTTTATTTCTTACCCTATCAGATTTACAAAAAATTAAGATTCTACTTGGAGAAGAAATAAATACTTCAGACTTAGCTGCACAATTTGTTATCAAGTGTTATAACATAAGGGAGGAATAGGATGTTAAAACATCAGCCATCTTGGTTTCTGTATACAAATATGGTAATAGTATAGCAGTATATGAATGATTTTGTTTGAATGCAAATGTATTTTCTTTTATTGTACTGATGTTACTATGGTAATAATGCATTCCATACATGTACTATGTTACTATGGTACATGTTACTATGGTAATAATGCATGCCATACAAGCATTATTTCGATACTGAACTGTATGTAGTGTTTACAGTTCATTTGGAAATTGTTTAATAATCAGTTCCTTTTGGGTATTACCTGATGTATTATTACACACATATTATTTTCTCTTCTTTTTATTAATTGCTACCATTTATGAATAATTTTGATATTGAACTGTAATATTGCTTTTATGTCATGCCAACAAAGCACATTTGAATAGAACTGAATTGAATTGAATTGTGGTTGAGTAAGAATGAGAGAAAGATATTATGTCAGAAAACCTCATTAGAGTTTTAATAATTAATTGAAATGTCACTGTTTAACCTGTTACATCAGCAAACAAGCCGTCCTGTCATTGTCCCGTCACAATCAGTGTGTGGCCAGAGGACGAAGTGTGTGTGTGTGTGTGTGTGTGTGTGTGTGTGTGTGTGTGTGTGTGTGTGTGTGTGTGTGTGTGTGTGTGTGTGCTTTTCCTGATGTAGTCAAACTCATGTTTTCTGATGGTAAAGGTCACCCAACAGAGAGTGCGTGTGTGAAGGAGAGACTGAGTGATATACAGAGTGTGTGTGTGTGTGTGTGTGTGTGTGAGAGAGAGAGAGAGAGAGAGAGAGAGAGAGAGAGAGAGAGAGAGAGAGAGAGAGAGAGAGAGAGAGAGAGAGAGAGAGAGAGAGAGAGACATGTCCTTTTTCCATCAATCAATACTCACATTTGGATTGGGTTTAGGACTGGGTTTAGGATTGGGTTTAGGATTGGGTTTAGGATTGGGTTTAGGATTGGGTTTAGGATTGGGTTTAGGACTGGGTTTAGGATTGGGTTTAGGACTGGGTTTAGGACTGGGTTTAGGATTGGGTTTAGGACTGGGTTTAGGACTGGGTTTAGGATTGGGTTTAGGACTGGGTTTAGGATTGGGTTTAGGATTGGGTTTAGGACTGGGTTTAGGACTGGGTTTAGGATTGGGTTTAGGACTGGGTTTAGGACTGGGTTTAGGATTGGGTTTAGGACTGGGTTTAGGATTGGGTTTAGGATTGGGTTTAGGACTGGGTTTAGGATTGGGTTTAGGACTGGGTTTAGGATTGGGTTTAGGACTGGGTTTAGGATTGGGTTTAGGATTGGGTTTAGGACTGGGTTTAGGATTGGGTTTAGGACTGGGTTTAGGATTGGGTGTGTTTGCGGTCAGAGGATTGGTTTGCTGACAGAGTCGTTAAGTGTTGAAAAGAGGGGGAAATGGTTACTAGCATGTGTTAATAAATACAGAAAACACCACAGTTGTCCTTAGAGCACAGATGTAGGCGTGCATCACCTTTACCCACCAACACAACACGCAATACATGTGTGTGTGCGTGAATCGTACAGTCTAAGTGTGTGTTTCTCAAACCTTTGGAACTTAACTGAGTGTGTGTGTGTGTGTGTGTGTGTGTGTGTGTGTGTGTGTGTGTGTGTTTTCTTCCAGCATCCGAGTGGTGCTACCAGAGCCAGTATTCCGATGATGAACATTGCAAAAGTAAGAGACTAGCGTCATGTACAAACACGCACACACACACACACACGCACACGCACATACATACACACACACACACACACACACACACACACACACACACACACACTTCCATTGGCTAGACTCTAAACACTGGCACTCTTGACAGAGAAGAGGTATAGTGTGTGTTGATGGGGGTTCCAGGTGTTTGGAGGCTCCAGGCCAAGATCAGTTTGATGCCACTTCCATTCCTTAAATCATTTATCTCCAACACAACGCCATCAGGTGTCTTTATGTTTATTGACTTCTGTAGCTAACACGGTAACCCTGTCGTTGTCGACTGCTCTTGTGTTACCGTGGTAACGGCGCTGTCGTGGTTGTTGCCCCTCAGACCCGGCCAACTGGACCTCCGTGTCCTACAGATGCGGCGGCCTCCGCCAGTCCCCCATTGACATCCAGAGGACCAGCGCGCGCCTGAGCCCCGCCCTGACGCCGCTGGAGTTCCATGGATACACTTCCAGGATCAACGTCACCGTGGAGAACACAGGACATTCCGGTGGGAACGCCGCACTTTACGCCAACACCCTGGAGCAGTGCTTCTTACCCCAGTCCTTAAGACCCCCCCTGGAGCAGTGCTTCTTACCCCAGTCCTTAAGACCCCCCCTGGAGCAGTGCTTCTTACCCCAGTCCCTAAGACCCGCCTGGAGCAGTGCTTCTT
>CM030172.1:960000-965000 GCA_017639675.1 Aplochiton taeniatus
CAGCAGTAGTATTAATATAAATGATAATAATAATAATAATGACCACACTGCCTCCTATTCCTCCTAGACCACAGCAGAGGACAACCCTCATGTTAACATGCTTATAGATGCTCTGGGCCGCGTCCCCAACCACGGTAAGGTGCTTCACTAACGACCTTCAACTGTTATTACCAGGAGAGGAATCCCCAATCATGGAAATGAAAACCCGTTGTGATTAGAGAGTAAATGGAAACATCACCAATCCTAAAGTGGCGCGCCACTCTCTCTCTCTCTCTCTCTCTCTCTCTCTCTCTCTCTCTCTCTCTCTCTCCATCAGGGAATCACACACACATCCCAGACTTCCGACTCAGCGACCTCATCCCCCCCGCTGAGGAGCTCCATAGTTACTATCGCTACGTGGGTTCCATGACGACGCCAGGGTGTGAGCAGGTGGTGACCTGGACGGTGTTTCAGAAGACGCTGGCCCTTAGCGAAGGACAGGTAGGGGTGAAAGGTCATGACTGGAGATGACTTTATAAGACTCATAGAGGGGGAAAAAGAGAGAGGGAGGGAGAGAGAGAGAAAGGGGGGAGGTAGATAGAGGGCTAGAGAGAGAGGGAGGGAGAGAGAGAGAAAGGGGGGAGGTAGATAGAGGGCTAGAGAGAGGGAGGGAGAGAGAGAAAGGGGGGAGGTAGATAGAGGGCTAGAGAGAGGGAGGGAGAGAGAGAGAAAGGGGGGAGATAGATAGAGGGCTAGAGAGAGGGAGGGAGAGAGAGAAAGGGGGAGATAGATAGAGGGCTAGAGAGAGAGGGAGGAGAGAGAGAGAAAGGGGGGAGGTAGATAGAGGGCTAGAGAGAGATAGAGAAGGAAGGAGGGAGAGGTGAAAGGTCACTGCTGGACTTTATATGCCTGAACACAACAACATAACATTAAACGTCTAGCAACAACAATAAGGATCAGCAAATTAACTAAAACGCCATACTAATATGATCACATACATGCTACATACTAAATACATTCAAACCTGCACCCATTGGTTGAAAAAGTGTTCATCAGCATTGAGCGCTGATCGTGTTTGCGATATTTAAGTCCAAAAAGTAGTAACTTAACCCAGCTGGAATCCAGCCAGTACTGTCTACTAATATGTTTGATTTTAGACTATTGGAACCCAGCCAGTATATGTTTGGATATATGAAAGTCTTTTTGGGCCTAAAAGTCTGTGTGTCACTATGGCTGTTTACTGTAAAGCCTCTTCTCTATCCCACTATGGCTGTTTACTGGTAAGTCTCTTCACTATCCCACTATGGATGTTTACTGGTAAGTCTCTTCACTATCCCACTATGGCTATTTACTGTAAAGCCTCTTCTCTATCCCACTATGGATGTTTACTGGTAAGTCTCTTCACTATCCCACTATGGCTGTTTACTGGTAAGTCTCTTCACTATCCCACTATGGCTGTTTACTGGTAAGTCTCTTCACTATCCCACTATGGCTGTTTACTGGTAAGTCTCTTCACTATCCCACTATGGCTGTTTACTGGTAAGTCTCTTCACTATCCCACTATGGCTGTTTACTGGTAAGTCTCTTCACTATCCCACTATGGCTGCTGTTTACTGGTAAGTCTCTTCACTATCCCACTATGGCTGTTTACTGGTAAGTCTCTTCACTATCCCACTATGGCTGTTTACTGGTAAGTCTCTTCACTATCCCACTGCCAGAGCCGAACACTGTGCTCTAATCCGATGACCCCAGACTTGACCCAAGGTCAAAGGTCAGGGGGAAGGCACAGCCAGTCAGCAGACTCTTAAGCAGCTGGCAGTCCCCTGGTTTTTCTTTGAGTAAACGCTTAAATAAAACCTAAAAAAAAACGAAATCACAACCTACATAAAACACACACACACTCACAGGGAAAGAAGGAATAAAACCTTGCTAAAACAGTTAGAAATCACGATTTACATAAAAAACACACAACCACACACACACACACACGCACACACACACACACTGTCTACATCTTTCCTCACTACATCCTCTCCTCTCCAGTTGGCAGACATGTCCACAAAGTGCCGCTTCGCCACCGGGAGGGCGATGGTGGACATCTTCCGCCCCATCCAGCCTCTGGACGGTCGCTTGGTGTACCGGTCCAAGGCCCAGTGGGTTCGGTCCTGGCCCTCCAGCACTGCGGCTCTGGGGCTGTTCTCCCTCACGTGGACCCTAACACACTGAGCATGCTCAGAACCCATGTAGTTATTCTCAACTCAGGTACCATAGCAACAACAAAAAGCCTCTTTATCAACTTTCTAAAATAGGACAAGAATGATCCTTAGATGGCCTTTTACTTTTTCTTTTCTCAAACTGAGGATAGACAAGACATTTAGTTCTTAATGGAAGATATTTTAGATAGATAATAATTAAGATAATCTATGTGTTTTTTTAACTTTGTTTTGCTTAGATGGAGACAAATAGAATATATTTGAGTTAACTACCATGGTATAGTTAACATGCACTGTGTATATACAGTATATGTCTTTGTGTTTTGTTTGGAGGTCGACAGACCGATACCTTGACCTTTGGTTACTAACTCAATATTATTTTTTCCCTTGACTCATTAGTAGAATGGTTAATAAATATTTCTTTAACTTTCTTTTGTCATCTTTCTTAAAAGCAGTGTGTTACTGAAGTGTCACTAAGGCTATGAGCTAATCATTTATTATATTATATCACTATATTCAGAACATTCCAGAACAGTGCTTAAAAAGATAAACTCAGGAATCTGAAAATATAAATTGAAGTTTTAAGCACATTCTGTCAAAAAAAAAGAAGAGATTTTGGAAATATTCAACATTTATTGTGTCAACATATTCGAGACAAAAGCCAGCGTCCTTTAAATGTGATAGCAACCAATAAAATGGATGATACATTATGATTCAATGCTTCCAGCTTCTTGGCCTCAACACAAGTTATATTGTTCCACAAAACATTCTATATCTCCTATGCTGCTCCGAACATGGCACGGATTGGATTCCATTTTGAATGGAGTAGGGGTGTATGTGTGTGTGTGTGTGTGGGGGGGGGGGGGGGGCGGTTCTAGAAGGCACCAAGAGTTCGCCAATAGTTTATTCAGTAACTGTTTTCTGAGGTTACCTGTGTAAAACCTGGAGATAACTATCAAATTCTTGCAACATTAATCACAGGAAAACCTCTAGATTTGAAAGGTCACTCAGAATGTGTCTTCAACCAGGTCCTCAGGTGCTGGATCTGAGTGTTGACGCTGTTCCTGGCCGTGCCACCGGGGGCGCTGTATTGCTCTACGCTGCTCTGGTAGTCCCAGACTGAGGACACATCAGTGGAGAACAGTGGACTGATCAGGAGAAAGAGAGAGAAAGATGGAGATAGAGAGAGAGAGATGGAGAGAGAGAGATGGACAAAGAGAAGGGGGCAGAAGGATGAGGAAAGAAGATAGGAATGGAGAAAGGGAGGGGAATAGAGGAGAGAAATAATAAAGGAGGGAGAAACAGAGGAGAGGGTTTATAATTATATAGGGTTTATAAATAGAGGGTTTATAAATATATATTATAATCATTCTGTGATCCAAAGATTAAGATAACTACTCCTTCTCTGTTGTTTTAGATGTAACTTTGTATGAGCGAGTCCTGTCCTGGAGAGTGCCATGCGTGTGTGTGTGTGTTTGTCTCACCTAACGCTGCCCAGGTCCTCCATGGTGAGTTGGTTGAGTGTGTGTGTGTGTGTGTGTGTGAGTGTCTCACCTAACGCTGCCCAGGTCCTCCATGGTGAGTTGGTTGAGTATGTGTGTGTGTGTGTGTGTGTGTGTGTGAGTGTCTCACCTAACGCTGCCCAGATCCTCCATGGTGAGTTGGTTGAGTGTGTGTGTGTGTGTGTGTGTGTGTGTGTGTGTCTCACCTAATGCTGCCCAGATCCTCTGTGGTGAGTTGGTTGAGGGGGATGTTCTTGGACTCGGCCAGGAAGACAGCTTTCCCAGACAGACCATGAGCCTCTCTAAACGGCATCTACAAAACACAACACACACACACACACACACACACACACACACACACACACACCATGAGAGTCAACACAACACACACCTTACACACCATGAGATTCAACACAACACACACACACACACACACACACACACACCATGAGATTCACCACACACACACACACACACACACACACACACCTTATACACCCTGCCATCTACAGCACACACCTTACACACCATGAGATTCACCAAACACACACAGACACACACACACACACACACACACACACACACACACACACACACACACACACACACACACACACACACACACACACACACACACACACACACACACACACACACACACACACACACAGTTCAAAGAGCACTCACGCCCTTCCGGACCAGGAAGTAGGCCAGGTCAGTAGCCAGCATGTCAGGACTCAAGGCAGCCTCCATAACACTCTGGTTGATCTGGACAGGCACAGGAAACAGCACAGATTCACTATTAATTATATGAATTGGTTTTATATATATACAGTACTGTGCTTTGGTTTTAGGCAGGTGTGTAAAGTAAGAATGCTTTCAAAAATTGCAATGTTAATAGTTTGTTTTTTAGGTTAGTATAATTATTTTCATGATTAAACAATACGAATTCCCTTTTGATTTTTGACTGTGCAGGAACAGGTGCCCAAAATATTATGACACTTACATTAATATAAAGGTTGACATTAAATAAAATCTCAATAAAGTTTTAGACGTACTAAGAGTCTTAGTATCTATCGTCGTGTTTATTTAATGAAGCACCTTCCTCCCGTCCCTGCTCTAAGTGAGGGAGTGCTGTCTTTGAGACGTTAAAGGTGACAGACAGCCGGGGAGATGCAGGAGCAGACCTTCAGTGTGGACAGCACCCCAGTGGTGACCTGCAGTACTGCATGCACAGTGTCGTAGCAGTCAAACATGGCCTCCTTATCCTCCTGAGGAAGAGAGGGGGATGGATAGAAGGGTAAAG
>CM030172.1:970000-1062500 GCA_017639675.1 Aplochiton taeniatus
TCCAGGTTTGAGAACAAACTTACCTTGGGACCACTCATCATAGACCTGGAAAAAGAAAACATTACATTTAGTGTTATAAACACAACACATCCTTTTATTGCATCAGTCCACTTTGATGCAATTTTACATTTACATCGTGTTTTTTGCTACAATTTGTTGTATTTGATCGTATAAAAGTACTTCGTAAAATGCATTTATTAGATATTCCGACTGTACTCAATGAGTGCTCTATAAAAAACGATAGTTTGTCCACAATGGGTGCCCACAATTCTCTAAGCTGGGTTTCAATGGACACAGTCTCATTTTTATGACCATGGTATAATTATTTTTTCTTTACTGATCAAAGCACCTATCTAGGTCCCTGCCACCTGAACCCTGTGTAAGATTGTGTTTATGTGTGTGTGTGTGTGTGTGAGGGAGAGAGATGGAGAGAGAGAGAGATGGAGAGAGCAAGAGAGAGATGGAGAGAGAGAGAGAGAGAGAGAGAGAGAGAGAGACAGAGAGAGAGAGAGAGAGAGAGAGAGAGAGAGAGAGAGAGAGAGATGAGAGAGCGAGAGAGAGATGGAGGAGAGAGAGAGAGAGAGAGAGAGAGAGAGAGAGAGAGAGAGGAGAGAGAGAGAGACAGAGACAGAGACAAGAGTTTACAGAGAGTTTACCAGAGATTGTTTGTGTGGCATCAGTCACATGAAGGTTCTATTGTTCAGCAGAACAGCGCAAAACTGCAGAACAGGAAATGTGTTCACGGGGGAACATTCTCATTTGTTAGGTAGTCTGACTGTTATGAGCTGTGGGGATGTGAACCGTATCACACTGTCACTCTGTCACCTATGAACCCTAATACACACTGTCACTCTGTGACCTATGAACCCTAATACACACTGTTAGGAGTAAGCTGTATCACACTGTCACTGTCACCTATGAACCCTAATACACACTGTTAGGAGTAAGCTGTATCACACTGTCACTCTGTCACCTATGAACCCTAATACACACTGTTAGGAGTAAGCTGTATCACACTGTCACTCTGTCACCTATGAACCCTAATACACACTGTTAGGAGTAAGCTGTATCACACTGTGTCACTCTGTGTCTTAGGGTTTAATAGTTTACAGTCTGCTAGGAGTGAGCCATATCCCACTGTGTCACTCTGTCAACTATTAAACCCTAAGACACAGTCTGCTAGGAGAAGCATTAATTATCTACAGCAACAGGGTCAAAGATGATGAGCATATTTGTCCTTACTTTTCATGTGGTTTTCTTTTTACCTATGTGTACAAATATACATATGTATATACATGATATCATAGATATCATTTCTCTTTCCCCATGGGGTAAGTTTGATGGAAACATTTAACAATGAGTCCAAGGTATATACCATTATAAACAAAAACAAATAAAACGTTTGCTAACCGTCTGCATGAGCAGAAAGTATTCATTTGTTTAGTAAGCTTTGCATCTTCTCGTTTTAATTCTACACTTCTTCTATATGTCTTAGTGTGTGTGTGTGTGTGTGTGTGTGTGTGTGTGTGTGTGTGTGTGTGTGTGTGTCTGTGTTAACGACCTGGTCCAGCCCTTCCATTATCTTGTCCATCTCCTCCTTGCTAACCAGCTGAGCCCTCTCCAGAGCCTGAACGTAGGCCTTGCTCCCACGGACATCAGCGTCCCACATCCTCTGGTCATACGATATGGACGCATTGAACTTCTCCATGATGGGGTCTGTGTCTCCCACAAAGCGGCCGCCCCACAGTTTGTTTCCCTAGAAAGACAAGAGCATACCAGCTTTCTTCTGTCGCCAGCAGCAACGGCTTGGTGGTCTATATGGGTCAGACATCTTGGGTGTCCCTGTCTCAGTTGTGAACAGATTATAAGTAATGTGTGGCTGGACAGAACTAGGCTAGTAACCTAATTGACTTATGTAGTGGTACCATTTAGTGCGTATGTGTCAATCCAAAAATGTAAGATTACCGATATTTCTATTCTGCGAGGAAATAGCTGAATGGGATAAAAACCGACGATAAGCCATAGCAACGAATGTACAAAACCAACCAAGCTATTGATTTGGACTAGCAGTTACTCATGATAAACAGGTTGGCAGACTTTAGCTATAGAGAAGCGTGGGAAAGTCTCCCTTGAAAGCCTCCTGTTGCTACTCTGGTCAGCTGACTGCTAAAAAAAAACGACCGTTATACAAAATCCCACAAATAGATGA
This sequence comes from Aplochiton taeniatus, assembly GCA_017639675.1. Classification (NCBI taxonomy): domain Eukaryota; kingdom Metazoa; phylum Chordata; class Actinopteri; order Galaxiiformes; family Galaxiidae; genus Aplochiton; species Aplochiton taeniatus. Next base: position 972,210 of record CM030172.1, read on the forward strand.
GTAAAGGAAAGAGTAACATTCCAAGTGTATTATCTTACCTCTGTACTCGCCATGCTTCCCTTTTTAACTGTAGCTAACTCGTATCAACGACACTCTCGTTGCCCGCTGGCAAAACAAATTGCCACTGTGTGTTGTTCGTTTGATAAAAATGTAAAGTAATGAGACGAATTGGGCAAGGGAACTTTCAGTAGACACAAGTGCCAGTGTTTCCACCCGGACACTTTTTGTGAAGGGACTAAACAGAAATTGCTGCCTAAAAAATCATGGAAGTGTAAGTTATGTATTGTCGTATTTTTGGTAGTGATTAAAATTCTGAATGTACATTTTCGCCATAACAACCATTTTATTCCAGGTTTGACTGACTATTTCCAGACATGTTACATCACTGAACTGGGACGAACGACGCAGTGATCCTGCTAGATCTACGTATGGTTAGGAGTTAACTTTACATTAAACGTACTGTTTCTTTGTGTTTACACCAGGAAGGATGCCAATGCTGCTATGCTTAGCAACTATGAGGTAAGAAAGTCCGCACTATAGGCACATATATATCGGTTGTTTGGTCTAAGCATAGTGCATTAAACGACGTATACGAGGCCACCGCTGTCACCACTATTTTATTACCATGATGACTCGATTTTTCTGTTCTTATCTTTCTTACTCGATCTATCTGTTGGCCTATTACTCTGTGTCAATCTGCACCTATTTTACTCTGTCTGTCTGTCTCTCTCTCCCTCCCTCCCTCCCTCCCTCTTTGTCAGGTGTTTCAGCTGCTGACAGACCTGAAAGAGCAGAGGAAGGACGTCATTAGGAAGAACAAACACAGCGCGGGACAACAGAATCTCAACACCATCATGTATGAGGTATAGAAACCACACACACACACACACACACACACTTTGTTCAGAGCTAAACACTAACACTGTCGCTTCTGAGGTATCCAAATCTCTTTTACTCTCTCTCTTACATACCCACTCTTTTTGTCCCGCCTCCCCACGCTACTCTCTCCAGACTCTGAAACACCTGTCCAACGCAGCAACTAGGAAAGAAACACACACACACACACACATGTCTGTTTGGTCTCATGCCCCCGCGCTACTCTTTCCAGACTCTGAAACACCTGTCCAACGCAGCAACTAGGAAAGAAACACACACACACATGTCTGTTTGGTCTCATGCCCCCGCGCTACTCTTTCCAGACTCTGAAACACCTGTCTAAGACACCATGCAGCAGACAAAGCCCAGAAATAGTCCAGGACTTCCTCACCACCATGAAGCCTCACAAGCTTACCAAGTGAGTGGGACCACACACACACACACACACAAGACACACGCACGCACGCACACACTGTCCAAGTGTTTAAGAAACACACACTTAGACCGGCCGATGGCCCTACATTCATATCGTGTTCGAGTAGAATGCTACACTTATCACAATATTACTGTACCCTATGTTTAGTACATGTTTTTTTTTTATGTAAAATGAGGCAACCAATAAAAAAAAAAATATCCACACGCACACACACACACACACACACACACACACACTAATGGATCTCTGTTGCGGTTGCACAGGGCTGAGAAGCTGCAACTGCTGAACCACAGACCTCAGACTGCAGTGGAGATCCAGCTGGTCAGTAACCATCCATCTCTGTTACTGATGTTATTAATATCACTCTGATAACTGGTCAGTAACCATCCATCTCTGTTACTGATGTTATTAATATCACTCTGATAACTGGTCAGTAACCATCCATCTCTGTTACTGATGTTATTAATATCACTCTGATAACTGGTCAGTAACCATCCATCTCTGTTACTGTTATTATTAATATCATCACTCACTTGCCCCCCAAAATAACACAAACCTAACTAACTTTTATTTGTAGTGTTAGACAACGTTTGATATTGAAGGAGAGATTCAAAGAAAATGTTGACTGTATTTGAGCTCTCCTTCCGGGTTTATATTATTATTATTATACGGTTTTGGAGTAGTTCATTTGTTTTTACTTTGTACGATAAGAGAGAAATTGAGAATGTGTGCCCTTTTTTTAGATGGTGGAGGAGAGCGAGGAGCGATTGTCCGAGGAGCAGATCGAGGAGCTGATTCAGAAGGTCACTGCCGTCCTACCTGGAGACCCGGAGCAAGAGAACGCCGCAGACGGCCAGCAGATGGAGTCCTGACAAAGAAATACCGATTAGACCAGTTACAATTTAGCTTTCATGAAATGCATATTAGACCAATAGACTTTAGCTTTCAAGTCATCCATGGCAAAAAGCAAAGACTAATCGTGCTTAGAGGCAAATTAATATTTTCCGGTGTAAATGTTTTTTATGTACCTTTGGTTTGATATGGAGGATGTTCTCTGTTTGGAGTTGGGTAATGACAAGTTCTGTTAAAAAAAATGTTTTCTTTAATAAAGTCATGTAGGTATCCAATTAAAACCAACTTAATCTATGGACTACTTTGTCAACTTTGCATGTACATTTGTGTGGTTCTTTTCCCCCCATTTTAATGATAGACCTGTTGGTATGTTGCCCCTATTTAACATGGAATATAAAACAAACCTTAATGTGATACAAATCTTTTGCGCTTCTGAAAAGTTTACCAAGATCCAACTGAAAGCAATGGTTGGTTCGTTTTCCCCCAAAAGGTGGCTCGACCTCGATGAGGAAACGTGGATGACGTAAACCAAAAATGACTATAACTGATATCCATTCAAACATTAAAAAGTAACGGATATCCATTCCTGGAGACCGCGCCAGGTTGGTCAAAAAAGAACTTATCTTAAATTTGTAAGCTATTTTGCCCAGAAAATTACCTCCCAGACTTATGTTAATCAAACATTGAGTCTTTGACTATTAACTGTTAACACTAGGCTTTTGAGAGTTTGAAATAATTAGATATGGAGGGATGGCTATATGGGAGGCTAGTCTGAACTGAAACAGTTTTCACCTTTGAAGAGCGCCTTTAACAAGTGAATTGGACCAAAAACGTCGGATCAACTCTGCATAATTAGATAGAGCAGCATCAGTATTGCCAACTATCACAGTAACCAAAAATATACTGTGGAAAATTACAGTAACCAATATGTCCCGTAGAAATCACAGTAAACAATAATATACTGTGGAAAATCACAGTAACCAATATGACCTCTATACAATCAAAGTAACCAATAATGGAAAATCACCATTTCTTTACCAAGGAAACATACAGAATTGGTGATCTGTTTGACCAATTTGGACATTTGAACAACTGGACAAAACATGTGACCACTATACGCCTCCAAAATCATCAGAGGGCGTGGCTGGTCACAAAAATGGTTATGACTCAGTCAAACTTAGTTCTATCCATATTAAACTTCTTATGTTGCCTCTTGAGGCTGCTCAGGTCACATCAGTGGAGCTGTCAACATACAGGGGGGGGGGGGGGGCACCATAAAAGTCACAATATATTGATCTGACGTGATGTGAATGGCAAAATACCATTAAACTTTACACATATGCTCTAGGAGGGCACAGTCCAAGTAAACAACTACTAGGAGATTGTGATTGGACCAATGGTTAGGCTTGTGGGCCTGGCTTATCACAAATACTTAGATGCAGACAGTACTGGTATATAGGCTATGGCTACGTTCGGATCGGAGCCACATACTTCAAAACCACATACTGTATACTCAATACATATACAGCATACTGATACCGAAATCAAGTATAGTACTTTCCACAAAGATTTGCTTAAATTGTTAGTATACTAAAACATGTGAGCAAAACCTATAGGCAACAATCGGAACCACATACTTTAATACTATTTACTGTACACTAAATGAGCACAAAACGCATGTTGTTTACTTAAAGCGAAATCAACTATACTGCGGTCTTCAAAGATTTGCTTAAATTGTTAGTATAGTCAACAGAAACGTGATCAAAACCCCCAGAACCTTTTCGTGTTCTGTCAAGACCAGAAGGAAGTTGGTGCATTGCATTTTGGGACGTGACATAGTAGTAAGTCTAGTAAGTAGTAACATCTCTCGGGTACTCAAAATGTCCCTAAATATATGTATGTTTTCCATACTAACTGTTACGTCCCCACAGGGTACATGCCAACTGTTATGTCCCCACAGGGTACAGGCCAACTGTTATGTCCCCACAGGGTACATGCCAACTGTTATGTCCCCACAGGGTACATGCCAACTGTTATGTCCCCACAGGGTACATGCCAACTGTTATGTCCCCACAGGGTACATGCCAACTGTTATGTCCCCACAGGGTACATGCCAACTGTTATGTCCCCACAGGGTACAGGCCAACTGTTATGTCCCCACAGGGTACATGCCAACTGTTATGTCCCCACAGGGTACATGCCAACTGTTATGTCCCCACAGGGTACATGCCAACTGTTATGTCCCCACAGGGTACAGGCCAACTGTTATGTCCCCACAGGGTACAGGCCAACTGTACAGCTAAGTGGGTGACATAGAGACTAACACGGGTGACTGTTAAAACACTACGATGGCGAGGAAGACCAAGGACACAATGGAATAGGTGACGAGTGATTTATAGTGAGCTGGTGACGATAACAAGGTCAAATTTACAATGTGTACAGCTATTTACAAGTGGTGAGGGAAACGGAGCACGAGCATTACCAAATCAGAGAGCTTAGTCAAATAAAACAAACTAAGTCGAGTTAGACCACTAGAAAGAAAACAGGAAACAAAAAGCTACCTAACTGTTCAGACCAAAACAAAACGTACAGGGTTGGTGGCGCCGCTCCTAACCTACTGTTCTAGACAGAGAAGATATCCTACGTGGGTGTTATGGTGGGCCCCTTATCTGCTCCAATTACCACACACACACACACACACCAGACTTGCCACATATGAGGGCTACTCATACACACAGGATCTCTCAAGAGTAATCTCTCTCTCTCTCTCTCTCTCTCTCTCTCTCTCTCTCTCTCTCTCTCTCTCTCTCTCTCTCTCTCTCTCTCTCTCTCTCTCTCTCTCTCATTAGTGGATGTGATGCTTGATTGGTTGACGAGCTGGCAGGCCAGGTGACATGGTGCACCAATCACAGGACAGGATCAAACACAGAACAGGACCTGGGCAGAGGTCAGTGGGGAGAATAGAGGGAGAGACATACAAAACAACATACAGACATGGCAGCACATAACACCCCCACACTAAAGAACAAACCAGAATGTTTGTTACCTCCCAAACGTCCACCCACAACTACACACGGGACAATGCATCTGCCACTACATTATCCATTGCCTTTTTATGGCGGATGTCAAGGTCATAGCTCAGTACAATCAAACCCCAACGTATAAGACGCTGGTTTTGATTGTACATCCTTGAAAGAAACGGCAGTGGGATGTGGTCCGTATAGACCACCATGGGTACCGGGCAGGATCCCACGTACACCTCGAAATGAAGCAGAGCCAGAATCATCGCGAGGGCCTCTTCAAAGTCAAAAGTCTTTCTCAATGGTAGAGTAACTAACCTGTGCCTAGCTAAACTTGCGGGAAAAATAACAGACAGGGTGATCAGTCCCACATGCATCTTCCTGCAACAACATAGCACCCGCTCCAAGCGCACTTGTGTTTACCTCTAACTTAAGTGCAAGGTCTGAAGCGGCGACAACAGGTGTACTACACAAGGGAGCTTTCACGCTCTCGAAGGCCTGATCACAATCTTGCGCCCACACAAAGTCCTTGCAGGGGCTAAGCAAAATAGTGAGTGGGCAAGCGACAGCAGAGAAGTTTTTCCAGAAACTTCGGTAGTAGATCCAATTTGCTGACCAAGGACGCCGAACCAAGGCTGTCCACACAATCTTCCATTCTAGGTAGTGGGTACGCGTCTGAAACAGTGACAGCATTCACCTCCCTGTAGTCGGAACAGAACCGGGTAGTATCTGGTTTGGGAACCAGCGAACACGGAGAGCTCCACGGGCTGTAACTGGGCTGGGCGAAGCCTTCTCCATATTCCACCTCTTTTTGCATAACAGCTCTTTTGGTCACGTTCACCCGAAACGTATGCTGTCGCACGGGCGCCGCACCGCGTACGTCAATGTAATGTTCCAAAACACTTGTGAGGCACGGTACATCATTAAACAAAACGGAATACTGGCTGATCAAACTTTCAATGTCCTGTCTCTGCACGTCCGACAGGTACTCTAGAAAGGAGGGTAAACCCGACAGTATGGCAGAGTTGGCCAACCTTGCACACTGCAAGGGCGCGTGACGGAATGACAACCCATCCTCAGTGGAGTCTACCACCACAGCAGCAGCGACAACTGACCTCTCTACCAGATCGGACTTCTCTACTAACGCCGTCTCAGTGTTCTCCCTGGCTTGGTCATATTTAAACATATTGACGTGACGTACATGAGACTGGCGTCTACGGTCAGGCGTGTGAATTACAAAGGTGGTCTCATTCAGTTTCCTCTCGACTGAGCATGGACCCGAAAAGCGTGCCAACAGAGCAGAGCCAGAGAATGGTAGTAAAACCAGAACCTTATCTCCAGGCTCAAAGGAACAAGACACCACCTTCGTGCGTCTTTGTCAATCTGACAGGCACGGTACAAGCGTTCTGTAAATTGACTATCATAGTCCAATACTTTTGGATTTTCCCCCAGTCAACAGACATACAGTCCAGCCGGAAGGTCTGCACACCCCTTTCACCTTCTCCACGTTTCATTACATTACAGACTTATTCTACAGTAGATTGAGTTCATTTTTTGCCTCAAACATCTAGACACAATAGCCAATAATGACGAAGTGAAAACAGGTTTTTAGAAAATATGCAATGTTATTTTACTGACAAAAATAGGTTATTTAGGGGTTACATATCTGTACACACCCTTAGCCTAATACTTGGTGGATGCACCTTTGGAAGCGATTACAGCTTCAAGGTGTCTTGGGAAAGAAGCTACGAGCTTGGCACACTTGTTTCTGGACATTTTTGCCCATTCCTCTTGGCATATCCTTGAAAGCTCGGCCAGGTTGGATATAATCATTGTCGATGAGGTCTGCAGATAATTCCTTTGACCCCATGGCTTGGAGTTTGCTCTGACATGCACTGTCAACTGTGGGACCTTATATAGGCAGGTGTTGGCAATCCCCAATCATGTCCAATCAATTGAATTTATGACAGGTGGATTCCAATTAAGTTGTAGAAACATCTCAAGGAGTATCAGTGGAAACAAAATGCACTCAGCTCACTTTTGGGTGTCATATCAAAGCCTGTGCACACTTGTGTACATATGATATTTTACATTTAGATTTTTAATAAATTAGCACAAATGTCTAAAAACCAGCCTTCACTTTGTGATTATTGGCTATTGTGTGTAGATGTTTGAGGCAAAAAATGAACTCAATCTACTGTAGAATAAGTCTGTAATGTAATGAAACGTGGAGAAGGTGAAAGGGGTGTGCAGACTTCCCGGCTTGACTGTAAACTGCTCCTCTAAAACTTTCAATGGGATAAGCACTGAGTGTCCAAACACAAGCTCCGCAGGACTAAAACCCAGGGACTCCTGCATAGCCTCTCGAGCTGCAAACACAAAAGGTACACCCTCATCCCAACTTTTTGCAGACTCCAAACAGAATGTCCTAAACATCGCTTTTAATGTCTGATGCCAGCGGATGATAAGCACAAGAAATCACATGTTGAGAAAATTCTGTTTGGAGTCTGCAAAAAGTTGGGATGAGGGTGTACCTTTAGAGGGAGAGACACCATGACAACAAAATACCATGACAACAAGAGAGAACTACTTCCTGAATCACAGCTTAATCTAGAAACAAGAAACAAAATGACCAGTAGATGACAGTACATACAAGGACGTGTATCACAAAGTACATTTCTTTATGATTCTAATACATTAGGAAGTCCATGTACATTAGGAAGTCCAATACACTTAATGTGATACAAATCTTTTGCATTATGCTTGCAATTTATTTCATCTTACACTTTTCCAAAGTTTAGCAAGATCCAATTGAAAGCAATCGAAAGGTTGGTTTGTTTTCCCCCAAAAGGGGCACGTCCATGACTAGGCAACATGGATGACGTATAACCAAACATGACAATAAAAGGTATCCGTTCTCATAGAAACGAAACTACTGTCGAATTGTAGACGGAGGATACGTATCGGTTTTTCTTAACTGTCCCCTGCCATAGAAAAAGTGCGGGAAAAAAATGGAAGGGAAAAAAACACTTATGGGCGACTTTCTAAAGGTAAACTATATTTAATTAATTCTATTCAATACAATTATTTGGAATCTTAGGTTTCTTTAGGCTAGGGTATGTATACTTATTCGAAGGTATGTACTTATTGAAGTAACATTTACTTTGGCAGGAGGAAAGTAAGGACACACCAGACGACAAGCCAAATAACTCCCGCCAACCGCGCCAGGTTTGTCAAAAAATGACTTATCTTCAATTCGTAAGCTATTTTGCCATGAAAAGTACCTGCCAAACTTATAATCAAACATTGAGTCTTTGAGTCTTAACTCTTAACACTATGCTTTTAACCCTCATCCTACCAACATATTTTACAAACAAGGATTTTACCTTAAGAATAAACTACTGTAAGAAACAACCATAATAGCAAAATGTTAACTTATTTCTTCCCAAACATTGTTAGTTATGTTACTAATGTCATAAAAGAAAAAAGAAAAAGATTATTATTATTTTAGGCAATTACAGTTAACTTGCTTAACCCTCATATGTAACATACTTAATTATATCATCATATATATATATATATATATATATATATATATATATATATATATATATATAATATATAATCATAACTAATTATTAGTTATGTAACTAGTGTCATCTTAAAAAAGTTATATCTAATCTAATAGTTCTATTTATTAAAACTGCAAAGGCGGAATTTGGTGCTTTTGACTGGGGTCCTCTCAGACCCCAATACATTAGCATTTTTAAAAAGCACAAATTAAACCAGAAATATGGAAGCCCATAGGGGACTTTATTAAAATTAAAATGTAAACTTGAAAATTCAAATGTAATTCCACAATAGCATTATTATTTTCCACATATGTATGTGTTATTTGAGTAAAGATTAAAATGCAAATGCAATAATCCCATTGGACCTATTGAATTTGGGAACAGTTTATTATTATCCACTAGCTTCGCCCCTACCCTCTCTCTTTTAATAAAATAAAACAAAATGAATGCACAGCAATATGATCAGTCACATCAGACTTTCATCCGGTTTGTGTATGCTACTGTGCTTGTTTCACTTCTAATCAACTGATCGCGCTTAACGCTTGAGAGGGCGGCAGAAAAATGCAAATGGAGTGTCGCCCCGGGCAGCTGCATAGTTCACCTATATGGAAGAGTATAACCTGCCTGTAAGAGGAAACAAGAAATATTGCTGGTACCCCACTTTCCCTTTCTAAGGGGATAACTCCTCACCCTATCCATATTGTTGTGTAGTTGATTAAATCACACAGAATTACAGCCACTGAAAATAGAAAAACTATTTAGTGATTTAAGAAGCATTCAAAATGATCCGTTGCATTTCAGATGGACACTTGCTAACAGAAGTTAATATAAAGCAATTAAAATCAAATGCAAAACAAGTATCAAAACTTTATGATTCTTTTTCGGTGATCCTTCTTCATCTGATTCAGCCATGTAAATTCAACTTCAACAAACTGTCATTATCTTTTTATTTTGATTTAGGGGGAAGAAACACATAAGGTCCACGCATTTGAATATCGCTTCCACTACAAGAAACATGGTGCGACCTGTTCCCAATCTGGTACTGTCTTGGAATCACTACAGAGAATGAACACGTTCAATAATAATAGGGAAAAGAAAAAGAACAAAGAGATTGTTATTCTTAAAGACAGGAAAGCTATCAGCACTCACTTTCCATGTTGTCTGGTGCGTGAAGGAGAACTCCTCACTATAAAATACATCAATCCTATTGAAGAACCAGAGAGAAAGCAGAGAGCTGATGTAAGGAGTGATATCCCCACTACTAAAATGTCAACTGGAGAGCTGATTACTTTCAACGTAAATCCAATAGGCGGGGAAAAGATAAAGATGGTAGTTATGAGAAATCCGTCTCTGAAAAAAACATGTAAAGAAGTGATTGTGTTTGGATACAAAGGGGAGAGTTTTAAAGATGTTTTGAGACGAGATGAACGTTTCAGAAAATCGCTGTTAAAACAAAATATTGGTCTCTATAATACTACTACTGAAGTAACCTTTGAAATTTCCAGTCTGATTGATCAATATGAAGGTCAAAGTTTTGAGGTCAAATTGATTGATAGGTCCGTTGTCGCAGTTAGTCAGCCTAGTAGTCAAGAGGAAGATGTGCCAGTAACTCCATCTACTTCTAATTCTGACACATTTGATGTTGAAAATGATGATTCCCCACATCACAATACTAATTCCACTACTGGTCATGAGTCAGCAACTCCCTGCTCGTCAGCACAGGTAGCAACATCGACTGCCTCAGAAATCCGTAACAAAAAAACATTGCATGAAATTCCAGGCTTTGGAGAAGTTTATAAACTTCTGCGTTCACAGTTTGAAGATTTGGTAAAACTGATGAAAGATAGACACAAGGTCAAAAGTTTTGCAGAAGTCCAACAGCTTTTTACTGTGGAGTATGGGAAGAGTGTGGAGACGTGTCTGGAAATGAAGAGGGCTAAGGAATTGACAGTCCTTGGTGACTCTGTCTGTCAGGTCAGAGTAAAAGGGAGTGCAGTAGGGAGCGGCTTTCTGCTTTTTGACAGGTTTATCCTCACAAATGGCCATGTTATTAAAGAAAGGTTTAACAAAGAAAACTACAAATTACAGGAAAAGGTCACTGTTAACTTTCATTTTGAGGATCTGTCCAACTCTGACCACTGCACTGTGGAGGTTTTAGATCAAGTTGTTGCATTTAAATTTGAATACAATTCATCAGAGCTCTGTCATGACATGGCTCTCCTAGAGCTTTGCCAAGTACCTGACACACTCTACCAAAGGCCTGCTGAAAAACTTTGCCCTTACCTCCACAAGGTGGAATCTGCATTATTGGGCATCCTGGACAAGGGGTAAAAAAGATTGACCCATGCTGCATCATTTCACTTGCGGACCGCAAAGCAGCGAAGACAAAACACTGCAAGGAAAATAAAGAATACATGCACATAATGATTGAAACAGCTTTCAGGATAAGTGGGCATTGCAGAGATTAACAGGATCGTCACAAGTTAACATACGACTCCTGTTTCTATCATGGTTCCTCTGGCTCACCTGTGTTTGATGAGTACTGCAATGTGATTGCTATGCATTCTGGGGGCTACACCTACGAAACTCCGAAAGGGAAGACTCAGAGTATTATCGAGTATGCCTTACCCCTCTCACTTACTTTGGAAACAATTATCCACCAAGCAGTAGTTTCGCAAAGAGTTGATGTGATAAAAAGCTTCCTGACTGGGATGAATAGCCAATGTCAACAGATACTGGATCGACTGAAGGGCCAGATTCACCAGGGTAAACCCGAAGAGTACTTTGTGTACATTGAAGAGGAGTTCTGCACATTCTATGATCTCCTCTTTAATAGAGTTGAACCCATGGATATGGAATAGGATGAGTGAACCCACAGAATTATAAATCGTGGAATCAAGAGAGGGGTTTACATGTAGACTAGCACACTCAGGATAGTTTTAACACTGTGAACTAGCAGAATGAGAAGGGCAGAATCAACTTTACTCCTCTTTTTTGGTTGACATTGTTTGGATGGGGGGGGGGGGGGGGGGGGGGGGGGGGGGCAAACACAGCTAATTATTTGTAATTTGCCAAATGTTTCTATATATTTTTTTTTTATTCTTTGGGGGAACTGAGAACAAAAATCCTGGTGTAATGGTGTTTTACCAATTTACTCCTATATTTCGTAATTATTTATACCTAAATGACAGCCTTATTGTGAGATTGATATAACTGTAGGGTGATCTGTGGTTTTCTTTACCTTTTGTGGTTGAATTAACTGTAAGTCACTTTTAATGAAACTGTCTGCCCAAAACCTGTAATGTACTGATTTGTGATGGGTTAAGAAATGTATGTATACAAAGTAAATGTACAGAGCAAATCATGCAGAAAATGCTCCAATGTTTTTTACTAAATGGTTATTTTAATTTGTACTATTTTACATTGCCAGTGTATCTGGTTGTTTGGAAGAACATTGTCTTGTTTCATTCAATAAAGCAAATCCTATAAATCTCCAATATATAAAATATTTTAGCATGTAATTTTGTGTGTCTGTTGCCTTCTCTGTGTGTCTGTTTTGGGATGTTGTATATAGGCTATGGCTACGTTTGGATCGGAGCCGCTATAGCAAGCCGTTTTAACATTTCATCTCTAGACTGGATATATACAGCAGATATGCATAATTCAATTGTTCCAAGTCAAAATGATCATTTCAGATATCCTCAGTGACATTCTTCCAATCCACAATTGTCATTTCAGATATCCATAATGTAATTTTGAATATCCAAAATACATTGTGACTAGTAAAAATGTCATAACGGATATCCACAATTGGCATTATGACTAGTAATAATGCAATTTCAGATATCTACAATGTTCATTTTGACTAGGAAGAATTGAATTATGGATATCTGCAATATATAATCCAGTCTAGCGATTAAATGTTAAAACGGCTTGCCATAATGGTTTTTTCATTTTGGATATCTGATATTAAAATTATGACTAGTAACAATTGGATTGTAGATATCTGAAATGGGAGTTTTTCTTAGTAAGAATTCTATTGCAGATATCCAGAATGTTCATTCTAGATATCAAAACAGGTACTCAAAATGTCCCTAAATATATGTATGTCATCTGGGAACATTATTCATAGTACATTTTTCACATACTAGCCTATGTATACTGTTGGCATACTGCCTACAAATTGTTTGTTCAAATGTAGAATGTTAAGGATGCATAGTAGGCGATTCCGAACACAGCCCAGACTTAGCCTACTACATCACATGGCCTGGGTACACATTTCGATTTTGGGTATTTGTCAAAGCCATTGAGAGTGTATGGTCAAAGCCAGATGAAAGTGTGCATTGCGTTTTGAGGGGGTGAAGCAAATATCCAAATATAGTATGGGAACTTTTGCAAACTCCACATACAAATTGCATATAGGCCTACTGGCACACATTTTAGGGTCAAATTTAGCATGGGAAGGATACATAGTCTGAACATATTCTGAACATAGCTCCTTGAGAGAGAAATTGCAGAAGGAAGTGATGATGTTCTCTATCAGAACTTCTGATTTTGAGTTTCTAACCCAAGAACACCAAATCCCAATTCAATTATAAATGTTGACTTATGGATGTTTTGAAATGCAACCATAGGATTTTTCTAATTAGAAGCTGTGGTCTTTAAAGGCACATGTGGGAAATTGAGTAAAATAATGATGAACATACACCACCGCTCAAAAGTTTGGGGTCACTCAGGAAATGTCATGTTTTCCATGAAAACTCACACTTTTATTTATCAAATGAGTAGTGAAATTAATATAAAATAAAGTCAAGACTTTGACAAGGTTGGAAATAATGATTTTTACTTGAACTAATAATGTTGTCCTTCAAACTTTGCTTTTGTTAAAAAATACTCCATTTGCAGCAATTACAGCCTAACAGACCCTTGGCATTCTAGCTATCAATTTGTTGAGGTAATCTGAATCAATTTCCCCCCATGCACCTCCCACAAGTTGGCTTGGCTTGATAGGCACTTCATACGTACCACGTGGTCAAGCTGCACCCACAACAGCTCTATAGGGTTGAGATCTGGGGACTGCGCTGGCCACTCCATTACAGATAGAATACCAGCTGATTGCTTCCTCCCTAAATAGTTATTAGCATAGTTTGGAGCTGTGCTTTGGGGCATTGTCCCAAAATTGTCTCCAATCAAGGGCCGTCCATGCACAGGGTATGGCATGGCATTGCAAAATGCAGTGATAGCCTTCCCTATTGAAGATCCCTTTTACCCTATACAAATCTCCCAATTTACCAGCACCAAAGCATCCCCAGACCATCACGTTTCCTCCACCATGCTTGACAGATGGCGTCAAGCACTCCTCCAGCATCTTTGTATTAGCTCTGTCTCACAAATGTTCTTCTGTGTGATCCAAACACATCAAACTTAGATTTGTCTGTCCATAACACTTTTTTCCAACCTTCCTCTGTCCAACGTCTGTGTTCATTTCCCCCATCTTAATCTTTTCCTTTTATTGGCCTCTTTTTCTTTGCTACTATGCCTAGAAGGCCAGCATCCAGGAGTCAGCTCTTCACTGTTGACATTGAGGCTGGTCTTTTGTGGGCACCATTTAATGAAGCTGCCAGTTGAGGACCTGTGAGGTGTCTGTTTCTCAAACTAGAGACTCTGAGTTACTTGTCCTTTTGCTCACTTGTGCACCAGGGCCTCCCACTTCTCTTTCTATTCTGGTTAAAGCCAGTTTGTGCTGTTCTATGAAGGGAGTAGTACATATCGTTGAGGAGATTGTGGTTTACTTCAGGAAAAGCCACACTGAACACCCGCCACTGACCATCGATGGTGCTGCTGTGGATGCGATAGTGAGCAGCACCAAATTCCTGGGGGTGACACATCAGTGAGGACCTCTCCTGGGCCACCAACTCTGCAGCACTGGCAAAGAAAGCCCAGTGGCGCCTCTACTTCCTCCGTTCAAGTCAAGAGAGCGAAAGTCACCAGACCGATTCTGAGCACTTTCTACCGTAGGGCACCATCGGAAGCACTCCTGTCTAGTGCATCACTGTGTGGGGAGGTAGCTGCACTGCATACAGCAGGAAAGCGCTGCAACGCATTGTGAGCACAGCTGGAAGGATCATTGGTGCCCCACTCCCACTCCCCTCCCTGCAAGACACATACATCACCCGCCTCACCCGGAAAGCTACCTCAATGCGACGACACCAGCCACCCAGCACACAGTCTGTTCAGCCTCCTGCCCTCTGGAAGAAGATACAGAAGCCTCCGTTGCCGCACTGCCAGACTCAGAAAACAGCTTCATACATCAAGCTGTCAGGAAACTGAACTCTCTCCCATCACTCCCCCAGCCCAGATCCTCCAGACTGACAGGAAGCTGAAATCCCCACCCCCCCCCCCCCCACCCCCCCCCCCCCCCCCCCCCCCCCCCCCCCCCCCCCCCCCCCCCCCCCCCCCCCCCCCCCCCCCCCCCCCCACCCCCCCCCCACACACACACACACACACACACACAAACACACAAAGAAACTCAGGACTCTGCAACAAACTGTGTCCTGCACTTTTATCACTTTTATCACTTTTATCACTTTTTATCACTTATTATGTTCGCCATTTACCAAACTGGCTGGAAATTGGCTGTCCTTACTGTCCTACTTGCACTGTCTGCCTGTATACATCATACTGGATGTTTTTGCTGCCTTTAACATATTGCCGTTTTGCACTGGTAGTTTCTTCACTACCACAACCATAACTTATACATCAACTTATGCTGCTAACCTAACTTATACATAACTTATACATACTACAACCAAACTTACAGTAACATATGCTGCTACCCCTACCAATACATTGTAGACTATACATTTCTGCATATTTTTTATATATAATTGTATTGGCCATCTGTTAGCTTTAGTATATATGTCTTATCTGTGTGTTTTGAATGTGCACTTTATGTGTTTACCGCAAGAGTGGGAAAAGTCTGTTCGATTCCTTTGTATGTATCGACATGTGAAGTAATTGACAATAAAGCTACTTTGACTTTGATTTGACTTGACTTTGATGAGATCTGAAGTATCTTGGCAATTTCTCGCATTGAATAGCCTTCATTTCTCAGAACAAGAATAGACTGACGAGCTTCAGATGAATGACCAGTTTCCTGTCCATTTGGAGACTATAAGCGAACCCACGAATGCTGATGCTCCAGATACTCAACCAGCCTAAGGAAGGGACATTGTATTGCTTCTTTAATCAGCACAACAGTTTTAAGCTGTGCTAACATAATTTCACAAGGGTTTTTAATGATCAATTACCCGTTTAACATGATAAACTTAGATTAGCTAACAAAATGTGCCATTGCCACAGGAGTGATGGTTTCTTGAAAATGGTTACCTCGGTAAGCCAAAGTAGATATTACATAAAAATATCTGCAGTTTCCAGATATAATAGTAATTTACTACATTATCAATGTCTAGACTATATTTCTGTTCAATTAAATGTTATTATATTTGAGAATAAAAAGTGATTTTCTTTCGAAAATAAGGACTTTTCTAAGTGACCCCAGACTTTTGAGCGGTAGTGTCCATTTATGACATAATTGTGTATAAAATGTAGGCCTAACTGTGTTGTGTGCTATTTCTAAATCCAGTACATTTTTATATTCATTTCGTTAGATTTATTTTTTATATCCTTTCAGAAAGAAAAACAGTGAATCTCGTTTTTTTTTTTTTATAGACAAAGTGTAAATGACAAACATAAAAAAATACGGAAGCTGAAATATCCATTGCGGTCATCAACAATAAAAAGGGTTCTATCTCTATGGTGAAATTATTCTTTAAATAATCCGCCAATCGCTATTGCCGATACAGAAGTGCTTTGGAAACCAGAATTCTCAGTGACCAATCGGTAGTCCTTTTTCTCCACCTAAGTGGTTGCTGTTGCACTGCAGACAGTAGAACTTCAAATCTAGCAATCAGTCTGTTATGTAACCCTAATTTAAATGTTGTTTTGATGCGATATCGAAATAACATATCTTCTAAACACTTAATTGCCAATTGGTTGAAGTTGATTACGTATATGTGAGAGAGAACCTTGTCAACGGGCTACTTCGACAGTGCAGTTGTTGGAATTTACTTTTACATTTGAGTTGAACCTTTCGGATTTCGGTTGTTTGGTGAGTGATCAAATTCGATTGATTTCCTTATCCGCTGGCTAACGTAAGGCTAACTAATGTTTCTAGGGTAATGCTAATCAATCCATAGAACAAAAACATGCGTAGTAGTATATCTTAATGCTATGCACCAGCCTTCGCCGTCTTTTTTTCCTTTTTATTATTTTGTAACTATAGTTTAACGTTATTTGATCACCTGCTAGCTACGTGGTCAGTGAATCTAGCCTTGATCTTGCGGGCATTCACCTGTCTGGGGTTTCCCGACCGACGTGATGTTGAGTCCACAGCTAACAAAAACAAAAGCTATCAATCCAACGCCGCTGTCTATGTCTGTCACCACCGCCAGATGTTCGTGAGTCCTGTGCTGAAGGCCTGCGCCTGACGAGCAAAACTAGACCCATCTCAACACACGCACACTTACACACACACAATCGGAACAAACTGCTCTGTAATTGCATCCACATAAATAGGCAATAGGTTACCAGCTATATTCTACAATTATCTAGAATTCCCTACGACATTAATGTCATAATATTCAGAGCAATGCATATTTTGGTTTTATTCTCCCTCCTTCCTTCCTGCTCAGTTTCTTCGTAGACCGGTTACGCATTTGAAATCACACTAAATTCTACGTCTGCAGGCTGTTTATTGATTTTTTTTTTTTCAGGCTATGTCCGACCCCACATACCCTACTTATTGCTTAGAGCAAAGCTATGTCCGACCTAGATATATGTATGTTTTCAAGGGCCATCCCTGGTTGCACCAGATTAGACACCCAGCAGGCAGATTGAACAATAATCTATACATTCTGTTCCTGGCCCAGAGAGATCACAGTAATATATACAAGACTGAGGGCTTTGGATGGAGTCCCTGAAATATGTTTTAGCATTATTACAATTTTTGTATGATGGGGAATGCTGTTCTAGCAGAATTACTTGTCATATGTCACTGAAACCACAGCGATTGAGAAACGCTGATCTAAGCTACATCACACACACACACACACACACACACACACACACACACACACACACACACCAGCAGAGAAAGACACACACACACACACACACACACACACCAGTAGAGAAAGACACACACACATACACACACACACCAGTAGAGAAAGACACACACACACACACACACACACACACACACACACACACACACCAGTAGAGAAAGACACACACACACACACACACACACACACACACACACACGCACACACCAGTAGAGAAAGACACACACACACACACATACACACACACCAGTAGAGAAACAGTTTCCCCCTTCTGAAGAATGTCAAGCACTGTCCAAAAAGCTATGGAAACCTGCCAGAGAGAAACAACTCTGATGAATAAATACAGTGTTGGCTTTGGATGTGTCCATTTGGGAAGGCCTTCCCAGCACAGCTTATCAAAGCCATACGCTAATACAAACTAGGGTCGACACCTTCTGGTCTATTCATTCATTTTCTTTGGTTGACCACAGCCCTAATACAAACGTTAAGTCTCCTCTACTACTAAGAAGGGAGCTGCCCTCTGTTCCTCCACACCACAACACGTGCCCTGCAGATGACTACTGTCCCAAAAATGTATTACCAGAATAGCAGGGTGGCAGAGAGAATGTTTAGTGTAGCAATGATCTGTCCATTCAAACAAACTGTTTCCGTAGTCGTGGTAGCTAGAAGGGGGGGGGGGGGGTGATTTGAATGCTCAGGTTGACGGCGCCGGGCAGGACACTGTGTGAAAAGTCTGTTGATTCTCAGATAATAAATCCTGTCACTGCATAACAGGCCTTTTGAATCTGGCTTGGTTAGGCAAGGCTAATACTTGGATTTAACAGGCTTGGTTAGGCTAGGTTAATACTTGGATTTAACAGGCTTGGTTAGGCTAGGTTAATACTTGGATTTAACAGGCTTGGTTAGGCTAGGTTAATACTTGGATTTAACAGGCTAGGCTAGGCTAGGTTAATGCTTGGATTTAACAGGCTTGGTTAGGCTAGGTTAATGCTTGGATTTAACAGGCTAGGCTAGGCTAGGTTAATACTTGGATTTAACAGGCTTGGTTAGGCTAGGCTAATACTTGGATTTAATAGGCTTGGTTAGGCTAGGTTAATGCTTGGATTTAACAGGCTTGGTTAGGCTAGGTTAATGCTTGGATTTAACAGGCTAGGCTAGGCTAGGTTAATACTTGGATTTAACAGGCTTGGTTAGGCTAGGTTAATGCTTGGATTTAACAGGCTAGGCTAGGCTAGGTTAATACTTGGATTTAACAGGCTTGGTTAGGCTAGGTTAATACTTAGGTTAATGCTTGGATTTAACAGGCTTGGTTAGGCTAGGTTAATGCTTGGATTTAACAGGCCTTTTGAATCTGGCTTGGTTAGGCAAGGCTAATACTTGGATTAAATGAGCATCTTGGACCTGGCTGGGCTAGGCTACCTTTTGCAGTAGATGTACTCATCTTTAGGTAAAGGCTGGGCCTAGCATGCATGCTGTGAGGCTACAATGCGATATGCAAAGGGGACAGGTTGCCCAGAAAGGTTGACTACAAACATCAAGGCTACACTTAACTTAGCCACACTGCTGTGCATGTAAGGGATATGCAGCTTTGTGCATTAGGCCAGGGCTAACCAGACCTTATATTGGCATCTGGTCCCTAAATAAGCTTTCTGCAGAAGGCCAGCACTAACCAGACCTGATATTGGCACCTGGTCCCTAAATAAAACCAGACTTGAAGGATTGGACTACAGAAGCTGTGGAGTGGCCAAACAACCTTATTCAAACCAATGGCTTTGTGTTGGAGTGTGGTGGTTTCATGTCACAACGTAGGACGCACAGGGGAAGTGGTAACTAGAGGAGCTGTCATGCGGCACTCCCTGACAGCTCCGGCAACTAGCAGGAGGGCAGGTCCAGCCCTCTGTGTGGTCGTCATGACGACCTGGACATAGGCCTACTGCTCCAAAACAGTTTGGTACTCTGTGCTTACAGGCGGTGGTCGAAAAGTTTCGGTTTTAGTTCATTGACGGTTTTTACAGAGGCAGCTAAGTATATATTTTTTCTCAACTTTATCACACAGACATTTTAAGATTTTAACAATTGGGTAGGATGTTTCTAAAATGATTATCTAATATCATAAACAAATGCTTTTTGGGTATCATGGTTTAATGGATATTATGACACAGTTTGATATTAAGTGGAGTGCTTTTGACTAATAATGACTGTGTGTCATTGGTGTTGTTGTGTCATTTGTTTGGACCAGGGGCGATGGAGGAGACACAGAGGGGGCCAGCGAGGGGCGTCAGAGGGCCAGGGCCCCACACTCCCCCAGAGGGGCTGAGACTGAGCAGCAGGAGGGGTCCACTGGAACCCTCCGAACAACCAACCAACCAACCCCAGGGCTCCTCCCTCCCTCACTGCCCTCCTCCTCTTCCTCAAACCATCCCGTCTTTTAGTCTGCTTCAGCTGTTCAGCTTTTCTGGTTCCGTTTGTATTCCTGGAATTGACACCTTTATTTATTTATCTCATCCCTCCATCGCTCCGCTTTGGGGGCGGAGCCTAGCTCATACAGGCCGCCCTCACCGTGACCTCATCGACCTCTCGTCAGAGTAGTAAACCTCTTTCTCGATTCTGTTGACCCGATACGCTCGGCCAATTAGCCCCGCCCCCTGGACTAGCCATGAGGAAACCCCGTGTGAGCATGTTACTGGGCGGAGTCCTGCTCTGCTCCGCCTCCCTCCTCTACCTGGGCCTCGGCGGCATCGACTGCCCCCCCAAGAGACCCCCCCACCGATACACCTGGGCCGATTCAGCCAATCAGAGCCTCTCTATACCCATGTACCTGGGGGAGGACACGCCCCTCATTTTCATTGGTGGATTCCCTCGAAGCGGTACCACACTGATGCGCGCCATGTTGGATGCCCACAATGCCGTGCGGTGCGGGGAGGAGACCCGCGTCATTCCCCGCCTCCTGTCCATGAGGGCCACCTGGAGTCGTTCAGTCAGGGAGAGGCTGCGATTGGACGAGGCCGGTGTCACCGACCAGGTTCTAGACGCAGCGGTGCGTGCGTTTCTATTGGAGGTGAGACAGGAAGTGCTGGTTGTAACATAATCGCCTGATTGGCTATTAGCAAACCATCCACACAAATGTGTTTTTGAGAGCAACCGTGTTCTTTCTTTGTTATGTAATTGTCATCATTTAGAGAAAGCCTGAAAGAATGAAAGCAATTTTTTTATTCGCTTGTTTCCATTTGTGTCGTTTCTGTTTACACTATAAGATTGTAAATCTGTTTTTTAGACCAGTTTGATCTCCATTTTGTCTAAAACTGCAAGCAGTGGAACCAGAGGCATCTTTTTAGTTCTGTTGGCCAAGGAAGCGTGCTATTATGCATCGCTGGGCGTGACTGTCAGATTGTCAACTGTTTTTCATAACCGCCCTTTGAAGTGGGGTAGAAAACCCTTTACCAAGTGGGGTGGGTTTGTTGTGAGCACAAACAAACAAACAAACAAACAAACAAACAAACAACGGTACTATAACTGACTCCTTGAGAAGGGTTTGATTCTGTTGAATACTGTAGTTTAGACACAGTCTAAATAGTACTCTCTCTCTCTGTCTTTCTGTCTGTCTCTCTGTCTCTCTGTCTCTCTCTCTCTCTGTCTCTGTCTCTCTGTCTCTCTGTCTGTCTGTCTCTCTCTCTCTCTCTCTCTCTGTCCCCCCCCCCCCCCCCCCCAGGTGATTATCGGTCATGGGGAGCCTGCCCCTCGTCTCTGTAACAAGGACCCCTTCGCTCTGAAGTCCCTGTCCTACCTGGCTCATATCTTCCCCAAGGCCAAGTTTGTTCTCATGTTACGCGACGGACGAGCGAGTGTCCACTCCATGATCTCACGCAAGGTGTGTGTGTGTGTGTGTGTGTGTGTGTGTGTGTGTGTGTGTGTGTGTGTGTGTGTGTGCTGTGTGTGTGTGTGTGTGTGTGTGTATGTGTTGCGTCTAGCTCCGACCGTGCTTCGTAATGTGAAGCCGGGCTCCAAGGTGATGCATGATGTGTGTGTGTGTGTGTGTGTGTTCAGAAGGACTACATATGTCGCCATAGTTCACGCTCATGTTATTAGATATTTTGAACCAACCTCCTTAATGTGCGTGAATAAATAACTATGGTAGACTAAGTTGTGTGTGTGTGTGTGTGTGTGTGTGTGTGTGTGTGTGTGTGTGTGTGTGTTCAGTGTTGAATAAATAACTACGGTAGACTAAGTTGCACTATCCAGTTTTGTGGCACTATCGGAGCAGCATCTTGACTGGGCTTTAAATCTTAAAAACAAACAAAAAAATAAAACATTCCACCGTCAGTCGAATATAGGCAAAAATGGTTGAATCAGATTCGACTATGCAAATTCTTAGTTGTGGACACCCCTACACTATCAATACAGTTGGTGCAATGTGTTATGAATGTTTAACTTTTTTCCTTCAGTAAATGAAAAATCATTTAAAAACTATTTTCTGTTCATTCGGGTTGTATTTGTCTTATGATATAGTTTGTTTGAAGATCTGAAGCAATTAGATGTACCAAATATGGGAGAAGGAATAAAAACAGCAGGGGGGCACGCCACTGTATCCCTCCCGTTTTCTAATGGATAACCCCATCCCTTTGGAGTTGACCACCTTTAATATATAACCCTGTCCTACCTCCACCTTTAATATATAACCCTGTCCTACCTCCACCTTTAATATATAACCCTGTCCTACCTCCACCTTTAATATATAACCCTGTCCTACCTCCACCTTTAATATATAACCCTGTCCTACCTCCACCTTTAATATATAACCCTGTCCTACCTCCACCTTTAATATATAACCCTGTCCTACCTCCACCTTTAATATATAACCCTGTTCCTACCTCCACCTTTAATATATAACCCTGTCCTACCTCCACCTTTAATATATAACCCTGTCCTACCTCCACCTTTAATATATAACCCTGTCCTACCTCCATCTTTAATATATAACCCTGTCCTACCTCCATCTTTAATATATAACCCTGTATTTCCTCCACCTTTAATATATAACCCTGTCCTACCTCCACCTTTAATATATAACCCTGTCCTACCTCCACCTTTAATATATAACCCTGTCCTACCTCCATCTTTAATATATAACCCTGTATTTCCTCCATCTTTAATATATAACCCTGTCCTACCTCCACCTTTAATATATAACCCTGTCCTACCTCCACCTTTAATATATAACCCTGTCCTACCTCCACCTTTAATATATAACCCTGTCCTACCTCCACCTTTAATATATAACCCTGTATTTCCTCCATCTTTAATATATAACCCTGTCCTACCTCCACCTTTAATATATAACTCTGTCCTACCTCCACCTTTAATATACAGTGGGGCCAAAAAGTATTTAGTCAGCCACTGATTGTGCAAGTTCTCCTACTTAGAAAGATGAGAGAGGTCTGTCATTTTCATCATAGGTACACTTCAACTATGAGAGACAAAAATGAGAAAAAAAAATCCAGGAAATCACATTGTAGGATTTTTTAAAGAATTTATTTGTAAATTATGGTGGAAAATAAGTATTTGGTCACCCACAAACAAGCAAGATTTCTGGCTCTCACAGACCTGTAACTTCTTCTTTAAGAAGCTCTTCTGTCCTCCACTCGTTACCTGTATTAATGGAACCTGTTTGACCTCGTCATCTGTTTAAAAGACACCTGTCCACAGCCTCAAACAGTCAGACTCCAAACTCAACCATGGCCAAGACCAAAGAGCTGTCGAAGGACACCAGGAAGAAAATTGTAGACCTGCACCAGGCTGGGAAGAGTGAATCTGCAATAGGCAAGCAGGTTGGTGTGAATAGATCAACTGTGGGAGCAATTGTAAGAAAATGGAAGACATACAAGATGGAAGACATACAAGACCGTTGATAATCTCCCTCGATCTGGGGCCCCACGCAAGATCTCATCCCGTGGGGTCAAAATGATCATGAGAACGGTGAGCAAAAATCCCAGAACTACACGGAGGGACCTGATGAATGACCTGCAGAGAGCTGGGACCAAAGTAACAAAGGCTACCATCAGTAACACACTACGCCGAGAGGGACTAATATCCTGCAGTGCCAGGCGTGTCCCCCTGCTTAAGCCAGTACATGTCCAGGTCCGTCTGTAGTTTGCCAGAGAGCATATGGATGATCCAGAAGAGGATTGGGAGAATATCATGTGGTCAGATGAAACCAAAATAGAAGTTTTTGGTAAAAACTCAACTCGTCGTGTTTGGAGGAAGAAGAATGCTGAGTTGCATCCCAAGAACACCATACCTACTGTGAAGCATGGGGGTGGAAACATCATGCTTTGGGGCTGTTTTACTGCAAAGGTGACAGGACGACTGATCCGTGTTAAGGGAAGAATGAACGGGGCCATGTATCATGAGATTTTAAGCCAAAACCTCCTTCCATCAGTGAGAGCATTGAAGATGGAACGTGGCTGGGTCTTCCAGCATGACAATGATCCCAAACACACCGCTCGGGCAACGAAGGAGTGGCTCCGTAAAAAGCATTTCAAGGTCCTGGAGTGGCCTAGCCAGTCTCCAGACCTCAACCCCATAGAACATTTGTGGAGGGAGTTGAAAGTCCGTGTTGCCCAGCGACAGCCCCAAAACATGACTGCTCTAGAGGAGATCTGCATGGAGGAATGGGCCAAAATACCAGCTACAGTGTGTGCAAACCTGGTGAAGACTTACAGGAAACGTTTGACCTCTGTCATTGCCAACAAAGGTTATGTTACAAAGTATTGAGTTGAACTTTTGTTATTGACCAAATACTTATTTTCCACCATAATTTACAAATAAATTCTTTAAAAATCCTACAATGTGATTTCCTGGATTTTTTTTACTCATTTTTGTCTCATAGTTGAAGTGTACCTATGATGAAAATGACAGACCTCTCTCATCTTTCTAAGTAGGAGAACTTGCACAATCAGTGGCTGACTAAATACTTTTTGGCCCCACTGTATAACCCTGTGTTTCCTCCATCTTTAATATATAACCCTGTCCTACCTCCATCTTTAATATATAACCCTGTATTTCCTCCATCTTTAATGTATAACCCTGTCCTACCTCTATCTTTAATATATAACCCTGTCCTACCTCCATCTGTAATATATAACCCTGTGTTTCCTCCATCTTTAATATATAACCCTGTGTTTCCTCCATCTTTAATATATAACCCTGTCCTACCTCCATCTTTAATATATAACCCTGTATTTCCTCCATTTTTAATATAACCCTGTGTTTCCTCCTCCCGCCTCCTCTTGTAGGTGACCATCTCGGGCTTTGACCTGACCAGCTACCGGGACTGCCTGACGAAGTGGAGCCGGGCCATAGAGAGCATGTACGGCCAGTGCCAGCAGGTGGCGCTGCAGGGCGGCTGTCTGCCCCTGCGTTACGAGCAGCTGGTGCTGCACCCCGAGGAAGAGATGAGGAAGCTGCTGCACTTCCTGGGGTTGCCATGGGACCCGGCCGTGCTACATCACCAGGACCTGATCGGCAAGGTCGGGGGTGTGTCGCTCTCCAAGTGAGTGATCAGTGTGTGTGTGTGTGTGTGTGTTATTTTGGTGACAGAGGTTAGCTGTGTGAGATGCAGGTGGTCTTGGTGACAAAGGTTACCTTGGTGACAGAGGTTAGCTGTGTGAGATGCAGGTTGTCTTGGTGACAGAGGTTAGCTTTATGAGATGCAGGTTGTCTTGGTGACAGAGGTTAGCTGTATGAGATGCAGGTTGTCTTGGTGACAGAGGTTAGCTGTGTGAGATACTGGTTGTCTTAGTGACAGAGGTTACCTCGTGACAGAGGTTAGCTGTGTGAGATGCTGGTTGTCTTGGTGACAGAGGTTACCTTGGTGACAGAGGTTAGCTGTATGAGATGCAGGTTGTCTTGGTGACAGAGGTTAGCTGTATGAGATGCAGGTTGTCTTGGTGACAGAGGTTGTCGTGGTGACAGCGGTTAGCTGTGTGAGATGCAGGTTGTCTTGGTAACAGAGGTTAGCTGTATGAGATGCTGGTTGTCTTGGTGACGGAGGTTAGCTGTATGAGATGCTGGTTGTCTTGGTGACGGAGGTTAGCTGTATGAGATGCTAGTTGTCTTGGTGACGGAGGTTAGCTGTATGAGATGCTGGTTGTCTTGGTGACGGAGGTTAGCTGTATGAGATGCTGGTTGTCTTGGTGACGGAGGTTGGCTGTATGAGATGCTGGTTGTCTTGGTGACAGAGGTTAGCTGTATGAGATGCTGGTTGTCTTGGTGACGGAGGTTGGCTGTATGAGATGCTGGTTGTCTTGGTGACAGAGGTTAGCTGTATGAGATGCTGGTTGTGTTGGTGACAGTCTTTCAGGAGGGCGTTGTCTGGCACGCTTCTCAAAGAGGGTCTTGTCCTGACATTCTGACTTGACACATTTTGTTCACAGCTCTCGTCTATTTCTCACACCTTCAAACATTCTCCACTTCTCCCTCTGGGCCCGTACACACCTACCACCGGCCCTACTGTGGTACCAACACACATCCAATCCATTACAATACACAGGTACCACGGACTCCATTACAATACACAGGTACCACGGACTCCATTACAATACACAGGTACCACGGACTCCATTACAATACACAGGTACCACAGACTCCATTACAATACACAGGTACCACGGACTCCATTACAATACACAGGTACCACAGACTCCATTACAATACACAGGTACCACGGACTCCATTACAATACACAGGTACCACAGACTCCATTACAATACACAGGTACCACAGACTCCATTACAATACACAGGTACCACGGACTCCATTACAATACACAGGTACCACGGACTCCATTACAATACACAGGTACCACAGACTCCATTACAATACACAGGTACCACGGACTCCATTACAATACACAGGTACCACGGACTCCATTACAATACACAGGTACCACGGACTCCATTACAATACACAGGTACCACGGACTCCATTACTGTCCCAGCTCATCTTCAGCGTTGTAAAAGTGTGTTGATGTAAAATGTCTTGTTCCGCCAAACTATGTCCTGATGGCAAAGAAATCATCTCTCTGTGTGCGTGTGTGTGTGTGTGTGTGTGTGTGCGTGTGCGTGTGCGTGTGCGTGTGCGTGTGTGTGTGTGTGTGTGTGTGTGTTCTCCTGGGACAGGGTGGAGCGCTCCACAGACCAGGTGGTGAACCCGGTCAACACGGATGCCCTCTCTAAGTGGGTGGGTCACATCCCCTCTGACGTGATGAAGGAGATGGCTCACATTGCCCCCATGCTGACCCGACTGGGCTACGACCCCATGGCCAATCCCCCGGACTACAGCCGCTCCGGCTCCCACCGCCCCTTACACAACCACACACAGGTGAGTGAAGGGCCACACCTTAAAAGGTGTTACCCCCTTACACAACCCCACACAGGTGAGTGAAGGGCCACACCTTAAAAGGTGTTACCCCCTTACACAACCCCACACAGGTGAGTGAAGGGCCACACCTTAAAAGGCGTTTACCCCCTTACACAACCACACACAGGTGAGTGAAGGGCCACACCTTAAAAGGTGTTACCCCCTTACACAACCCCACACAGGTGAGTGAAGGGCCACACCTTAAAAGGTGTTACCCCCTTACACAACCCCACACAGGTGAGTGAGGGGCCACACCTTAAAAGGTGTTACCCCCTTACACAACCACACACAGGTGAGTGAAGGGCCACACCTTAAAAGGTGTTACCCCCTTACACAACCACACACAGGTGAGTGAAGGGCCACACCTTTATAAAAATAATAATTCATTTTATTTATATTGCGCTTTTCTTACACCCAAAGACGCTTCACAACAAGAGAACAGGCAAATAAAACAGAAATACAAGACAAACGGATAACAGGAGAACAGGTCGAGACAAGAAAGCAATACAAACTACAGTAAAATTTGACAGAAATGTTGTAGAGGTAAGGGGCGTTTGAGTTAATTTGAGTTGGCTAGGGTGAAAAGGTAGGTTTTAAGATGGCTTTTGAAGATAGGAAGTGAGTTTGAATCCCGAATGAAAGGAGGAAGAGTTCCAGAGTTTAGGTGCTGCCCTAGAAAAGGCACGCTCCCCAAAGTTTTTTAGTTTTGCTTGTGGGGTGACCAATTTCATTTCAGAGGAGGAACGGAGTGTCCGGGTGGGAAGATAGAGCTGTAGAAGATCCGAAAGGTAGGGGGGGGCCAGGTTATGTAAAGCTTTGAAGGTGAGGAGAAGGATTTTATAAGTAACACGATGATTAACTGGGAGCCAGTGAAGGGACGAGAGAATGGGGGTTATGTGCTCAGAGGATTTGGTCGAGGTCAGGAGACCTTTAAAGGTGTTACCCCCTTACACAACCACACACAGGTGAGTGAAGGGCCACACCTTAAAAGGTGTTACCCCCTTACACAACCACACACAGGTGAGTGAAGGGCCACACCTTAAAAGGTGTTACCCCCTTACACAACCACACACAGGTGAGTGAAGGGCCACACCTTAAAAGGTGTTACCCCCTTACACAACCACACACAGGTGAGTGAAGGGCCACACCTTAAAAGGCGTTTACCCCCTTACACAACCACACAGGTGAGTGAAGGGCCACACCTTAAAAGGCGTTTACCCCCTTACACAACCACACACAGGTGAGTGAAGGGCCACACCTTTAAAGGCGTTACCCCTCCCCCGCCCTCTTCTCCACATGAGAGGGATAAGCCTCACCTAAAAAGTTATGCCTCCCCTTCTACCACCACACAAATGATAGCCATCAACCAAAAGGTAATTTGTCCATTGTCAGCTTCATCGTTTACTAGTTTATCAGTGTAAGGCTTTTTTCAAAAAGGTTTTTTCATTTGTTATGGGATATTTTAACTCTTAAGCATTCTTGAGCTATGTGAAAAAGAGAACAATGTCTCTTCAGTTTGTAAATTATTGAATTTTCTTGGGTGTTTTGCCTGCTCTTGCTAATAGAAAGTTATTGAGGATGATGATGATGATAATGATGAGGCTCTTTCAAATTTTTCTGCTTCAGAGAACAACAGCCACGCCTCACCCCAGCTAAGGACAGAAACAAGAGGAGGAAGTAACTCCTGACAGCAGTGTGTTCTACAGTGCCATCTAGTGGTCAAACGCTTCCACTGCACACCCACTCTGCCACCAGTAAATGTATTTTGACGTGTTTCCCGTCCGTACGTTTGGCATGGGTCATGATACCAGTTTGTTATTCCTATTTATGCTGTTCTATGTATTGGGACCAATTTACTGTTTCATATTATCAGGGGCCTATGGGAGCCACTGTGTGGGAGTCCCCCAAGCCTCTAACCGGGACCTGTTCTCAGGAATGTCCCCTTTCTCAGACGGGGCCTCCTTTCAGCATGTTGAATTGTGAAATGTGAATTTGAACCAAAATGCACCTCACTATGTTTCTCTGAGGCTGCCGTTTCACGTAACTTCATCAGCCATCTTTGAATGTGTTGTCAGATAGATCTATTACTCACTGAGTAAATGTTCATAACTGTATATTTTTTGAAGATGTAAGTTTATTTTCTTAATAAATAATTTGTTGGTCATTCAAAAAAGTCTAGTTCAGTGTATTCTGTTGGAATTTCTATTATGTGCCGTTAGCTGGAAGGTTGTAATAAGGATGCAATTGAAATGTTGAGTTATTAAGTTTTAGGCACCGTTTGTGTATTGCCTTTGACGGAATGATTTAATGGATGCAAGGTAAGGTTAAAGGTGCAGAATGCAAGCCTAGAGATGTGTACAAAAAAGCAAGAATTTGAATCGCAACAATCAAAAATGCCGACGTCATGAGTCTTTGGCCCCTCCTATCCCTCTCTATGGCCCCTCCCTTCAATCATGTCGTAATGTCTTCCACATTTCAAGTGTGCGCGCGAGGTGATTGACAGACAGGTAGCCATGCCCCTTGCAAAAACTCTCCTGATTGGTTAGTATTAGGCAGTCGTCCCTAGATGTTTAAAATGCTGAAAACTGGGCCCAGGCTGCTCATATAGATCACACCTTCTCTCTGAGCATTTGATTTAATGATATCCTCCAGATGGTATGTAGTAAACATAAAAATATATACAATTACTATGTTTGCCAATTAATTCAAACTTACATACTGCAGCTTTAAGATTCACAGGCCATTTAACTCAAGATCAGATTTTGCCTTCTGATCTCGTTGCCTTCACATGTCGGTCTCTCTCTCTCTCTGTAACCCCCGCGAATCAAAGGAGTGACCTACTTCCTGTCCTGCTGCAGCTCGCGATAGGTGCTGACACGCCCCCGTCACTCAACAGCAGAATGGCACTGACCGATAGAGACACCCCCATCACGGAACAGCAGAATGGTACTGACCAGAAGTGTGTGAGGCAGCCGCTCCTTTGAGTAAAGAGTGAATTCTGAACAAATTACCGAACCTTTCCCTGTGTGGTTTTGTTTTGCTCTGATAGACAATGCCAGCAACATCATTCAACCATTTGTTTTATTTTTCATTAAAACAACAATGAGTTATTTACTGCCTTTGAAGTAATGTAAGGTTGGTGACTGTTTTTTTCTGGTTATGTGTGCTATCCATAGGCGGAGTTCACGGGGAGGCAGAGGGCGGGGGGGCGGGCAATTCATTCCCCCCCTAGCGGTCAAAACACGTCACTACATTCTGTCTAAAATACGCACGCCATGACAACGCATTGACAGCAATGAAAAATGTCTGTCCCCCCGAGCGCTAATGTCAGACTCCGCCTATGGTGCTATCACGTAGCAAACTGTACTTAGAGTTTAAGGTAAGAGTCTATGATTCACAGATAACAATTATTGTCCAATAAAATGTTTAAACACCAGTACCACCTGCTACATTTACTGTATCTGCTGCTGATTTACTTTGACCAGGAAGAAATGTGAAAGCTGATCAAAGTCACAGTGGCTAAAGATTGTTATACAATGAGAAAGAGCAATAAGGAAATGAAACGATAGGACCTACCTGGGTTTTGTTGCAGCCATACCTTACGAACAAGTGCATGTAATTATAAAAAAAAAATTCCTTTAGAGAATGCTTATGGCCACTAGAAATCACAACAATGACCTTAATGCCCCAAACCTCCAATTCTAACAATTGATCATATCAAATATAACTCTACAAATGCTGTTTTTATTTGACAATTATTTCTTCTTCAAGATTAAGAGATTTCTGGCCTTCTTCTTTGTGCCCGGCTGTGAAGCAGGGAGGGGGGAATCGGCCAGGTTGGGAAGATCCGAGCTGGGGTAAGACTTTATATCTGACTCTGGACGTGCACCGTCATACAGAGGCTCCTGTTCCTGATTTTCCGCCTCTTCAGTAGGAGGGTGGATGTGACGTGAGAGGAACATCTCCAGGTGGTCTGCAGCCACAAACCCTACAAGGCTCTTGAGGGGGCTTTGCTCTGCGTGTGAAGAACCGCCGCTGAACCATGCCCTCTCAGGGCTGGGCGGGGGGCACATCCTCATCAACGGCCCCTGCTTGAGCTCATGAAGCAAGGCCGAGTAACGTCCGTCGGACGTGGCCTCCTGCGCCGCGTCATAACCCTCCTGGGTCCACCAGCGGAGGAAGTCCATGGGGTCCTGGATGCTCCGGCCTGATTTCAACACCGTCTGCCTCGCCCGCCCCTCCTCCAGGACCTGGCTGATGTCGGCTAGCTGTCGGCTGCACCCCAGGTCCAGGTCCTCCATCCTCTTTACAGCCTTTTTCTCCCTCTGGAGGAGAAGCTCATGGAGCTCGGAGAAACGGATCTTTAGCTGGGCTCGGAGGACTGCATTACGATCCCGGGTCTGTTCCGCAAAGTCTCCCTCCCTTTGCTGAAAGAATTCCAAGCAAGGTTGCGTAGTGAGGCAGGCTATTGGGTGCTCAAAAGGCCCTGTGCTAAGCAGAGTGTGGGATGACTTTATGGCTGTCTGACTATTTTATTTATCAATGTTATTTTGTTTAGAATGGACCTGATGGCAAAACAGATTTTAATCTCAATTTGGCTTCCCTCCGTATCGTAAATGTTACAGTAAAAAATATGAAATTAATGAAAACGTTTGTAGTTACCCGGAAGCTCTCCACCGCAGTAATGTCCTCCTGCAGGTGGAACAGAGCATCGATCAGGCTCTCTGAGATCTCCTCCTTGGCCTCACTCATGGGTTTGAAGCTGTGGCCTCTGTGCTCCTTCCCGTCCCGACAGATCACACAGATCAGCCGCCTGTCCGTCTCGCAGTACAGCTTCAGGGGGTCGTTGTGCGCTTGGCAAACGTTGCCCTTCTTGAGGGGAGCAGAGACGGACGACAACGACGTAGGTTTGGGAGCCAACGCTGGCTTGTTTCCCCATGCGCTCGCCTTGCTCTCCGCCCTCATCTCCTCCGCCAGGTCCCTCAGAGTCCTGTTGATGTTTCTGGGTGAGTCTCTGGGTGTGTTCGCTCGACACACAGGACATTTCTCCTGGGTCCTCAGACTGTTCTGGATGCACTCACTACAGAAGTGATGCTGGCAGGAGAGAGTTACAGGGTTGGTGTAGACTTCCATACAAATGGAGCAGCACAGGTGTTCCCGCAGGGCTTTTACCTTCACTGTGGCCATTCTCAAAACGTAATGAACACTGCTTCTACTGATGTGTGCGTTTAAGAGGGAAGAGGGAAAAAAGAGGACAAAGGTTATTTTCCCAGAAGGCCAATTGCCTCTAAATTGAACTTCAGTCATATGGCGTTGAACTTTTTTTTATAGCTGATATTTTCTTGCAAGTCGTAAAAAGGTTTGGCTGACTAAAAAGGTTTGGCTGACTAAAAAGGTTTGGCTGACTAAGACTATGTCTCTGTCACAGCCGTGTAATGAGTGTAATTGAATGTGTTGCAGTCCAATACACATATATACACAGTACAGTATATACAGTATACTATATAGTTTGTCCCATAAAACCTTAAAAGCAGTCAATCCCTCATAGAGGTTAGTCCTCCAGACATATATATCTATACATATATTTATCTATCTCTATCTCTCTAGATATACATCAGACAATGTGTATATATATACGGTATCTATCACATCATTACTATACGCATGTAAAATTTTCTAGCGAAGGGCTACTTGTCATTATAGTGATAAACACATAAAGAAGAAAAGGATTGACCCCGACGTGATTTGAACACGCAACCTTCTGATCTGGAGTCAGACGCGCTACCGTTGCGCCACGAGGTCCTTAAAGAACAGATTCCAGCTACGGGATAAATTCTAGCTGTGCATTTGTAAAACGTAGTAGTTATTCCTCTATGGTTAGAATGTAATCAAGAATATTTATTGACCAAATGCATTAATTATAATTTTTCTGTACTGTCATATCTCGAATGTATTTGACACGACATGGATGGGATAAGTAGTATTAAACTATAATCATTCTATCTAATACAATCGATATTATACACGTACATGAATTATCAAAATAGTACAACATGGCACCTCGGAACATCCTCCCTGATGGTCTAGTGGTTAGGATTCGGCGCTCTCACCGCCGCGGCCCGGGTTCGATTCCCGGTCAGGGAACTCGTCTTTTGCATTTGAATGATATATTTAGTTTTTAACGTGTGAAGCATGCATATAGTATACCAGACTTAATTCAGCCCATCTGACACATTCTGCCTGGTTTATAAACAGCATAAATTCGTTAGCTTAATTTCATTTGATCAAACCCCAGATATTCAAACAATAATGCTTTGACCCATTTTCTCAATTTCCCGAAATAAAATGTTTCTTGATTGGTATTTAATGAAATCGCATCCGCAGATCATTGGCTTTAAAGTGTGCTTATCCTCGGCTACCTTCTATTATCTTTCCATTTCTTTCTCTCTACAAAGACGAATTGCGTGCTTTGATGAAAGCAAACTGCGCAACTGCAGCAGCACTCCTACTGCGGCGGCGCGGACCCACAGTAAAATTATAGCGGTCCAAGCTTTGCCGCATCGCCACCAACTAGCTTGTCCTGGTAGGTACGGTCCGACCTCGATAACGTAAATATGACGCTGGACTTCCAAACCAACGACAATCGATATTCCTGCGGATAAAACCGGGAATATAATATGGCATTAAATATAAATGCAGCGGTTGAGCCTACCGTAAATAAGGACAGACGTTAATGCCACATTGCACACGGTATCAAGAGAGGAGCATCACTTCGACAGGTCAGGGGCTGCGCTCAAACGACAATTGCCTCTATTTCTGTAAAATCGTTTATCAATGTGATTCTCATGTTTTCTTTCTCTCTCCCTCCCTCTCTCTCTCTCTCTCTCTCTCTCTCTCTCTCTCTCTCTCTCTCTCTCTCTCTCTCTCTCTCTCTCTCTCTCTCTATCTCTCTCTCTCTCTCTCTCTCTCTCTCTCTATTTAGACAGCGGTTATTCTCTGTTAAATGGTCTGTTTTGCCCTATTATAGGACTGGGTGTATAGGGCGAAGCCTAAACCCGTCTTGTTTGCTTTAATTTAGAGGCCGCTCTTTGACGCGAGGAAAGATGAGGGTTGAACTGCTCCAAGTGGAGGCAAGTAACTGAGCAACCACAGTAAACCGGGCGAAGCAACATGGGGTACAAGGTAAGAAGACCCCGCTAAAACGTCAGCCAGAGTGACAGTCTTTATGCTTCACTCTACTTTAGCCTACAGACTATAATATACGGAGCATGTGCTCATGCTACACCAATGTGCGATTTAACTGTGTGGGGGGGGGGGGGGGGGGGGGGGGGGGGGGGGGGGGGATTTCCCGGACTCTGGTTTAGCTGCATGGCACTGTACTGTAAATATCCATCCCATACATCTGGATATTTCACAGATTGCACCCTGAAGAACACTAATGCTAGGCAACGAAAAACATACCTGATATGCACAATTAAAGTAGCCAAGTAATTCCTGGTTTGTCTAATGTTTTGAATATTGCGTTCAAGTCCTGAATAACAGTGTGCCATCTCAGGATATGGAAAGGGCGGATTAACCGATTAACAGGAAGAACCAATGTGGCAGTTTTACCCCATAATAATAATAATATAATAATAATTAATTTAATTTATATAGCGCTTTTCAAAACCCCCAAACACCTTACAATTGAGGACATACTAAAACACATACATAGAAAACATATAAAAACTAAGAAAGACATTGACAACTGAGAAAACTTAGTTGACATTGGAAAAGGAAAATGGTAGTGAGTTAGTCAAGGACATAAGAGAGAGCAGGAAGGAGTATATGTATGAGTGTGAGGGGGGGGGGGGCGGTATTCAGTTGTCTGCCAGGGTGAAGAGGTGGGTGTTGAGATGGGCCTTGAAGGTGTTAATTGTGTCCAGGGGAGTGAGTTCCAGAGCCTTGGTGCCACTCTGGAGAATGCTCTGTTCCCAAGGCTCTGTAGGTCTGACTGTGGGACGATGAGTTGGCTGGCAGTAGATGATCTAGCCATGATTCAGCTGGTGTGCTTTCTTATGCAAATCCAGACATGGTGGCCTATCCACTACCAGTACTAATGTAAATTCCACCAGGCCTTCTGTTTGTCAATGTTAGCTAGCTACACATAACTTACAATTACATATACAGTCAACCCGGAAAGTCTGCACACCCCTTTCACCTTTACGTGACGCTTTCATTACATTACAGACTTATTCTACAGTAGATTGAGTTCATTTTTTGCCTCAAACATCTACACACAATAGCCAATAATGACGAAGTGAAAACAGTTTTAGAAAATATGCAATGTTATTTTACTGACAAAAATAGGTTATTTAGGGGTTACATATCTGTACACACCCTTAGCCTAATACTTGGTTGATGCACCTTTGGAAGCGATTACAGCTTCAAGGTGTCTTGGGAAAGAAGCTACGAGCTTGGCACACTTGTTTCTGGACATTTTTGCCCATGCCTCTTGGCATACCCTTACAAGCTCCGTCAGGTTGGATGGGGAGCGTCGGTACACAGCCATTTTCAGCTCTTTCCACAGATGTTCAATTGGATTCAGGTCTGGCCTCTGGCTGGGCCACTCAAGGACATTCACAGACTTACTCCAAAGCCACTCCTTTGTTCTCTTGGCTGTGTGCTTCGGGTCGTTGTCATGTTGGAAGGTAAACCTTCGCCCCAGTCTGAGGTACAGAGCGCTCTGGAGCAGGTTTTCATCAAGGATCTCTCTGTACATTGCTGCATTCATCTTTCCCTCTATCAGGACTAGTCTCCCCATTCCCGCTGCTGAAAAACACCCCCACATCATGATGCTGCCACCGCCATGCTTCACTGTAGGGATGGTATTAGCCAGGTGATGAGCGGTGCCTGGTTTCCTCCAGACGTGACGCTTGGTATTCAGGCCAAAAAGTTCAATTTTGGTTTCATCAGACCAGAGAATCTTGATTCTCATGGTTTGAGAGTCCTCTAGGTTCCTTTTGGCAAACTCCAAGAGGGCTGTCATGTGCCTTTTACTAAGGAGTGGCTTCCGTCTGGCCACTCTACCATAAAGGCCTGATTGGTGGAGTGCTGCCTGGATGGTTGATCTTTCGAAAGGTTCTCCCATCTCCACAAGGATACGCTGGAGCTCTGTCAGAGTGACCCTCGGGTTCCTGCTCACCTCCCTGGCCAAGGCCTGTCTTCCCCGATTGCTCAGTTTGGCCGGGTGGCCAGGTCTAGGAAGATTCTTGGTGGTTCCAAACTTCTTCCATTTACGAAAGATGGTGGCCACTGCGCTCTTTGGGACCTGTTAAGCTGCAGAAATGTTTCCATACCCTACTCCAGATATATGCCTTGACACAATCCTGTTTCTGAGGTCTGCAGATAATTCCTTTGACCCCATGGCTTGGAGTTTGCTCTGACATGCACTGTCAACTGTGGGACCTTATATAGGCAGGCGTTGGCAATCCCCAATACCCAATGTCCAATCAATTGAATTTACCACAGGCAGACTCCAATTAAGTTGTAGAAACATCTCAAGCAGTATCAGTGGAAACAAAATGCACCAATGAAACGTGGAGAAGGTAAAAGGGGCGTGCAGACTTTCTGGCTTGACTGTACAATATTACTTATAACATTTGCATACGTTATCTAAAATATTTCAATGGTAGAGTCATGAACTTTTTGTTTTGTTTGCACTCATATTGTATTCCAAAATATGCACCCTTGCTGCATTTTAATACATGTTATACTTTGACTTAGCAGGTAATCTTTTTGTTAAGTCACTTATGTAAGCAGAGAAATTGAGAAATTGATTCTCAATACAACCATTACATATTTATTAAAATAACTCCTGCCTCTAAAATGTATGAGGCATTGTTCTCTATTTCCTTATTCTCTATCACTATTTTATCTATCAGCTTTGTCAACACGTGTTATCTGTATTGAATTCCTGCAAGTTCATATATTTCTCTCAGTTCACGTTGGTCAACAGTAAAAGAGCCTCAGGAATTCAAGTTGCTCCTGCTGGACAGACTACAATGCTGAATCACTCAAGCCAAAGCAGTATATAGATAGTTTTACATTAAAATACAATATATCTGTTACTTGAAGTGCCTTGAGCATAATTAAAGGATTTCAATTAACCCTAACAGACCATTTGAGTTGCAGTCATGCTAGACATTATGGAAACAATGGCATAATTATTATAGTTTCCTTTCAGTGATATATTCTCGGAATTGTCAATCAAATAGTTTTACTCATTACTCGTAATGATTGGAAATTACCTTTTGTCTGAGGGTCTAGTCTCCACTGCTTGGCTTCAACAAAGTATTACATCAACACCAATCGTTGTACCTAGCTATAACGAAAACATACTTGGGTCTGAGTGTTTTTACAATGGTAGTATTTTTATGCGTTTATCGAGACATAATGGTTTTATTGTTTTTTTCCCTCTCCCTGTTGTGTTTTCTGTTTTAAAAACAAGATAAATTATTTTGGACAAACATTGATTTGTCTCCATGTAATCGGCCACCGGTTGGCTGCTTGGCTAGCTTCCCGCCATCTCCCTGTAAAACAGACATTCAGTACACTTACGACATCTCCCTGTAAAACAGACATTCAGTACACTTACGACATCTCCCTGTAAAACAGACTCAGTACACTTAACAACATCTCCCTGTAAAACAGAGATTCAGTACACTAAAGACATCTCCCTGTAAAACAGAGATTCAGTACACTTACGACATCTCCCTGTAAAACAGAGATTCAGTACACTTAAGACCTCTCCCTGTAAACAGATTCAGTACTCTTAAGACAAGTCCCTGTAAAACAGAGATTCAGTACACTTAAGACCTCTCCCTGTAAAACAGATTCAGTACACTTAAGACATCTCCTTGGCTAACTGGTGTATAGATAACAATGTTCTTTCCATACAGATATATTCACTATAACCTTTTCCACTCATGCTTGATAACCATGTTTTCCATACAAAGATATTTGATAATTATCTTTGACATACAGAGATATATTATATCCATCTCCTTGCAATACAGAGATATTGATAACCTACTCTTTGTGATTTATACATGTAGGCGATTACCTCTCTGCCGTACAGACGGACAACCTTTTCCCCACACACAGTGCACAGTATTTGTGCTAAGCCACAGCTCTAAGAGCCAGAACATGTCACACCTTCAACAGAGAGAGAGACAGACAGAGAGACAGAGAGAAACAGAAAGAGACAGAGAGACACAGAGAGAGACAGAGAGAGAGAGAGAGAGCAAGAGAGAGAGTGGAGGGGATTTAGGATGCCATATTAAAGTAGATTGTCTATGACATAACCATCTGTCCCTAACTGCAACTCCGTTAAGCCTACATTTCATAGTATAGGGGTCTTGAATAGCTGAACAGAATTCTTACAGATTCTATTGAAATGGCTGTTGAAACCATCTAAACAATTTATATATATATATATATATATATATATATATATATAAATATATATATATATATATATATATATATATATATATATATATATATATATATACATACACACATATGTCAATATGTACCAGATACAGACCAAAGAGAGAAACATGTTTTGGGGGTTTCTTTAATGAGATCAGAA
Organism: Aplochiton taeniatus; assembly: GCA_017639675.1. NCBI lineage: Eukaryota > Metazoa > Chordata > Actinopteri > Galaxiiformes > Galaxiidae > Aplochiton > Aplochiton taeniatus. Next base: position 1,011,206 of record CM030172.1, read on the forward strand.
TGTTATATATTATCTGTTGAATCAGAGATATGTTATCTTTGATTTTCTTACGTGCAACATTGGAAAGCATCCATATGTTATTTGTTAACGATAAAATAGATCAAAACTTTCTCTACATAGAACTATATTGTCAAATGTATGAAAGTACATTCATATAAAAAAGATTTGAAAAAATCGGCACTTTAGAATGTTACTCTGTCTGTTAATGGGTCAGAATGTTACTTTGTCTGTTAGTGGGTTAGAATGTTACTCTGTCTGTTAGTGGATAAGAATGTTACTCGGTTAGTGGGTTAGAATGTTACCCTGTCTGATAGTGGGTTAGAATGTTACCCTGTCTGTTAGTGGGTTAGAATGTTACCCTGTCTGTTAGTGGGTTAGAATGTTACCCTGTCTGTTAGTGGGTTAGAATGTTACCCTGTCTGTTAGTGGGTTAGAATGTTACCCTGTCTGTTAGTGGGTTAGAATGTTACCCTGTCTGTTAGTGGGTTAGAATGTTACCCTGTCTGTTAGTGGGTTAGAATGTTACCCTGTCTGTTAGTGGGTTAGAATGTTACCCTGTCTGTTAGTGGCTTAGAATGTTACCCTGTCTGTTAGTGGCTCAGAATGTTACCCTGTCTGTTAGTGGCTTAGAATGTTACCCTGTCTGTTAGTGGGTTAGAATGTTACTCTGTCTGTTAGTGGATAAGAATGTTACTCAGTTAGTGGGTTAGAATGTTACCCTGTCTGATAGTGGGTTAGAATGTTACCCTGTCTGTTAGTGGGTTAGAATGTTACCCTGTCTGTTAGTGGGTTAGAATGTTACCCTGTCTGTTAGTGGGTTAGAATGTTACCCTGTCTGTTAGTGGGTTAGAATGTTACCCTGTCTGTTAGTGGGTTAGAATGTTACCCTGTCTGTTAGTGGGTTAGAATGTTACCCTGTCTGTTAGTGGGTTAGAATGTTACCCTGTCTGTTAGTGGGTTAGAATGTTACCCTGTCTGTTAGTGGGTTAGAATGTTACCCTGTCTGTTAGTGGGTTAGAATGTTACCCTGTCTGTTAGTGGGTTAGAATGTTACCCTGTCTGTTAGTGGGTTAGAATGTTACCCTGTCTGTTAGTGGGTTAGAATTTTACCCTGTCTGTTAGTGGGTTAGAATGTTACCCTGTCTGTTAGTGGGTTAGAATGTTACCCTGTCTGTTAGTGGGTTAGAATGTTACCCTGTCTGTTAGTGGATTACTCTCGAAGATGGCAGGAGTTGAATTTGAGCTCCCTCCCTTTCATCAATCCAGTTGACCTCTTGGCCCTCTGTCCCGCTCTGGACACTTACGCAGGGAGGGCTTAGTACGGATCATATCCTGTGTGTGTGTGTGTGTGTGTGTGTGTGTGTGTGTGGTTGGGGTGATAAAGAGATGAAGTCTACCCCATTGAGTGTGAGTACAATCGAATTAGTGTGCCCCAACAGCTGCTCCAATCACTTGGAGGGGAACAGTGCCACCAGCTGTTTTGGCTCCAAATCTATACATTTTCTGTGAACACAACCTAATCTTATTCCTGTTAAAATCCTCCATTGACCCTCCTGCAGAGCGTGTGACTTTGACTGTGATGACCTAAATCAAACACAAATGTGGATTTAGCAATTTGATCCCAAGTAAATCATTTCTAATCTTATCTTTGTGTACTTTCCATTTCAGTTCCTCTTATTATGAAATAGACCCAGATTTCCCGCCACTGTGGTCGACTCTTTACTGTTAACCTCCAAAACTAGATTTTTAACTACTAAACTCTGTCTTAAAGGCGCTGCATTTGACAAACTGCTGCATGACCTAAGATATCTGTACTTCGTTCCAGACCTTTAGATGTATGAAAGATCAAAAAGGCTGTGTGTACTGTTAATTCTCAAGCACAATTTATGAGAAACATGATGGTACTTCCCAGTAGGTTGAAGTAATGGTTGCTGGCTATGCCTGTGGCTTTGGGGCAAATCAATTATGCAGTGTGAACATATTGATTTCAGACCTTTGTGGCAGCAGCCTTTTACTGCTACAAACCAGTGTGTAGATTGACAAACTGGGAATGTGCTCAAGTCAAATCAATCACCAACTGCCCAAAATTCCTATTTTAACCGTTTTATTTTCTACAAACTACATACACACGGAACAGATGTGATGTTATAGCCAAACTGGGAAAATCGTTTATTGTGAAAACAAAAAGTGAAAACAATATTAATAAACGGTTGATTAAACATATTAGAAAGACGGTTCAGTCTTAATATTCTTTCGGAATATAAACGCCCACTTCCCGCTCAACGGACTGAAATACCAAGCAGGAATCCACGTCGATGTACGGATGCCGGAAATGCCCTGCTGTGACCCAAACTTGGTCTGAATTAAATTTGTATGTCAAATGTGGAAGAAAGACAGAAACGTGGAAGAAAGACAGAAATGTGGAAGAAAGACAGAAATGTGGAAGAAAGACAGAAATGTCAGGGGAAGACAGAAAAGTAACGGAGGGAGAAGTATCTTCCTGGGGTTGTCCACTTCCTGTTCAAAGGATTATAATATAATATCTTCCACTTCCTGTACAAAGTATTAGCCTGCTATATCCGATAGAACACTCACAGGCCTTCAATGACAGCCCCTCTCACACATCGGGGATAAAAAAAACAGTTTGGATTACAAAGAGGAACACAAGAAGTCCGAAAATTCCAAAAACTTTGTACTCTATAAACTAACTGTATTAACTGACAGTGTTAAATTCATGGACTTGTTTATTCGCTACACGATAAGCTGTTAAATTTCCATCCGAGACACACACACAGCCAAGCAGAAGCTGGTTTATCTGCAACTTCCCTTTCTTGTCCTGTTAATTCTGAGTTCGTAGCTCTTAAGATGACTCCGAAACTACTGCTGGATGTGAAGAGGCACACTCATTGCTGTTCTTAAATTGACTTGACTTTATGTAAGTCTCTTCTATGGATTATCTTAGGGACAGCTGGGTTGCCTGTGATTTAGGTGCCGTCTTTTTGTGGGCAACGTTCCATGTAAAACCATTAAGAGGAACACGAGAAATCAGACAATTCAAAAAACGTTGTACTCTATAAACTAACTGTAAACTAACAGGGTTCCTACAGCTTAAGGAAAGTTAGATTTCAGACTTTGAAAGACTTTTTAAAGGCCACTCAGAATGCAATTGAAGAGCAATTTTACAATAACCACCTCCCCAGCATGTTACAACGCTGCATTTTCTATCATTTCTTTTCAAATCTGTTCATTCAGTTCTTCAATATCATTGCTAAAGGGATGGGTTTGGCGTTTTAGGCTGTCCTACTTTGTGTCTACGCTGTTTTCTCCTGTCATCTGGGTGCACAAACCACTTTCTTCAGTAGATACCTCTTCAACCATTAAAGTACAAAGAAACAGACACAGAAATATCATTCAAAATTCATTTACATTTTTATTTTTACTCATGTATAAATATTTCAGCGCATTTTCTGTACATGTCCCGGGTGATTTTTTTTTACAGTTTTGTTCACACAAAGTGATTTTGACTAGCGACAGACAGCATCAACATTCTGACGGGCCACACACAGAGTGCGAGTTGTTTTCGCGCCACTTTCCTTCCCTCTGGCGCGTTTTCTGTCTCCATTTGTCACGTCAAACTCAACCTTACAGTTTTTCTCGATAGCTTCACCAACTGTTGTTTTAACACAGATCCTTAGACCTCTGACGAGTCAACCTCTTCTATAATCCGTAAGACAGTGTTAAGTTTATGGACTTGTTTTTTTGCTACACGATAAGCTGTTCAATTTCCATCCGAGACACACACACACAGCCAAGCAGAAGCTGGTTTATCTGCAACTTCCCTTTCCTGTTCATTCTGAGTTTGTAGGTCGTAAAATGACTCTGAAAGTACTGCAGGATGTGAAGAGGAACAGCCATTGAGACAGTCAACCCTTTTTCCACAGCAGTATCTTGATAGCATTTACCAATTTAGGTAAAAGAATGAAAATGAATGGTTCGCTTTTAGTGTGCAATGTTCCACAATAAAAATACTAAATTGCTGCTCATCGTTTCTCTGTAAATTATCTTGACCTCCTACATCGCTCTTCTCTATTTCTACCTCCATCTCTTCATCTTCCATTTCTACAGCTACCATCTCTACATCATCCATTTGTCGCAAGTTGACAAAGGAGTTAGAGGCAAATGCAGAAACCCTTTCAAAAAGCGATATTTTGAATGTAGGAACCCAGGAAACCAAGGCAGCAGTAATGCTGAGACAAACGGACAACACAACACTTAAACACTAAAGGAGGAGCAATAATCCACCCAGAACAATACAGGAAACCTAAACAAGGGGCAGGGGCTTTATTTTTGCGCCACTTTACTTCCCTCTCGCGCTCTCTCTGAGATTCTCCTCCTGTGCTTCACTTACTTTCCACTCTGCTTCACTTGTTAGATTACAAGGCCAAGTCTAGTAAGCTGCTTTTATCTAATAATATAAAAAAAATCATCTTTCTTTCCTCCATCTCTCACTATAGGCTGAGTCTAGTGGGGAGGATAAAAAAAACAGCTTTGCATTAGAAAGAGGAACACAAGAAGTCTGAAAATTCCAAAAACTTTGTACTCTTTAAACTAACTGTCAATTAAGCAGTGATACGTTTTAACATTAGACATTAGATCACAACAGGGATGGTTGCCAGGTCAAATATATATTAAAATAATTGTTAAAAAGAGGAAACAAGAAAATCGTATGTTGCGTTTTCAGTCTCCATTTGTCACGTCAAACTCCCTCCACCTTAACTTACACCACCAGACCCAATGTCTCTCTGTCACGCCCTCACTCCAGCTTTCCTCATCCCCGTGTTATTGATTGGCTTTATGATTTGCACCTGTGTCTTGTTTAGCCCTTTATTTAAGCCTCTTGTGTTTTTGGTTTGTTGGGTGTGTTTGTAAGTAGTACCTTTTGTGAATGCCTAAGTTTGTTTGTGCGCCCTTTGGTATTAAACCTTAAAGTCTACCTGCACATGTATCTGTCTGAATGGAATCATTACAGAAACACGCCCCAAAGCAGGATGCAGCAGGAGACTCTAGCCTACAACAAGCGGTTGTCGCACAGGGCCGCCTCCTCGGCGAACATCGAGACCAGTTGAGTCAGCTCGGCAGAGCCATGGACGAGGTGCTCCGTAAGCTGAACCAGGGGACCGGGCCACCGTCACCCAGTGGTCCCACAGCTCCTTCTGACCTGGCTGTTGCCCCGGTAACCACCCGGGTTGCCCTCCCTGATAAGTTCGATGGAATGTCCACCAACTGTGGAGGTTTCCTTCTCCAAGTCTCTCTCTACTTTGCTCACTACTCAGGGGAACAAGCCTCTGACCACTCCAAGATAGCTACCGTCGTCTCCCTCCTCACAGGACGTGCCCTGGAGTGGGCCACCGCAACCTGGGAGAGCGTGAGTAGAGACGGCACAAGCTACAATGACTTCCTAGCACGTTTCCGCGCTGTGTTTGATCACCCCGCGGAGGGGAGACAGGGAGGTGACCGCCTGCTGGAGTTGACTCAGGGCTCACAGACTGTAGCTGATTATGCCCTTTCCTTCCGTACTACAGCTGCCGCTAGTGGATGGAATGAGGCAGCTCTACTAACCCTTTTCCGCAGGGGTCTAAGTGAGGAGGTGCAGACTGAGCTGGCCTGCAGGGACGACAACTTGAGCCTGGAAGCTCTCATTGCTACGGCCATCCGGCTTGACGGCCTGCTCCACCAGCGTCGGCGCCTACGCCGCTTGCCTCCCCAGAGGGGGTCGTTCCCTGATCCAGAACCCATGGAGATGGGCAGCTCACACCTCCCCGCAGCAGAACGACAGCACCGTTACCAGCAGGGGCTCTGCCTGTACTGTGGCGGCGCTGGCCATCTGGTACCGGAGTGTCCAGGGCGCCCCTCCAGGACCAGAGGAGGAGCTAGGCTGCAAGGCCCACCTCCACAACCAGGGGTGAGTTCATCGTTCCCTCACATCTCCTCAGAACCGCTACAAGTTTCTGTCTCCCTCAGAGGGAGTTTTCCCACTGTCTCCTTCCCAGCGTTGGTGGACTGTGGAGCAGCGGGCAACTTCATCGACGGCGACTTTGCTCGGTCTCTTAATCTAATCCTTCAGCCCCTGGATGCCCCCATTCCTATCCAGGCCCTGGATGGCCGACCACTAGGCCAGGGCAGGGTTACCGACTGCACGGAACCGCTGGATATCACTGTGGGTATCCTGCATCACAAGCTCCTTCCTTTGCTGGTGACCCAGTCCCCCGGGCACAAGGTGGTGCTTGGTCTACCCTGGCTGCGACAGCACGATCCCACTGTGTCTTGGGCCACAGGGAGGATTACAGCCTGGAGCCCCAATTGCCAGGGGTCCTGCCTCTCCCTTGGTGTCCGAACTACATCGGTGGAAAGCCCTTCGGCCACCTCCCTGCCCGACGTCCCCAAGGAGTACCAAGACCTGAGGGAGGTGTTTTCCAAGGAAGGGGCCGCCCGTCTCCCAGCCCACCGCTCCTGGGATTGCGCCATTGATCTGCTCCCTGGCGCAACCCCTCCCCGCAGTCGCATATTCCCGCTTTCAGAGGCGGAGACCCGAGCGATGGAGGCCTACATCCAGGAGGCCTTGGAGCAGGGCTTCATTAGGCCTTCCACTTCCCCGGCGTCAGCAGGATTCTTCTTCGTCCCAAAACGAGTGGAGGGGCTTCAGCCCTGTATTGACTTTCGTGGGCTGAATGCTGTCACGGTAAAATACCCATATCCTCTTCCTCTGGTGCCGGCTGCCATCGAACAGCTCCGGGGTTCCCGATACTTCACGAAGTTGGATCTACGAAGTGCCTATAACCTCATCCGGATTCGGAAGGGTGATGAGTGGAAGCCGGCTTTCAGTACCACGTCGGGCCATTACGAATACCTGGTGATGCCTTTTGGTCTGGCCAATGCTCCCTCAGTCTTCCAGGCGTTGAGGTGTTCCGGGATATGCTGGGTCGCCATGTCGTGGTGTACCTTGATGACATTTTGATTCACTCCCCTACCCTAGACCAGCACATCCAGCAAGTCAGGGCAGTCCTCAGACGCCTTCTGGACCATCACCTCTATGTAAAGGGGGAGAAATGCAGCTTCCACCAAACCTCCACTTCGTTCCTCGGCTACGTCATCGGACCAGAGGGGGTGAGCATGGAGAACAGGAAGGTGGAGGCCGTCTGCGCGTGGCCTCAGCCAAAGTCTGTCCAGGAACTCCAGCGCTTCCTGGGGTTCGCAAACTTTTACAGGCGATTCATCCGAGGCTTCAGCTCGATCGCCACACGACTCAAGGGCGCCCCCCGTAAGCTGGAGTGGAACGAGACAGCGGCAGATGCCTTCGCCCGCCTCAAGACAAGGTTCACGTCTGCTCCAGTGTTGAGGCACCCAGATCCTGCTCGGCAGTTCGTTGTGGAGGTGGATGCTTCAGAGACCGGTGTCGGAGCTATCCTGTCGCAGCGTCACGGCAGTCCACAGCGTATGTTCCCCTGTGCTTATTTCTCCAGGAAACTCTCAGCGGCCGAGTCCAACTATGACGTCGGGGATCGGGAACTCCTGGCGGTCAAGTTAGCCCTAGAGGAGTGGAGACATTGGCTAGAGGGGGCTAACGAACCGTTTCTGGTGCTCACCGATCATCGCAATCTGGAGTACCTCCAAAGAGCCAAACGGCTCAACCCTCGCCAAGCCAGGTGGTCTCTGTTCTTCGCACGATTCGATTTCACCCTTTCTTACCGTCCAGGCACCAAGAATGTCAAAGCGGATGCCCTCTCCCGGGTCTATGACACTGAGGATCGTCCGGTGGAGTATGGACCCATAATCTACCCTGCACACATTGTGGCCCCCATCCTGTGGGATTGTGATGAGGACATCCGTCAGGCTCTAAAGAGTGAACCGGCTCCGCCTGCCTGTCCATCTGGACGTATCTATGTTCCCACTGGGGTAAGAGATCGTTTGCTCACTTGGGCACACACTTCCCTGTCAACCGGACACCCCGGCATTACACGCACCTCCAAGTTGCTAGCCGAGAAGTACTGGTGGCCGGGTCTGCCTAGTGATGTCACCCACTACGTGAAGTCCTGTTCTGTGTGTGCTCAGTCTAAGGTTCCTCGCCATGCTCCGGCTGGGAAACTTCTGCCTCTACCTGTTCCTCAGCGTCCCTGGTCGCACCTCGCGGTTGACTTCGTCACCGACCTTCCTGCCTCCAAAGGTTTCACCACAATCTGCGTCGTGGTGGACCGGTTCTCAAAGTCCTGCCGTCTCATCCCTCTCAGCGGTCTGCCTACAGCTCTCCGCCTGGCAGAGGTGATCTTTGAGCATGTGTTCAGGTACTTTGGCATTCCAGAGGACATCGTCTCTGACCGAGGGCCCCAGTTCACCTCGCGGGTATGGAGGTCCTTCATGGAACGCCTGGGGGTCTCCGTAAGCCTCACGTCTAGTTACCATCCCCAGGCCAACGGCCAGGTGGAGAGGACTAACCAGGAGCTGGGTCGTTACCTCCGTAGTTATTGCCACGACCACCAGAGGGATTGGGCCCGTTACTTACCGTGGGCAGAGTACGCCCAGAACTCCCTCCGTCACTCGTCTACTGGTCTCACCCCGTTCCAGGTTGTTCTCGGGTACCAACCCCCCTTGGCCCCGTGGCATCCCAGTACGGCCGAAGTGCCGGCGGTGGACGAGTGGATGCGTGCCTCCGAGAAGGTTTGGAACTCCGCCCATGTCCGGCTTCAACGTGCAATCAGGCAACAGAAGACTAAGGCGGACCGGCGCCGTAGTGACCCCCCCGATTACAAAGTGGGGCATCGGGTTTGGCTGTCTACCAGAGACCTGAAACTCTGTCTGCCCTGCCGCCAACTTAGCCCGTGGTTCACTGGTCCCTTCAAAATTGTTGGGAGGGTCAACGAGGTGACGTATACTCTGCTATTGCCTAAACATTATCGCATCTCCCCATCGTTTCATGTCTCTCCTCAGGCCCGTGGCGCCGGGTCCCCTGGCTAGTGCTTCGCCTACCGCCGAACCCTCTCCGCCGCTGGACATCCAGGGCACGCCGGCATACGCGGTCCGGTCCTTGCTGGGGTCCAGGCGCCATGGCGGTCGCCTACAGTACCTTGTAGACTGGGAGGGTTATGGTCCGGAGGAGAGGTCCTGGGTCCACACGGAGGATATCCTGGATCCCAACCTCATTAGAGACTTCCATCGGGCTCGTCCCGACTGTCCCGCCCCTCGTCCTCGGGGCCGCCCTCCAGGCCGGGGTCGTCTTGCGGCGGAAGCCGCGCCTCGGGGGGGGGGGTACTGTCACGCCCTCACTCCAACGTTCCTCATCCCCGTGTTATTGATTGGCTTTATGATTTGCACCTGTGTCTTGTTTAGCCCTTTATTTAAGCCTCTTGTGTTTTTGGTTTGTTGGGCGTGTTTGTGAGTAGTACCTTTTGTGAATGCCTAAGTTTGTTTGTTCTCCCTTTGGTATTAAACCTTAAAGTCTACCTAAACATGTATCTGTCTGAATGGAATCATTTCACTCTCTGAAAAAAACAACTATACAAAGCATATAATATAATAATAATACAAGGAACAGCTCTACTAGAGAGCCAATGTCTCTCTTTAAAAAATTACTATAAAAAACATATAATATAATAACAATACAAAGAGCAGCTCTACCAGAGAGACCCAATGTCTCTCTATAAAAAAAAAAACGATACAAAGCATATACTATAATAACAATACACACAGCTCTACTAGAGATTCATTAAATATGAGTTTAGACTCTGCGTGGTCCAGCAGACCTTTGTTGTAAAGAAAAGTGCTCTACAAAGAAACAGACACAGAAATATCATTCAAAATTCATTTTAATTTTTTTTACTTAAGTATAAATATTTCAGCGCATTTTCTGTACATGTCCCGGGTGATTTTTTTTTTACAGTTTTGTTCATACAAAGTGATTTTGACTAGCGACAGACAGCATCAACATTCTGACGGGCCACACACAGAGTGCGAGTTGTTTTCGCGCCACTTTCCTTCCCTCTGGCGCGTTTTCTGTCTCCATTTGTCACGTCAAACTCAACCTTACAGTTTTTCTCGATAGCTTCACCAACTGTTGTTTTAACACAGATCCTTAGACCTCTGACGAGTCAACCTCTTCTATAATCCGTAAGACAGTGTTAAGTTTATGGACTTGTTTTTTTGCTACACGATAAGCTGTTCAATTTCCATCCGAGACACACACACAGCCAAGCAGAAGCTGGTTTATCTGCAACTTCCCTTTCCTGTTCATTCTGCGTTTGTAGGTCGTAAAATGACTCTGAAAGTACTGCAGGATGTGAGGAGGAACAGCCATTGAGACAGTCAACCCTTTTTCCACAGCAGTACCTTGATAGCATTTACCAATTTAGGTAAAAGAATGAAAATGAATGGTTCGCTTTTAGTGTGCAATGTTCCACAATAAAAATACTAAATTGCTGCTCATCGTTTCTCTGTAAATTATCTTGACCTCCTACATCGCTCTTCTCTATTTCTACCTCCATCTCTTCATCTTCCATTTCTACATCTACCATCTCTACATCATCCATTTGTCGCAAGTTGACAAAGGAGTTAGAGGCAAATGCAGAAACCCTTTCAAAAAGCGATATTTTGAATGTAGGAACCCAGGAAACCAAGGCAGCAGGTAACAGTTGACAAAGGAGTTAGAGGCAAATGCAGAAACCCTTTCAAAAAGCGATATTTTGAATGTAGGAACCCAGGAAACAAAGGCAGCAGTAATGCTGAGACAAACGGACAACACAACACTTAAACACTAAAGGAGGAGCAATAATCCACCCAGAACAATACAGGAAACCTAAACAAGGGGCAGGGGCTTTATCTTTGGGCCACTTTACTTCCCTCTCGCGCTCTCTCTGAGATTCTCCTCCTGTGCTTCACTTACTTTCCACTCTGCTTCACTTGTTAGATTACAAGGCCAAGTCTAGTAAGCTGCTTTTATCTAATAATATAAAAAAAATCATCTTTCTTTCCTCCATCTCTCACTATAGGCTGAGTCTAGTGGGGAGGATAAAAAAAACAGCTTTGCATTAGAAAGAGGAACACAAGAAGTCTGAAAATTCCAAAAACTTTGTACTCTTTAAACTAACTGTCAATTAAGCAGTGATACGTTTTAACATTAGACATTAGATCACAACAGGGATGGTTGCCAGGTCAAATATATATTAAAATAATTGTTAAAAAGAGGAAACAAGAAAATCGTATGTTGCGTTTTCAGTCTCCATTTGTCACGTCAAACTCCCTCCACCTTAACTTACACCACCAGACCCAATGTCTCTCTATGAAAAAAACAACTATACAAAGCATATAATATAATAATAATACAAGGAACAGCTCTACTAGAGAGCCAATGTCTCTCTATAAAAAAAACCGATACAAAGCATATACTATAATAACAATACACACAGCTCTACTAGAGATTCATTAAATATGAGTTTAGACTCTGCGTGGTCCAGCAGACCTTTGTTGTAAAGAAAAGTGCTCTACAAAGAAACAGACACAGAAATATCATTCAAAATTCATTTACATTTTTATTTTTACTCATGTATAAATATTTCAGCGCATTTTCTGTACATGTCCTGGGTGATTTTTTTTACAGTTTTGTTCACACAAAGTGATTTTGACTAGCGACAGACAGCATCAACATTCTGACGGGCCACACACAGAGTGCGAGTTGTTTTCGCGCCACTTTCCTTCCCTCTGGCGCGTTTTCTGTCTCCATTTGTCACGTCAAACTCAACCTTACAGTTTTTCTCGATAGCTTCACCAACTGTTGTTTTAACACAGATCCTTAGACCTCTGACGAGTCAACCTCTTCTATAATCCGTAAGACAGTGTTAAGTTTATGGACTTGTTTTTTTGCTACACGATAAGCTGTTCAATTTCCATCCGAGACACACACACACAGCCAAGCAGAAGCTGGTTTATCTGCAACTTCCCTTTCTTGTCCTGTTGATTCTGAGTTCGTAACTCTTAAGATGACTCCAAAACTACTGCAGGATGTGAAGAGGCACACTCATTGCTGTCCCTCAGTTGACTTGACTTTATGTAAGTCTCTTCTATGGATTATCTTGGGGACAGCTGTGTTGCCTGTGCTTTAAGTGCTGTCTTTTTGTGGGCAACGTTCCATGTAAAAACATTAAGAGGAACACGAGAAATCAGACAATTCAAAAAACGTTGTACTCTATAAACTAACTGTAAACTAACAGGGTTCCTACAGCTTAAGGAAAGTTAGATTTCAGACTTTGAAAGACTTTTTAAAGGCCACTCAGAATGCAATTGAAGAGCAATTTTACAATAACCACCTCCCCAGCATGTTACAACGCTGCATTTTCTATCATTTCTTTTCAAATCTGTTCATTCAGTTCTTCAATATCATTGCTAAAGGGATGGGTTTGGCCTTTTAGGCTGTCCTGCTTTGTGTCTACGCTGTTTTCTCCTGTCATCTGGGTGCACAAACCACTTTCTTCAGTAGATTCCTCTTCAACCATTAAAGTACAAAGAAACAGACACAGAAATATCATTCAAAAGTCATTTACATTTTTATTTTTACTCATGTATAAATATTTCAGCGCATTTTCTGTACATGTCCCGGGTGATTTTTTTTACACTTTTGTTCACACAAAGTGATTTTGACTAGCGACAGACAGCATCAACATTCTGACGGGCCACACACAGAGTGCGAGTTGTTTTCGCGCCACTTTCCTTCCCTCTGGCGCGTTTTCTGTCTCCATTTGTCACGTCAAACTCAACCTTACAGTTTTTCTCGATAGCTTCACCAACTGTTGTTTTAACACAGATCCTTAGACCTCTGACGAGTCAACCTCTTCTATAATCCGTAAGACAGTGTTAAGTTTATGGACTTGTTTTTTTGCTACACGATAAGCTGTTCAATTTCCATCCGAGACACACACACAGCCAAGCAGAAGCTGGTTTATCTGCAACTTCCCTTTCCTGTTCATTCTGAGTTTGTAGGTCGTAAAATGACTCTGAAAGTACTGCAGGATGTGAGGAGGAACAGCCATTGAGACAGTCAACCCTTTTTCCACAGCAGTACCTTGATAGCATTTACCAATTTAGGTAAAAGAATGAAAATGAATGGTTCGCTTTTAGTGTGCAATGTTCCACAATAAAAATACTAAATTGCTGCTCATCGTTTCTCTGTAAATTATCTTGACCTCCTACATCGCTCTTCTCTATTTCTACCTCCATCTCTTCATCTTCCATTTCTACATCTACCATCTCTACATCATCCATTTGTCGCAAGTTGACAAAGGAGTTAGAGGCAAATGCAGAAACCCTTTCAAAAAGCGATATTTTGAATGTAGGAACCCAGGAAACCAAGGCAGCAGGTAACAGTTGACAAAGGAGTTAGAGGCAAATGCAGAAACCCTTTCAAAAAGCGATATTTTGAATGTAGGAACCCAGGAAACAAAGGCAGCAGTAATGCTGAGACAAACGGACAACACAACACTTAAACACTAAAGGAGGAGCAATAATCCACCCAGAACAATACAGGAAACCTAAACAAGGGGCAGGGGCTTTATCTTTGGGCCACTTTACTTCCCTCTCGCGCTCTCTCTGAGATTCTCCTCCTGTGCTTCACTTACTTTCCACTCTGCTTCACTTGTTAGATTACAAGGCCAAGTCTAGTAAGCTGCTTTTATCTAATAATATAAAAAAAATCATCTTTCTTTCCTCCATCTCTCACTATAGGCTGAGTCTAGTGGGGAGGATAAAAAAAACAGCTTTGCATTAGAAAGAGGAACACAAGAAGTCTGAAAATTCCAAAAACTTTGTACTCTTTAAACTAACTGTCAATTAAGCAGTGATACGTTTTAACATTAGACATTAGATCACAACAGGGATGGTTGCCAGGTCAAATATATATTAAAATAATTGTTAAAAAGAGGAAACAAGAAAATCGTATGTTGCGTTTTCAGTCTCCATTTGTCACGTCAAACTCCCTCCACCTTAACTTACACCACCAGACCCAATGTCTCTCTATGAAAAAAACAACTATACAAAGCATATAATATAATAATAATACAAGGAACAGCTCTACTAGAGAGCCAATGTCTCTCTATAAAAAAAAACCGATACAAAGCATATACTATAATAACAATACACACAGCTCTACTAGAGATTCATTAAATATGAGTTTAGACTCTGCGTGGTCCAGCAGACCTTTGTTGTAAAGAAAAGTGCTCTACAAAGAAACAGACACAGAAATATCATTCAAAATTCATTTACATTTTTATTTTTACTCATGTATAAATATTTCAGCGCATTTTCTGTACATGTCCCGGGTGATTTTTTTTACACTTTTGTTCACACAAAGTGATTTTGACTAGCGACAGACAGCATCAACATTCTGACGGGCCACACACAGAGTGCGAGTTGTTTTCGCGCCACTTTCCTTCCCTCTGGCGCGTTTTCTGTCTCCATTTGTCACGTCAAACTCAACCTTACAGTTTTTCTCGATAGCTTCACCAACTGTTGTTTTAACACAGATCCTTAGACCTCTGACGAGTCAACCTCTTCTATAATCCGTAAGACAGTGTTAAGTTTATGGACTTGTTTTTTTGCTACACGATAAGCTGTTCAATTTCCATCCGAGACACACACACACAGCCAAGCAGAAGCTGGTTTATCTGCAACTTCCCTTTCTTGTCCTGTTGATTCTGAGTTCGTAACTCTTAAGATGACTCCAAAACTACTGCAGGATGTGAAGAGGCACACTCATTGCTGTCCCTCAGTTGACTTGACTTTATGTAAGTCTCTTCTATGGATTATCTTGGGGACAGCTGTGTTGCCTGTGCTTTAAGTGCTGTCTTTTTGTGGGCAACGTTCCATGTAAAAACATTAAGAGGAACACGAGAAATCAGACAATTCAAAAAACGTTGTACTCTATAAACTAACTGTAAACTAACAGGGTTCCTACAGCTTAAGGAAAGTTAGATTTCAGACTTTGAAAGACTTTTTAAAGGCCACTCAGAATGCAATTGAAGAGCAATTTTACAATAACCACCTCCCCAGCACGTTACAACGCTGCATTTTCTATCATTTCTTTTCAAATCTGTTCATTCAGTTCTTCAATATCATTGCTAAAGGGATGGGTTTGGCATTTTAGGCTGTCCTGCTTTGTGTCTACGCTGTTTTCTCCTGTCATCTGGGTGCACAAACCACTTTCTTCAGTAGATTCCTCTTCAACCATTAAAGTACAAAGAAACAGACACAGAAATATCATTCAAAAGTCATTTACATTTTTATTTTTACTCATGTATAAATATTTCAGCGCATTTTCTGTACATGTCCCGGGTGATTTTTTTTACACTTTTGTTCACACAAAGTGATTTTGACTAGCGACAGACAGCATCAACATTCTGACGGGCCACACACAGAGTGCGAGTTGTTTTCGCGCCACTTTCCTTCCCTCTGGCGCGTTTTCTGTCTCCATTTGTCACGTCAAACTCAACCTTACAGTTTTTCTCGATAGCTTCACCAACTGTTGTTTTAACACAGATCCTTAGACCTCTGACGAGTCAACCTCTTCTATAATCCGTAAGACAGTGTTAAGTTTATGGACTTGTTTTTTTGCTACACGATAAGCTGTTCAATTTCCATCCGAGACACACACACACAGCCAAGCAGAAGCTGGTTTATCTGCAACTTCCCTTTCTTGTCCTGTTGATTCTGAGTTCGTAACTCTTAAGATGACTCCAAAACTACTGCAGGATGTGAAGAGGCACACTCATTGCTGTCCCTCAGTTGACTTGACTTTATGTAAGTCTCTTCTATGGATTATCTTGGGGACAGCTGTGTTGCCTGTGCTTTAAGTGCTGTCTTTTTGTGGGCAACGTTCCATGTAAAAACATTAAGAGGAACACGAGAAATCAGACAATTCAAAAAACGTTGTACTCTATAAACTAACTGTAAACTAACAGGGTTCCTACAGCTTAAGGAAAGTTAGATTTCAGACTTTGAAAGACTTTTTAAAGGCCACTCAGAATGCAATTGAAGAGCAATTTTACAATAACCACCTCCCCAGCATGTTACAACGCTGCATTTTCTATCATTTCTTTTCAAATCTGTTCATTCAGTTCTTCAATATCATTGCTAAAGGGATGGGTTTGGCATTTTAGGCTGTCCTGCTTTGTGTCTACGCTGTTTTCTCCTGTCATCTGGGTGCACAAACCACTTTCTTCAGTAGATTCCTCTTCAACCATTAAAGTACAAAGAAACAGACACAGAAATATCATTCAAAAGTCATTTACATTTTTATTTTTACTCATGTATAAATATTTCAGCGCATTTTCTGTACATGTCCCGGGTGATTTTTTTTACACTTTTGTTCACACAAAGTGATTTTGACTAGCGACAGACAGCATCAACATTCTGACGGGCCACACACAGAGTGCGAGTTGTTTTCGCGCCACTTTCCTTCCCTCTGGCGCGTTTTCTGTCTCCATTTGTCACGTCAAACTCAACCTTACAGTTTTTCTCGATAGCTTCACCAACTGTTGTTTTAACACAGATCCTTAGACCTCTGACGAGTCAACCTCTTCTATAATCCGTAAGACAGTGTTAAGTTTATGGACTTGTTTTTTTGCTACACGATAAGCTGTTCAATTTCCATCCGAGACACACACACAGCCAAGCAGAAGCTGGTTTATCTGCAACTTCCCTTTCCTGTTCATTCTGAGTTTGTAGGTCGTAAAATGACTCTGAAAGTACTGCAGGATGTGAGGAGGAACAGCCATTGAGACAGTCAACCCTTTTTCCACAGCAGTACCTTGATAGCATTTACCAATTTAGGTAAAAGAATGAAAATGAATGGTTCGCTTTTAGTGTGCAATGTTCCACAATAAAAATACTAAATTGCTGCTCATCGTTTCTCTGTAAATTATCTTGACCTCCTACATCGCTCTTCTCTATTTCTACCTCCATCTCTTCATCTTCCATTTCTACATCTACCATCTCTACATCATCCATTTGTCGCAAGTTGACAAAGGAGTTAGAGGCAAATGCAGAAACCCTTTCAAAAAGCGATATTTTGAATGTAGGAACCCAGGAAACCAAGGCAGCAGGTAACAGTTGACAAAGGAGTTAGAGGCAAATGCAGAAACCCTTTCAAAAAGCGATATTTTGAATGTAGGAACCCAGGAAACAAAGGCAGCAGTAATGCTGAGACAAACGGACAACACAACACTTAAACACTAAAGGAGGAGCAATAATCCACCCAGAACAATACAGGAAACCTAAACAAGGGGCAGGGGCTTTATCTTTGGGCCACTTTACTTCCCTCTCGCGCTCTCTCTGAGATTCTCCTCCTGTGCTTCACTTACTTTCCACTCTGCTTCACTTGTTAGATTACAAGGCCAAGTCTAGTAAGCTGCTTTTATCTAATAATATAAAAAAAATCATCTTTCTTTCCTCCATCTCTCACTATAGGCTGAGTCTAGTGGGGAGGATAAAAAAAACAGCTTTGCATTAGAAAGAGGAACACAAGAAGTCTGAAAATTCCAAAAACTTTGTACTCTTTAAACTAACTGTCAATTAAGCAGTGATACGTTTTAACATTAGACATTAGATCACAACAGGGATGGTTGCCAGGTCAAATATATATTAAAATAATTGTTAAAAAGAGGAAACAAGAAAATCGTATGTTGCGTTTTCAGTCTCCATTTGTCACGTCAAACTCCCTCCACCTTAACTTACACCACCAGACCCAATGTCTCTCTATGAAAAAAACAACTATACAAAGCATATAATATAATAATAATACAAGGAACAGCTCTACTAGAGAGCCAATGTCTCTCTATAAAAAAAAACCGATACAAAGCATATACTATAATAACAATACACACAGCTCTACTAGAGATTCATTAAATATGAGTTTAGACTCTGCGTGGTCCAGCAGACCTTTGTTGTAAAGAAAAGTGCTCTACAAAGAAACAGACACAGAAATATCATTCAAAATTCATTTACATTTTTATTTTTACTCATGTATAAATATTTCAGCGCATTTTCTGTACATGTCCCGGGTGATTTTTTTTACACTTTTGTTCACACAAAGTGATTTTGACTAGCGACAGACAGCATCAACATTCTGACGGGCCACACACAGAGTGCGAGTTGTTTTCGCGCCACTTTCCTTCCCTCTGGCGCGTTTTCTGTCTCCATTTGTCACGTCAAACTCAACCTTACAGTTTTTCTCGATAGCTTCACCAACTGTTGTTTTAACACAGATCCTTAGACCTCTGACGAGTCAACCTCTTCTATAATCCGTAAGACAGTGTTAAGTTTATGGACTTGTTTTTTTGCTACACGATAAGCTGTTCAATTTCCATCCGAGACACACACACACAGCCAAGCAGAAGCTGGTTTATCTGCAACTTCCCTTTCTTGTCCTGTTGATTCTGAGTTCGTAACTCTTAAGATGACTCCAAAACTACTGCAGGATGTGAAGAGGCACACTCATTGCTGTCCCTCAGTTGACTTGACTTTATGTAAGTCTCTTCTATGGATTATCTTGGGGACAGCTGTGTTGCCTGTGCTTTAAGTGCTGTCTTTTTGTGGGCAACGTTCCATGTAAAAACATTAAGAGGAACACGAGAAATCAGACAATTCAAAAAACGTTGTACTCTATAAACTAACTGTAAACTAACAGGGTTCCTACAGCTTAAGGAAAGTTAGATTTCAGACTTTGAAAGACTTTTTAAAGGCCACTCAGAATGCAATTGAAGAGCAATTTTACAATAACCACCTCCCCAGCACGTTACAACGCTGCATTTTCTATCATTTCTTTTCAAATCTGTTCATTCAGTTCTTCAATATCATTGCTAAAGGGATGGGTTTGGCATTTTAGGCTGTCCTGCTTTGTGTCTACGCTGTTTTCTCCTGTCATCTGGGTGCACAAACCACTTTCTTCAGTAGATTCCTCTTCAACCATTAAAGTACAAAGAAACAGACACAGAAATATCATTCAAAAGTCATTTACATTTTTATTTTTACTCATGTATAAATATTTCAGCGCATTTTCTGTACATGTCCCGGGTGATTTTTTTTACACTTTTGTTCACACAAAGTGATTTTGACTAGCGACAGACAGCATCAACATTCTGACGGGCCACACACAGAGTGCGAGTTGTTTTCGCGCCACTTTCCTTCCCTCTGGCGCGTTTTCTGTCTCCATTTGTCACGTCAAACTCAACCTTACAGTTTTTCTCGATAGCTTCACCAACTGTTGTTTTAACACAGATCCTTAGACCTCTGACGAGTCAACCTCTTCTATAATCCGTAAGACAGTGTTAAGTTTATGGACTTGTTTTTTTGCTACACGATAAGCTGTTCAATTTCCATCCGAGACACACACACACAGCCAAGCAGAAGCTGGTTTATCTGCAACTTCCCTTTCTTGTCCTGTTGATTCTGAGTTCGTAACTCTTAAGATGACTCCAAAACTACTGCAGGATGTGAAGAGGCACACTCATTGCTGTCCCTCAGTTGACTTGACTTTATGTAAGTCTCTTCTATGGATTATCTTGGGGACAGCTGTGTTGCCTGTGCTTTAAGTGCTGTCTTTTTGTGGGCAACGTTCCATGTAAAAACATTAAGAGGAACACGAGAAATCAGACAATTCAAAAAACGTTGTACTCTATAAACTAACTGTAAACTAACAGGGTTCCTACAGCTTAAGGAAAGTTAGATTTCAGACTTTGAAAGACTTTTTAAAGGCCACTCAGAATGCAATTGAAGAGCAATTTTACAATAACCACCTCCCCAGCATGTTACAACGCTGCATTTTCTATCATTTCTTTTCAAATCTGTTCATTCAGTTCTTCAATATCATTGCTAAAGGGATGGGTTTGGCATTTTAGGCTGTCCTGCTTTGTGTCTACGCTGTTTTCTCCTGTCATCTGGGTGCACAAACCACTTTCTTCAGTAGATTCCTCTTCAACCATTAAAGTACAAAGAAACAGACACAGAAATATCATTCAAAAGTCATTTACATTTTTATTTTTACTCATGTATAAATATTTCAGCGCATTTTCTGTACATGTCCCGGGTGATTTTTTTTACACTTTTGTTCACACAAAGTGATTTTGACTAGCGACAGACAGCATCAACATTCTGACGGGCCACACACAGAGTGCGAGTTGTTTTCGCGCCACTTTCCTTCCCTCTGGCGCGTTTTCTGTCTCCATTTGTCACGTCAAACTCAACCTTACAGTTTTTCTCGATAGCTTCACCAACTGTTGTTTTAACACAGATCCTTAGACCTCTGACGAGTCAACCTCTTCTATAATCCGTAAGACAGTGTTAAGTTTATGGACTTGTTTTTTTGCTACACGATAAGCTGTTCAATTTCCATCCGAGACACACACACACAGCCAAGCAGAAGCTGGTTTATCTGCAACTTCCCTTTCTTGTCCTGTTGATTCTGAGTTCGTAACTCTTAAGATGACTCCAAAACTACTGCAGGATGTGAAGAGGCACACTCATTGCTGTCCCTCAGTTGACTTGACTTTATGTAAGTCTCTTCTATGGATTATCTTGGGGACAGCTGTGTTGCCTGTGCTTTAAGTGCTGTCTTTTTGTGGGCAACGTTCCATGTAAAAACATTAAGAGGAACACGAGAAATCAGACAATTCAAAAAACGTTGTACTCTATAAACTAACTGTAAACTAACAGGGTTCCTACAGCTTAAGGAAAGTTAGATTTCAGACTTTGAAAGACTTTTTAAAGGCCACTCAGAATGCAATTGAAGAGCAATTTTACAATAACCACCTCCCCAGCACGTTACAACGCTGCATTTTCTATCATTTCTTTTCAAATCTGTTCATTCAGTTCTTCAATATCATTGCTAAAGGGATGGGTTTGGCATTTTAGGCTGTCCTGCTTTGTGTCTACGCTGTTTTCTCCTGTCATCTGGGTGCACAAACCACTTTCTTCAGTAGATTCCTCTTCAACCATTAAAGTACAAAGAAACAGACACAGAAATATCATTCAAAAGTCATTTACATTTTTATTTTTACTCATGTATAAATATTTCAGCGCATTTTCTGTACATGTCCCGGGTGATTTTTTTTACACTTTTGTTCACACAAAGTGATTTTGACTAGCGACAGACAGCATCAACATTCTGACGGGCCACACACAGAGTGCGAGTTGTTTTCGCGCCACTTTCCTTCCCTCTGGCGCGTTTTCTGTCTCCATTTGTCACGTCAAACTCAACCTTACAGTTTTTCTCGATAGCTTCACCAACTGTTGTTTTAACACAGATCCTTAGACCTCTGACGAGTCAACCTCTTCTATAATCCGTAAGACAGTGTTAAGTTTATGGACTTGTTTTTTTGCTACACGATAAGCTGTTCAATTTCCATCCGAGACACACACACACAGCCAAGCAGAAGCTGGTTTATCTGCAACTTCCCTTTCTTGTCCTGTTGATTCTGAGTTCGTAACTCTTAAGATGACTCCAAAACTACTGCAGGATGTGAAGAGGCACACTCATTGCTGTCCCTCAGTTGACTTGACTTTATGTAAGTCTCTTCTATGGATTATCTTGGGGACAGCTGTGTTGCCTGTGCTTTAAGTGCTGTCTTTTTGTGGGCAACGTTCCATGTAAAAACATTAAGAGGAACACGAGAAATCAGACAATTCAAAAAACGTTGTACTCTATAAACTAACTGTAAACTAACAGGGTTCCTACAGCTTAAGGAAAGTTAGATTTCAGACTTTGAAAGACTTTTTAAAGGCCACTCAGAATGCAATTGAAGAGCAATTTTACAATAACCACCTCCCCAGCACGTTACAACGCTGCATTTTCTATCATTTCTTTTCAAATCTGTTCATTCAGTTCTTCAATATCATTGCTAAAGGGATGGGTTTGGCATTTTAGGCTGTCCTGCTTTGTGTCTACGCTGTTTTCTCCTGTCATCTGGGTGCACAAACCACTTTCTTCAGTAGATTCCTCTTCAACCATTAAAGTACAAAGAAACAGACACAGAAATATCATTCAAAAGTCATTTACATTTTTATTTTTACTCATGTATAAATATTTCAGCGCATTTTCTGTACATGTCCCGGGTGATTTTTTTTACACTTTTGTTCACACAAAGTGATTTTGACTAGCGACAGACAGCATCAACATTCTGACGGGCCACACACAGAGTGCGAGTTGTTTTCGCGCCACTTTCCTTCCCTCTGGCGCGTTTTCTGTCTCCATTTGTCACGTCAAACTCAACCTTACAGTTTTTCTCGATAGCTTCACCAACTGTTGTTTTAACACAGATCCTTAGACCTCTGACGAGTCAACCTCTTCTATAATCCGTAAGACAGTGTTAAGTTTATGGACTTGTTTTTTTGCTACACGATAAGCTGTTCAATTTCCATCCGAGACACACACACACAGCCAAGCAGAAGCTGGTTTATCTGCAACTTCCCTTTCTTGTCCTGTTGATTCTGAGTTCGTAACTCTTAAGATGACTCCAAAACTACTGCAGGATGTGAAGAGGCACACTCATTGCTGTCCCTCAGTTGACTTGACTTTATGTAAGTCTCTTCTATGGATTATCTTGGGGACAGCTGTGTTGCCTGTGCTTTAAGTGCTGTCTTTTTGTGGGCAACGTTCCATGTAAAAACATTAAGAGGAACACGAGAAATCAGACAATTCAAAAAACGTTGTACTCTATAAACTAACTGTAAACTAACAGGGTTCCTACAGCTTAAGGAAAGTTAGATTTCAGACTTTGAAAGACTTTTTAAAGGCCACTCAGAATGCAATTGAAGAGCAATTTTACAATAACCACCTCCCCAGCATGTTACAACGCTGCATTTTCTATCATTTCTTTTCAAATCTGTTCATTCAGTTCTTCAATATCATTGCTAAAGGGATGGGTTTGGCCTTTTAGGCTGTCCTGCTTTGTGTCTACGCTGTTTTCTCCTGTCATCTGGGTGCACAAACCACTTTCTTCAGTAGATTCCTCTTCAACCATTAAAGTACAAAGAAACAGACACAGAAATATCATTCAAAAGTCATTTACATTTTTATTTTTACTCATGTATAAATATTTCAGCGCATTTTCTGTACATGTCCCGGGTGATTTTTTTTACACTTTTGTTCACACAAAGTGATTTTGACTAGCGACAGACAGCATCAACATTCTGACGGGCCACACACAGAGTGCGAGTTGTTTTCGCGCCACTTTCCTTCCCTCTGGCGCGTTTTCTGTCTCCATTTGTCACGTCAAACTCAACCTTACAGTTTTTCTCGATAGCTTCACCAACTGTTGTTTTAACACAGATCCTTAGACCTCTGACGAGTCAACCTCTTCTATAATCCGTAAGACAGTGTTAAGTTTATGGACTTGTTTTTTTGCTACACGATAAGCTGTTCAATTTCCATCCGAGACACACACACACAGCCAAGCAGAAGCTGGTTTATCTGCAACTTCCCTTTCTTGTCCTGTTGATTCTGAGTTCGTAACTCTTAAGATGACTCCAAAACTACTGCAGGATGTGAAGAGGCACACTCATTGCTGTCCCTCAGTTGACTTGACTTTATGTAAGTCTCTTCTATGGATTATCTTGGGGACAGCTGTGTTGCCTGTGCTTTAAGTGCTGTCTTTTTGTGGGCAACGTTCCATGTAAAAACATTAAGAGGAACACGAGAAATCAGACAATTCAAAAAACGTTGTACTCTATAAACTAACTGTAAACTAACAGGGTTCCTACAGCTTAAGGAAAGTTAGATTTCAGACTTTGAAAGACTTTTTAAAGGCCACTCAGAATGCAATTGAAGAGCAATTTTACAATAACCACCTCCCCAGCATGTTACAACGCTGCATTTTCTATCATTTCTTTTCAAATCTGTTCATTCAGTTCTTCAATATCATTGCTAAAGGGATGGGTTTGGCCTTTTAGGCTGTCCTGCTTTGTGTCTACGCTGTTTTCTCCTGTCATCTGGGTGCACAAACCACTTTCTTCAGTAGATTCCTCTTCAACCATTAAAGTACAAAGAAACAGACACAGAAATATCATTCAAAAGTCATTTACATTTTTATTTTTACTCATGTATAAATATTTCAGCGCATTTTCTGTACATGTCCCGGGTGATTTTTTTTACACTTTTGTTCACACAAAGTGATTTTGACTAGCGACAGACAGCATCAACATTCTGACGGGCCACACACAGAGTGCGAGTTGTTTTCGCGCCACTTTCCTTCCCTCTGGCGCGTTTTCTGTCTCCATTTGTCACGTCAAACTCAACCTTACAGTTTTTCTCGATAGCTTCACCAACTGTTGTTTTAACACAGATCCTTAGACCTCTGACGAGTCAACCTCTTCTATAATCCGTAAGACAGTGTTAAGTTTATGGACTTGTTTTTTTGCTACACGATAAGCTGTTCAATTTCCATCCGAGACACACACACAGCCAAGCAGAAGCTGGTTTATCTGCAACTTCCCTTTCCTGTTCATTCTGAGTTTGTAGGTCGTAAAATGACTCTGAAAGTACTGCAGGATGTGAGGAGGAACAGCCATTGAGACAGTCAACCCTTTTTCCACAGCAGTACCTTGATAGCATTTACCAATTTAGGTAAAAGAATGAAAATGAATGGTTCGCTTTTAGTGTGCAATGTTCCACAATAAAAATACTAAATTGCTGCTCATCGTTTCTCTGTAAATTATCTTGACCTCCTACATCGCTCTTCTCTATTTCTACCTCCATCTCTTCATCTTCCATTTCTACATCTACCATCTCTACATCATCCATTTGTCGCAAGTTGACAAAGGAGTTAGAGGCAAATGCAGAAACCCTTTCAAAAAGCGATATTTTGAATGTAGGAACCCAGGAAACCAAGGCAGCAGGTAACAGTTGACAAAGGAGTTAGAGGCAAATGCAGAAACCCTTTCAAAAAGCGATATTTTGAATGTAGGAACCCAGGAAACAAAGGCAGCAGTAATGCTGAGACAAACGGACAACACAACACTTAAACACTAAAGGAGGAGCAATAATCCACCCAGAACAATACAGGAAACCTAAACAAGGGGCAGGGGCTTTATCTTTGGGCCACTTTACTTCCCTCTCGCGCTCTCTCTGAGATTCTCCTCCTGTGCTTCACTTACTTTCCACTCTGCTTCACTTGTTAGATTACAAGGCCAAGTCTAGTAAGCTGCTTTTATCTAATAATATAAAAAAAATCATCTTTCTTTCCTCCATCTCTCACTATAGGCTGAGTCTAGTGGGGAGGATAAAAAAAACAGCTTTGCATTAGAAAGAGGAACACAAGAAGTCTGAAAATTCCAAAAACTTTGTACTCTTTAAACTAACTGTCAATTAAGCAGTGATACGTTTTAACATTAGACATTAGATCACAACAGGGATGGTTGCCAGGTCAAATATATATTAAAATAATTGTTAAAAAGAGGAAACAAGAAAATCGTCTGTTGCGTTTTCAGTCTCCATTTGTCACGTCAAACTCCCTCCACCTTAACTTACACCACCAGACCCAATGTCTCTCTATGAAAAAAACAACTATACAAAGCATATAATATAATAATAATACAAGGAACAGCTCTACTAGAGAGCCAATGTCTCTCTATAAAAAAAAACAATACAAAGCATATACTATAATAACAATACACACAGCTCTACTAGAGATTCATTAAATATGAGTTTAGACTCTGCGTGGTCCAGCAGACCTTTGTTGTAAAGAAAAGTGCTCTACAAAGAAACAGACACAGAAATATCATTCAAAATTCACTTTAATTTTTTTTACTTAAGTATAAATATTTCAGCGCATTTTCTGTACATGTCCCGGGTGATTTTTTTTACAGTTTTGTTCACACAAAGTGATTTTGACTAGCGACAGACAGAATCAACATTCTGACGGGCCACACACAGAGTGCGAGTTGTTTTCGCGCCACTTTCCTTCCCTCTGGCGCGTTTTCTGTCTCCATTTGTCACGTCAAACTCAACCTTACAGTTTTTCTCGATAGCTTCACCAACTGTTGTTTTAACACAGATCCTTAGACGTCTGACGAGTCAACCTCTTCTATAATCCGTAAGACAGTGTTAAGTTTATGGACTTGTTTTTTTGCTACACGATAAGCTGTTCAATTTCCATCCGAGACACACACACACAGCCAAGCAGAAGCTGGTTTATCTGCAACTTCCCTTTCCTGTTAATTCTGAGTTTGTAGGTCGTAAAATGACTCCGAAACTACTGCTGGATGTGAAGAGGCACACTCATTGCTGTCCCTCAGTTGACTTGACTTTATGTAAGTCTCTTCTATGGATTATCTTGGGGACAGCTGTGTTGCCTGTGCTTTAAGTGCTGTCTTTTTGTGGGCAACGTTCCATGTAAAAACATTAAGAGGAACACGAGAAATCAGACAATTCAAAAAACGTTGTACTCTATAAACTAACTGTAAACTAACAGGGTTCCTACAGCTTAAGGAAAGTTAGATTTCAGACTTTGAAAGACTTTTTAAAGGCCACTCAGAATGCAATTGAAGAGCAATTTTACAATAACCACCTCCCCAGCATGTTACAACGCTGCATTTTCTATCATTTCTTTTCAAATCTGTTCATTCAGTTCTTCAGTATCATTGCTAAAGGGATGGGTTTGGCATTTTAGGCTGTCCTGCTTTGTGTCTACGCTGTTTTCTCCTGTCATCTGGGTGCACAAACCACTTTCTTCAGTAGATTCCTCTTCAACCATTAAAGTACAAAGAAACAGACACAGAAATATCATTCAAAATTCATTTACATTTTTATTTTTACTCATGTATAAATATTTCAGCGCATTTTCTGTACATGTCCCGGGTGATTTTATTTACACTTTTGTTCACACAAAGTGATTTTGACTAGCGACAGACAGCATCAACATTCTGACGGGCCACACACAGAGTGCGAGTTGTTTTCGCGCCACTTTCCTTCCCTCTGGCGCGTTTTCTGTCTCCATTTGTCACGTCAAACTCAACCTTACAGTTTTTCTCGATAGCTTCACCAACTGTTGTTTTAACACAGATCCTTAGACCTCTGACGAGTCAACCTCTTCTATAATCCGTAAGACAGTGTTAAGTTTATGGACTTGTTTTTTTGCTACACGATAAGCTGTTCAATTTCCATCCGAGACACACACACAGCCAAGCAGAAGCTGGTTTATCTGCAACTTCCCTTTCCTGTTCATTCTGAGTTTGTAGGTCGTAAAATGACTCTGAAAGTACTGCAGGATGTGAGGAGGAACAGCCATTGAGACAGTCAACCCTTTTTCCACAGCAGTACCTTGATAGCATTTACCAATTTAGGTAAAAGAATGAAAATGAATGGTTCGCTTTTAGTGTGCAATGTTCCACAATAAAAATACTAAATTGCTGCTCATCGTTTCTCTGTAAATTATCTTGACCTCCTACATCGCTCTTCTCTATTTCTACCTCCATCTCTTCATCTTCCATTTCTACATCTACCATCTCTACATCATCCATTTGTCGCAAGTTGACAAAGGAGTTAGAGGCAAATGCAGAAACCCTTTCAAAAAGCGATATTTTGAATGTAGGAACCCAGGAAACCAAGGCAGCAGGTAACAGTTGACAAAGGAGTTAGAGGCAAATGCAGAAACCCTTTCAAAAAGCGATATTTTGAATGTAGGAACCCAGGAAACAAAGGCAGCAGTAATGCTGAGACAAACGGACAACACAACACTTAAACACTAAAGGAGGAGCAATAATCCACCCAGAACAATACAGGAAACCTAAACAAGGGGCAGGGGCTTTATCTTTGGGCCACTTTACTTCCCTCTCGCGCTCTCTCTGAGATTCTCCTCCTGTGCTTCACTTACTTTCCACTCTGCTTCACTTGTTAGATTACAAGGCCAAGTCTAGTAAGCTGCTTTTATCTAATAATATAAAAAAAATCATCTTTCTTTCCTCCATCTCTCACTATAGGCTGAGTCTAGTGGGGAGGATAAAAAAAACAGCTTTGCATTAGAAAGAGGAACACAAGAAGTCTGAAAATTCCAAAAACTTTGTACTCTTTAAACTAACTGTCAATTAAGCAGTGATACGTTTTAACATTAGACATTAGATCACAACAGGGATGGTTGCCAGGTCAAATATATATTAAAATAATTGTTAAAAAGAGGAAACAAGAAAATCGTCTGTTGCGTTTTCAGTCTCCATTTGTCACGTCAAACTCCCTCCACCTTAACTTACACCACCAGACCCAATGTCTCTCTATGAAAAAAACAACTATACAAAGCATATAATATAATAATAATACAAGGAACAGCTCTACTAGAGAGCCAATGTCTCTCTATAAAAAAAAAACAATACAAAGCATATACTATAATAACAATACACACAGCTCTACTAGAGATTCATTAAATATGAGTTTAGACTCTGCGTGGTCCAGCAGACCTTTGTTGTAAAGAAAAGTGCTCTACAAAGAAACAGACACAGAAATATCATTCAAAATTCACTTTAATTTTTTTTACTTAAGTATAAATATTTCAGCGCATTTTCTGTACATGTCCCGGGTGATTTTTTTTACAGTTTTGTTCACACAAAGTGATTTTGACTAGCGACAGACAGAATCAACATTCTGACGGGCCACACACAGAGTGCGAGTTGTTTTCGCGCCACTTTCCTTCCCTCTGGCGCGTTTTCTGTCTCCATTTGTCACGTCAAACTCAACCTTACAGTTTTTCTCGATAGCTTCACCAACTGTTGTTTTAACACAGATCCTTAGACGTCTGACGAGTCAACCTCTTCTATAATCCGTAAGACAGTGTTAAGTTTATGGACTTGTTTTTTTGCTACACGATAAGCTGTTCAATTTCCATCCGAGACACACACACACAGCCAAGCAGAAGCTGGTTTATCTGCAACTTCCCTTTCCTGTTAATTCTGAGTTTGTAGGTCGTAAAATGACTCCGAAACTACTGCTGGATGTGAAGAGGCACACTCATTGCTGTCCCTCAGTTGACTTGACTTTATGTAAGTCTCTTCTATGGATTATCTTGGGGACAGCTGTGTTGCCTGTGCTTTAAGTGCTGTCTTTTTGTGGGCAACGTTCCATGTAAAAACATTAAGAGGAACACGAGAAATCAGACAATTCAAAAAACGTTGTACTCTATAAACTAACTGTAAACTAACAGGGTTCCTACAGCTTAAGGAAAGTTAGATTTCAGACTTTGAAAGACTTTTTAAAGGCCACTCAGAATGCAATTGAAGAGCAATTTTACAATAACCACCTCCCCAGCATGTTACAACGCTGCATTTTCTATCATTTCTTTTCAAATCTGTTCATTCAGTTCTTCAGTATCATTGCTAAAGGGATGGGTTTGGCATTTTAGGCTGTCCTGCTTTGTGTCTACGCTGTTTTCTCCTGTCATCTGGGTGCACAAACCACTTTCTTCAGTAGATTCCTCTTCAACCATTAAAGTACAAAGAAACAGACACAGAAATATCATTCAAAATTCATTTACATTTTTATTTTTACTCATGTATAAATATTTCAGCGCATTTTCTGTACATGTCCCGGGTGATTTTTTTTACAGTTTTGTTCATACAAAGTGATTTTGACTAGCGACAGACAGCATCAACATTCTGACGGGCCACACACAGAGTGCGAGTTGTTTTCGCGCCACTTTCCTTCCCTCTGGCGCGTTTTCTGTCTCCATTTGTCACGTCAAACTCAACCTTACAGTTTTTCTCGATAGCTTCACCAACTGTTGTTTTAACACAGATCCTTAGACCTCTGACGAGTCAACCTCTTCTATAATCCGTAAGACAGTGTTAAGTTTATGGACTTGTTTTTTTGCTACACGATAAGCTGTTCAATTTCCATCCGAGACACACACACACAGCCAAGCAGAAGCTGGTTTATCTGCAACTTCCCTTTCCTGTTAATTCTGAGTTTGTAGGTCGTAAAATGACTCCGAAACTACTGCTGGATGTGAAGAGGCACACTCATTGCTGTCCCTCAGTTGACTTGACTTTATGTAAGTCTTTTCTATGGATTATCTTAGGGACAGCTGGGTTGCCTGTGATTTAGGTGCTGTCTTTTTGTGGGCAACGTTCCATGTAAAAAGAATTAAGAGGAACAACAGAAGTCAGCAAATTAAAAAAACGTTGTACTCTATAAACTAACTGTAAACTAACAGGGTTCTTACAGCTTAAGGAAAGTTAGATTGAAGACTTTGAAAGACTTTTGAAAGGCCACTCAGAATGAAATTGAAGAGCAATTTTACAATAACCACCTCCCCAGCATGTTACAACGCTGCATTTTCTATCATTTCTTTTTAAATCTGTTCATTCAGTTCTTCAATATCATTGCTAAAGTGATCGGTTTTGCTTTTTAGGCTTTCCAGCTTCATGTCTACGCTGTTTTCTCCTGTCATCTGGGTGCATAAACCACTTTCTTCAGTAGCTTCCTCTTCAACCATTTCTACAAAGAAACAGACACAGAAATATCATTCAAAATTCATTTTTCAAGGCCGAGTCTATTAAGCTGCTTTTTCTAATTCGTTTTTAAAAAATCATCTTTCTCTCCTCCATTGCTCTCTAGGCTGAGTCGGGGGTCAGAATGGTTTCTATTGCCAAGTATTAAATGCATTGGAAATGTACAATTACAAACTGCTGGCCAGTCTATAGCTCCAACCTTTCAAATCCCCCCTTACTTTCTATGCACGATTAACTCTCTCCCTCTCTCCTCCCTCCGTCTATCAAATCCCCTTACTTTCTATGTAATATTAACTCTCTCCCTCCTTCTATCAAATCCCCCCTTACTTTCTATGTAAGATGAACTCTCTCCTCCCTCCTTCTATCAAATCCCCCCTTACTTTCTATGTACGATTAACTCTCTCCCTCTCTCCTCCCCCCTTGTTCTCCTGCCTCCTCTCTGCAGATCCCCGGGGCAGCGATGGACCGTGTCAGCTTGCTGTGGCGACTCCGTCGGCGGGCTCGGCGCGGGGCGCTGTGCATGGGCTTCTTCTGCATCTCCATGGCGATGCTCTACGCGCTTTGTGCCGAGAACAGCGTGCCCGTTACTGACGCCATCTTCGGGGTGCGGGCTCGTACCCGCGCTCAGCCCCGCGCCCACAACCTCATCAAGGTTGGTTCTGCCGCTGTCGTCTGGACTTGACCGGGGCGCACGCACACGCACACGCACACGCACGCACACACACAGCAGTGGCAATGCAGTGGCAGTGTTTGGAATTTGTCTGTAAGATTTGATCAAACTTCTAGACATCGCAAAATACTTCTTACATTTGAGTCCTTTGTTGAAAATAACATTACGTTTTTGTTAGTAACCTACGTAATGAAATTAAAATAAACCTTGCAATGTATTTACAACCCAAAAATGATGTATACGCTGTTCAAGTAAGGTATAGGAATGTAGTAAGGCCATTTTGTATTCAGGTGCTGCGTGGCGGGGCCAAACCCATGTACATCGACCCTCAGAAACTCCCTGGCGTCGTTCCCGGCAACCCCAACCGTCCGATCCCCGTGCTCTCCTCTGTGAACCAAACCCAGGAAGTCAAGGAGAAGACGCAAGCCAAGAAGAAACCAAGGGAACGGGAATCTTCCGGATTTCTGGCTTGGCTTCTTCCCCGCCCCTTCCGACGCGCCATGGAAACCCTGTTTAGCGGGCGTCGCCGTGGGGAGATGAGCGGCAGTGTGGGAGAGACGGCGTTTTTCGGGCCTAACGGGGCGCTGGGCGAGGTCTGGGATGACGAGATGTCCACCAGCATGCTGGGTACTCGGCTCAGGAAGGTGGTGCAGAACTACCAGGTGAGACTGAAGAGGAGGAGTGGTTGTAGTTTATAACTACCAGGTGAGGCTGAGGAGGAGAGTGGTTGTAGTTTATAACTACCAGGTGAGGCTGAGAAGGAGGAGTGGTTGTAGTTTATAACTACCGGGTGAGACTGAGGAGGAGGAGGGGAGTGGTTGTAGTTTATAACTACCAGGTGAGACTGAGGATTGGTTGTAGTTTATAACTACCAGGTGAGGCTGAGGAGGAGTGGTTGTAGTTTATAACTACCAGGTGAGGCTGAGGAGGAGGAGTGGTTGTAGTTTATAACTACCAGGTGAGGCTGAGGAGGAGGAGTGGTAGTAGTTTATAACTACCAGGTGAGGCTGAGTAGGAGGAGTGGTTGTAGTTTATAACTACCAGGTAAGGCTGAGGAGGAGGAGTGGTTGTAGTTTATAACTACCAGGTGAGGCTGAGGAGGAGGAGTGGTTGTAGTTTATAACTACCAGGTGAGGCTGAGGAGGAAGGGAGTGGTTGTAGTTTATAACTACCAGGTGAGGCTGAGAAGGAGGAGTGGTTGTAGTTTATAACTACTAGGTGAGGCTGAGGAGGAGGGGAGTGGTTGTAGTTTATAACTACCAGGTGAGGCTGAGGAGGAGGGGAGTGGTTGTAGTTTATAACTACCAGGTGAGGCTGAGGAGGAGGGGAGTGGTTGTAGTTTGTAACTACCAGGTGAGGCTGAGGAGGAGGAGTGGTTGTAGTTTATAACTACCAGGTGAGACTGAGGAGGAGTGGTTGTAGTTCATAACTACCAGGTGAGGCTGAGGAGGAGGAGGAGTGGTTGTAGTTTATAACTACCAGGTGAGGCTGAGGAGGAGGAGTGGTTGTAGTTTATAACTACCAGGTGAGGCTGAGGAGGAGTGGTTGTAGTTTATCACTACCAGGTGAGGCTGAGGAGGAGTGGTTGTAGTTTATAACTACCAGGTGAGGCTGAGGAGGAGGAGTGGTTGTAGTTTATCACCACCAGGTGAGGCTGAGGAGGAGGAGGGGTTGTAGTTTGTAACGACCAGGTGAGGCTGAGGAGGAGTGGTTGTAGTTTATAACTACCAGGTGAGGCTGAGGAGGATTGGTGCTAGCAGTGTGGGGTTTCTTTTGAATGCTTGAACATTGATTGTTGCAGTGTGAAGAGAACGTTGTCGTTGTTCTTTTTTTTTTTTTTTCATCAAGAGATGAACTTCTAATTGGCGGCACCCTACGATATTAATGAAGCAGGTATGACAATACAAACAATTGTAAGGAGTGATGACGAGCCTTCATAGCAGCTCAGACTGGCAGACGCGTCCAGATCGAAGCCTTTTCTGGCCTATTGATTTACAATTCTCTGCATTGTCCTTTTACTGCTTCAGTCGACCTAACACTATTTACTGCTAACCACTTCCCCCTCTGCTTGCTTTATTCTTCATCTCTCTTATCGTTTCTCTCTCTCCTTCTTCCTGCTTTCCTCATTCTCTCTTTTTTATTGTTTTTCCCTCTCCTTACTTTTCCTGCTTTCCTTCCTCCCTGTTTTATTGTTTATCTCTCTTCTTCTTCTTCCTCCTCTCCTTCAGGCCATGAATAAATACGGAGTGGAGTTTTCTGGTCCTGGGGGCGTGGCCGGTCGGCCGAAAGTGAGCGGTTCGGAGCTGCTGTGCCAGCTGAAGGAAAAGGTTGAGGTTTCGACTTTGACACCTGACCTTTCACCTTTCTCCTCGCTACCCTGGGCAACCCAACTGCCGGCCAAGCAGATGAACTCTGACCTTGGAACCTATAAGACCTGTGCTGTGGTGTCTTCTGCAGGATCGCTTCGTAATTCTGGACTGGGCAAGGAAATTGGTGAGAAAAACAATTTCTATTTATAACTATTCTATAACAAACTATTTAACAAGTATTTTTCTTAGGTTTGGGACTTGCCTAAATCCAATTTTAACATTCCACAAAAAAATTTGAGGTTTTGGATTACACAAACTAAATAAATATTGCTTTCTACTAAGCCAATTTGGTTTACTTGCCCTAAAATAATATATTTCAGTAAATAACAAAGGATGTTTTCAGAATGTGCTCTGTTGTACAGGTAAACTTAAATAGAGTGTACTGTAAATGATTAATATTGAGCTTTTCCGAATAGTTGAATAAAATAGCTAAATTAATTGAAAAAATATATAACAATATTTGATATAGTTGTGAAATGTTTCTCCCTTTCACTCATCCTTAGATTCTCATGATGCAGTGTTGAGGTTCAATGCAGCACCCACAACAGGCTACGAGAAAGACGTTGGTTTTAAAACCACCATCCGACTCATAAACTCACAGGTAATCCTCAACTCCTAACTCCCCTAACTCACATTTACAATATAAGCGATGTTTTAGGTTGCTGAGGAATTGCAACCAGTCTTTTGTTTGGTCTTGCTAATTAGCCTTTGCTAGCAGAGATTCCATGGAAATTACCGTTTAATATACAGCCTTGTTCCCGCAATATATAGAAAGTCTATACATTTGTTGTTTAAAAGAAGGGTTAGAAAAAGCTCAACAATCCTGCCTTAACTAAAAACACGCAAGTGTTATTAGTTGAGTACACACTGATGCCGAGTGAAAAAAATTAAAACTGACATATACACAGACACACAAATAGAGGAAGTAATGTCACTTTTACCTTTACTAACAGTAGTATGTGTATAATTCAATAATGAATTGTATAATTGTTAGCTCTTTCAAAGCAAATATCTTTTTTTTTTATTATTTTCAGCTAGTCTCCTCTTCAGTGTCCCCTCGTTTCGACTGCATTGATTTTTATTTTTCATTTAAGCCTCAGCGGTCGTGCTGCCAGCCATGATATTGATGCTAGCTGGGCCTGGGAGTGTTTTGTGGGTGGTTCTCTTTACAGAGTATTTGACTCGGGTATTTTAATCTGCTGTAGGGGTTGTTGGTGGTGGATGGTAATGGAAAGCTTTCATATTGAAGCAGCACTCTGCATGGGGGGTTGTGACAGCAAAGCTTTCAGATTGAAGCAGCACTCTGCATGGGGGGTTGTAACAGCAAAGCTTTCAGATTGAAGCAGCACTCTGCATGGGGGGTTGGGACAGCAAAGCTTTCATATTGAAGCAGCACTCTGCATGGGGGGTTGGGACAGCAAAGCTTTCATATTGAAGCAGCACTCTGCATGGGGGGTTGGGACAGCAAAGCTTTCATATTGAAGCAGCACTCTGCATGGGGGGTTGTGACAGCAAAGCTTTCAGATTGAAGCAGCACTCTGCATGGGGGGTTGGGACAGCAAAGCTTTCATATTGAAGCAGCACTCTGCATGGGGGGTTGGGACAGCAAAGCTTTCATATTGAAGCAGCACTCTGCATAGGGGGTTGGGACAGCAAAGCTTTCAGATTGAAGCAGCACTCTGCATGGGGGGTTGGGACAGCAAAGCTTTAATATTGAAGCAGCACTCTGCATGGGGGGTTGGGACAGCAAAGCTTTCATATTGAAGCAGCACTCTGCATGGGGGGTTGGGACAGCAAAGCTTTCAGCCAACCACTCTTAATTAAACTGATACAAAAACAAACGCAGTAACATTGCTGAATATCTGAACCATCAATGTGTTTCATACTCCTGTCAATGTTTTGAGCGCAGGGACTGCATGCAAGGCCACAAATGATTTCGTCTTACATTATGCATGCGCTATACATTATGAAACCACACCTGCTATCCATGCTGTTTGTAGATATCCTGTTATTTCAATCAACCGTTTTTTATATTTACAAGAACATATTGTTGGATATGTATTTTGCTATCTGGGGTTGTAAGAGATGATGATAGGCTTTGTGTTACCTGTGCTTTATGCAAGGACATAACACCTGCATGGAGCGGAGTGTGATCCAATCACGTTGATACCTGTGTCACAGGTGATGGCGTCTGAGGACCATCGCTTCCTGTCCAGTTCCCTGTACAGCACAGGTGTTCTGGTGGCATGGGACCCCGCCCCTTTCTCCGCTGACCTCACTCAGGTGAGTGGCTGCTTGAGCGGGACAACCATACACATAAATCCAACGTCTTATTGTGCAGAGCAAAACAAAGGCGTTTTCTATGGAGAATGTTTAAATACGACACTTTCAAATACTTAAGTCTTTGTTATTGTTCACAAAGAACACTGTGTTATCGTATCATTATTCTGTCGTGCAGTTGCTTTGTCCGCTATACTACAATACAATACACCTCCAATTATTTATATTACGTTTTCATATTTATATTCTGTCTGTATTGTTCAGTGGTTCAACAAGACAGACTACCCAATCTTCACACAGTACCAGCGCTACAGGAGGCTTCACCCTCTGCAGCCTTTCTACATCCTGCACCCACGCTTTGAGTGGCAGCTCTGGCAGCGAATCCAGGACAACATGGCTGAGCCCATTCAAAAGAACCCACCCTCTTCCGGTCTACTCGGTATCTTTTGTCATCAGCTTTTCTTCCCACTTCCTGTTTACTATGCAAACCAGTTGAAACTGGCAACTTTTGAAAGATAGGCCAAGTATTTTATAAAAGGCAAAGGAACTGAAAGTGGTTTAGGTCTAGAGGTGACTTTGTAAAATGTATTTTGATTTCATTTTTGTTTATTATTCAGGAAGATTTTAACTTGGCGGGTTAAGAAATGTCCTGTGAGCTCGGGGGGTTTCAAAAATATAGTATTTAAGTAATTGAAGTAAAATGATTTTTTGTACATTATTTTCCCTTGCATCTAATGACAAGTCAACCAGACCTCGCTGTAACCTTCCAATTAAACATTTCTTGCCAGCGTGTTTTATATAATAATATAATATCAATATTCTAATTGAATGTTAACTGGATCTAATTCTCGAATAAAACCTTAATTGACCGTGTGTTATATCTACATATTTTTGTTCTGTATGTCCACCTCTCAGGTACCGTCCTAATGATGTCGGTATGTGAGGTCGTGCACGTGTACGAGTTCCTTCCATCCAAGAGGAAGACGGAGCTGTGCCACTACTACCAGCGCTTCTACGACGCAGCGTGCACGCTCGGAGCATACCACCCCCTGCTCTACGAGAAGAACCTGGTGAAGCGCATGAACCAGGGGCTCGACAGGGACATCTACACCCACGGACGGGTCACACTGCCGGGGTTCAGTACCATCAACTGCACCCATGGTGGTGGTGTCTGAAGTCCTATAAAGTAGTGGCAGAAGAATATACACGGCAATTTGCTTGAAAAAAAAGATGATAATCCCACCAGAAACAAACAACAATTCACAGACATTTTTCGAACTCAAAATGCAAGCACGCTGCATGGGAAGTATATGATTACCAGTGGTCCGCCCCCATGACAATCTAGTTTTACATGTACATATAGCCCTGTTCACAATCACTATGCTGAACAAGTGGAAATGTGCGGCCTCAATGCAGATTTAAGTAGCTGCAGTGCCCTTCGGCATTTGGTACCCTCAGTTAACATAAGTAGATCAATTCCTTAGGGAACATTTTCTACTTAAAAAGAAACGTTTAGGGGTATCGATGACCTCAGCCCCTCTTTGATTGGTTCATTTGAATAATTGAAGCCGATGACCAAGAAAGGCCATTTTGCGGATCCTGATTATTTGCTTCTCTATGGTGTGGGAGCGGGTGCAAATGATTCAGAAGGGTACTGTATGACAGACATGATGAACCCCACAACATGGTCATTCCAGTTGAGCCTGCCGACAGGCCTTGTCTTGCAGACTCAGGAGAGAGACTAAGGCTCCCGTTCAATTGTCAAAAATCCTTTGCTACCTTGTAGCTTTTCCATCACCTCATCCGCAAAACTTTATGATCGAGGGTACGTCTCAAAGAGAATATAGAAAAAAAAGGTTGTTTTCTGAATAATTGGAATGCAGCCTCCACCGTTCTGTAAGGTAATAATAATAATCGACGTATAATGTAATTGTTTAGTTGTTCCACTGTGAGGCGCTGTTTCCCTGCTCGGGCACGTTTGTTACTGACGGAATAATTTGTCGCCTTGGAACTGAGGCAGCGTCACCTCTCTCCTTATGAATGTTCCTGCATGCTAACAATCACACACTCTCTCTGTGTCTCTCTTTCTCTCTCACACACACACACACACACACACACACACACACACTTTTACCTGAACCTAATTATAGCCTACACTTAAAATCCTCTGTCGACAAACTGCCCCTACTTTCAGCCTGCTCAGCTGATGGGGTGAGTTTTTTTTGTTTTTTTTATGCAAATTTCCTGGATCAGACATGGATCCTATGAGCAGACAGTTATCACCAGAGTGAGGAGAAGCTAGCTGGAATGCTTTGTTATCAACGCTGGATATGTTTTTTTTGGAAGAATGATCCCTAAAGAATGTAGATGTACATTATTGCACTACACTTTGGTGTGGATATAAAGAGCATATTCCTAGAAGCTAGGATATGATGGACATGAGCACAAATGTGGGAACACTTCTATTTTTCTGAGTATCCTGGGGACTGCATTTTTACTGTATAATTGTATTGTTTACTCCTTGGGAGGATATAAGTATGAAATCACTGATGTCAGTTTATTAGAAAAAAGAAAAAAAAACTGGTGAATATTAAATAGTTTTCCCATTAGAGTTAATATTACACTCTTGCCCACAATTGCCTTTCCCTATCTGCCAGTTCATTGTCAGTCTTTGCCATCTAAGTCTATGTCAGATATTTACATATTTTTGTGTGACTCATTTATGGAAAAATATTATGTAAGCTTATATTATGTAAGCGTGATATACGTTAAGAAAACTATGCTGTTGATTTCTAAGTCGGTTACCTAAGTGTGAATTTGAATACAAATCTGAAACCCAAAACCATTATTTGGTATAGTATGAAAAACATTTAGTCATGCACAAGTCATTAACTTTGATCATGAAAATCCACACAAACTGAGGGGATGAAATAAGCCTGAAGTGTTTTCTAACCTTTCGGCCCCTCATCGTAAATAAAACTGCCAAACGCTTTACGACTCAGAGGGAAGGCATTAATGTGTATACCACTGCCTGTATAATTGATTAAATAAAATAAAAATAGTCATAACGGCTTTAACGTCACATACAGTTCCCCTCTGTGCCAAGTAGAACTGTCTTTTGAACATTATCAACAGATATTCAAAGGTACAACATGGTGTATCATATTATTTCTAAATGTATTTCCTTTTCTTTAGATTTTGAAGACATCTTAGGGTGTTTTCACACTTGGTCCCTTTTAGCCCACCAAACAAACTCACAGCGATTAGTCAGCATTTTTTGCGCATATGTGAACACTCCAAAATAACTCAGACCCCTCTGAAACCAAGTGTACTCAGACTACCCCTGCGCATAGCGGGTTGCTTAACCTGAGCATTGTGAACACAAAGCGCTCCAGGTTTGCTTTGCCCTTTGCCATTCCATTTTATCCCTCTTGGCTTGCCATAGACAGATCACCTGCTATTGCATTTGGCGCTTGAAAATAGTGTGAACCGAAAGAGGTCTAAGTCCCCATCAGAACTGAACTGGACCAGAAAAATGACTGACTCCTCTTTCAAATTAACTGACAATGTGAACAAAAAAAGAGTCCCTTTTCTGTTGGTTCATATTTTGGTTGACTTTAAGAGGGCTGAGCTTGGTTCCTTGAAAGGGGTACTATATGTGAAAACACACTAAAATACCACATTTTCAACACCCTTACTAAAATATACTGGTCCCTCTTACTTACTTATCCCTGATTTAAAAACCTCTAAATGTGGGTTTTTTAAATTGTTATCCATATTCTGTAGATGTTCACACGACATTGGAAAAGTAACATTAAGCCATGTTTGCGTAATTTGCTATGGATACATTAAATATATATTGTTAACCTATGTTTACATGGCCCTGAAGCCTTTAGTGTCGTCACTAAACGTTGATGCAAAGTTTACGGAATGTGTGTTGATTTAAGTCAACTCGCGTACATGAGTACATGAGACAAGGGACATGCATTCAAGGGGGGATAATATTAATATTAACATTAACAATAAAAAAATTGTGGCAATTGTATATGGACGCCTACACAATTCTTATGCTAAATGCTCTGTTCGACTGTCTGTATGGTTTTTGATTTGCAACAAGGGAGCACAAATACATAGCTAAACTAATCTTTACGTTTTTCATAACTAGCTATGGAAATATGCCATGTTTCCTATAAACATTGTTAAACAAACTATTTAGAATTTGAAGATAAGACAATTTTGCCATCTTTCAGACATGAAGTTTTGATTACCTTCTGAAGAACCTACATTACTATAATTTACTTCATTATATATTTTCTACCACTAACTGTGATGTTCTTAATAGGGTAAAGTTTTATGTGGTTAAGACTGATTATTGTATTAAATTCATTCTTAAGAGCCTACATGACTTTATATTACATAGCTCCTACCACTTACCATAATTTTCTTTATAGGGTGAAGTTTTACGCAGATCAGACTATATAGTCTTAAATCGTTTTGGTTTTTTGTACTTCTGGCTTTGCTCGTTTTATTCGATGGGAACTATGATTATAAAAAAAACCTTTTATTTTCAAATCTACTGTGAACAACCCCATTTAGTAGCCTGCTTACCGACTGATTGCTTCGCTTTGAATTACTTATTAAAGAAATATAAATCACACTTTAAATATATAAAATCAACCGATCAATCAAATCAATCAATGCATGGGGGATGAAAAACCAAGCCCTTGTATGCCTAAAATGGACAGATAGGAGCAAACGGATCTAGCTAGGGAAGCATTTACAGAGCTTCATTGAATTTGCCTCCAAACCAGTCACTACATTTTTAAATGCCCAGGTTCAGCTCAACTAAATGCATTTTTACTTACTGTTTTGCAATCAAACAGCAGAGTGTAAACAGAGTTTGGAAAATGACTCTCTATTACATCAGTGAGTCATTTCCTAAATGATCTAAACTACAGCCATTTGCAGCCAAGGGGATTGTGTCAAGCTAAGTAGGCTATGCTGTGATCGTATACTGATAGCATTGTACCATACCTGTGTGATGAGAATGAAAGTGCAGGGTTAGGTTTGAGCAAGGAGCTATGGGCATTGTGCTATTCTATTAATTAACCATTTAGATACTGGATACTACAGGATAGAAAAATACGTATATTTCATTCAAATTGATACTAAAACTCAAACTTTTTCCATATGCAGTCTTTATTTAGCGTAAACAACGACATGTATTGCTTTAGAAAATCGGTGAACTATGGCTTTAACCCTAATCTTTAACAGACAACGACATTAGATCTGTTATCCGTTATCTACAATTCAAGAATGAGTTACACCAGCATGAGACTAACCATTCCATTCCTCTTTGCTTCTGCCTCACAGCTGACAAACAGTACTTGAGGTAAACTGGTGGTAATATAATCGAGAGAATCTATTTTCAAGTTAGGCTGAACACATTGCTAGGGACCAAAAAAAAAACTGACAGTACAGAGGAGAACTCTGTACTGTCAGTTTTTTTTTTGGTCCCTAGCAATGTGTTCAGCCTAACTTGAAAATAGATTCTCTCGATTATATTACCACCAGTTTACCTCAAGTACTGTTTGTCAGCTGTGAGGCAGAAAGAGAGTAATACCAAAAAGAAGAGAAAAGATTTGGCCCTCCCCGTCGGGAAATTGAACCCCGGTCTCCCGCGTGACAGGCGGGGATACTGACCACTATACTAACGAGGACTAACCTATTTGAACTCATGGTACTTGTCAAAGAAAATAAGGGGAACATGCAACCAGCCTACCAGTTAAACAAAGAAAGATAGATTGTACTTTGTGAAGTACATTGTTGTTCATTATTTTTGTCCTCCATTATTAACTAGTTTTGAGGGGGAGAACATCCTTGATTTCAGTCAAATTACCAACAAGCTAATCAGGTTAATTCAATTAGTCACATGCATTAAAAAGGGTACCATATAAGCTCAAATTAAAACTAACTACCAAACATCTTGGCAATGAAAAACTGGTCCATCCCATGCTCCTACCTGAACGTCAAAGTAATGATGGAAAATTAAGATAGATGGTAACACAATGCTGGTTATAACACCACACGTAGAGCATGAGCACAAATTGTTAAGACAACAAGGAACTACAGTAGGAAAAAAACATGTCCTACCTATCGGGGAATCAAACCTCTGTCTAGAAATAAGAAAACAAGAACCGCATGCAGAATTAAAATAATAAATCCATACCCAAAGAAAATGTTTGCGTTGGCCGGGAATCGAACCCGGGTCAACTGCTTGGAAGGCAGCTATGCTCACCACTATACCACCAACGCTTGATGAACTGACATGGAATAAGGTAGGGCAATTTTCATCTAAATATAACTACGACAATATTCAGAAAATACACCAAGCAGCGGCTTGCTGCAATTTACATTTCCCTGCGGCCGGGGAGCTGTGTCCTTAGTTTCTGTCATACTACAATAACATACAAACAATGTGAACCAATTATGAAACGTCTGCACATCCAAATACTGACCCACATGCAGCTAGCATCTCCTTCACACTCACCAGTCTCACCGAGCAGATTGGCCGTCTCTTTCCATGAAACCTTCTTTTGTTCTGCATCTCTGTAATCATACCATGTGGTAGGCGATGTGGTATCGTACAGTATGGAGTTGGTTGAGACGTCACACGTTCCAATGTATCCTCCATGCCATCGTTGTTTGATTTATTTAGCCCAGCTTATTATCGCTGGGAAGACATATTTGGTAACATAGGTTGATATGTCACAGGACTCTGTTTACTATTTGGCCGCAGTTTGCCTTTGACTTTTCACAACTTTTAGTTTGGCTGCACTTGGACGCAGAATCAAACGGCCTCAGCTCATAGCGGCCGCTGCAGTCTTACATAGACATTGCATAGCAGCTCGGTTGCTTGGTGTATTTTTGGCGTAACACCTCATGTAAAGTACAAAACATCCAATGAGAAGGAATTGAAAGGCTAATGAGAGAAAAACATTCAATTGTTCCCTCCCCATCGAGGAATCTACCGCATGACGCTGTGACCAAGACCATCATTTTACATTTTGTTATAAGTATATTATTAAAACGTATGAGCCTTGCGTAAAGGAAAAGCGAATAAATGTGACAAACAAAAGTAGAGAAAAGCATTAGTCCTCCCATCAGGAAATCCAACCGCGGTCTAGAGACAAGAAAACACAAGATGTTAGCTGACTAGAGTCAAACTATGAATTCATTGAAACTAAAAGGTTAAAGTTTGCGTTGGCCGGGAATCGAACCCGGGTCAACTGCTTGGAAGGCAGCTATGCTCACCACTATACCACCAACGCTTGATGGAAAGCCAGGGAGATGGTACAACCACTTTCCTCTCCTAAACTAAAACGCCTCAGAAAAGGTACAAAACAAACCATGAGCTGAAATTGAAAGGGCTAGAGATAACAAAATGTTAACAAAATAAAAAGGTACAATTGTTCTCCCCATCAAGGAATTGAACCTAGTCTACCGCCTGAACAGGGGT
The DNA here is from genome assembly GCA_017639675.1 of Aplochiton taeniatus. Classification (NCBI taxonomy): domain Eukaryota; kingdom Metazoa; phylum Chordata; class Actinopteri; order Galaxiiformes; family Galaxiidae; genus Aplochiton; species Aplochiton taeniatus. The sequence continues at coordinate 1,054,563 of CM030172.1, forward strand.
GTGTGACGACGACAATCTTTTTACATTCTGGATCTAGTTTGACAGTTTTTCTCCATATTATTAAAATGTATGGACCACGTGTAAAAGAAAAATTAGCATGTGAAAACTAAAAGCAGAGAAAAGATTTTGTCCTCCCCGTGGGGGAATTGAACCCCGGTCTCCCGCGCAACAGGCAGGAATACTCACCACTACACTAACGAGAAGCAACATGCAATCTCTCATGTGACTGTAGAAAAAATAAACTACACTAAACTGAATAACAGCCAAAGAAAAGGAGAGAAACTCTTTCTCTCTCTCTGTATGTGTGTTTGGCCACCTCACACGAACCTGCTTGTATGACTGTGTTCTCTGTCTCTGTCTCTGTCTCTGTCTCTGTCTCTGTCTCTGTCTCTGTCTCTGTCTCTGTCTCTGTCTCTGTCTCTGTCTCTGTCTCTGTCTCTGTCTCTGTCTCTGTCTCTGTCTCTGTCTCTGTCTCTGTCTCTGTCTCTGTCTCTGTCTCTGTCTCTGTCTCTGTCTCTGTCTCTGTCTCTGTCTGGACACATTGACTGTAATTCTGTTGTTTAGAAGTTCAGAAACAAACTGACAAATTGCTGCCCTATAGGCTGGACAGCCAACGCCATAATCAATCAGGGTGTTTAATTTCCAGAATTGATCAGATGTATGGTTTTGTTTGGGGGTAAACACTGAATGAGTGGCCATAGCCTATTCAAAGAGTGTTTGTTACCAGCGTTTTAGGCCTAGTTAGGTCTGTGGCTTCAATGATATACAATTGCAAATCTTAATAATGGGTTGGTTAATTGAAATATATGAAATGTATATGGTCTGTTTCCTGATCTTGTGGCCGAATTTGTTCGCGTCTCGCGAATGAAATGGCCCAGACGGCGAGACTATCGCTGCAGAGCGCGAGCCGGCGCGCAGAGCTTCGTTTGTTTGGCAGCTGGTGAACACATGTCCAACTTGTTAACGTGGACACCGTAGGCTTGGGCGATATACTGGTATGAGCTTGCGTCATGATATGGATTTGGCCATATCATGGATGCCGTGATAAAACCATATTAATATCATTTATTTAAGATTTTTTTAAATAAAAAACAGTCCTTGCTAAACACCATTGACTTCAATATGAGAGTTATGCTTTACGGTTATGCTTGCCTTATTTGTTTCTGGTCCGCGGATTTCTGGAGAGGGGCACTATGTTAACAGAAGCCACGTTTCAACCACAGGAATTTTCCCCAGAACTAGGAACCTTTGGAGGAACTCAGTGCGTTTTGACCACAGGGACCAGGGTCTAAATTTAGTTCCGGGGACCTTATTACACTCCCAGAAAGTCCATGTTCGGGAGGTAGTACTTTTTGAAAGTACAGGAACTTTGGGCGTGGGGCTTGCAGTGCCGAATATCTCTGATTGGTCGAGGACTCAGATCATTTTATTTCAGCCGCCATTTGTAAAACCTACTTTGCATAATCCTTGCGGGTCTTTAGACTGCGGTGGAAACACAGACAACAAGGGGCTGAAGGAACCTCTTAGTTCCTGGAAAAGTTGTTCTTGGGACTAAAAGTTCCGTGTACTGTGGGTGGAAACACGCCTTTAGGCTGCATGCTCCCTCTCTGTACCAAGTGTCACGTTTTGTTTTAAGGGTTTGGCTTCAAAATAATAGTTTGAGCCTACTATTTGGAATGTGTAACTTCAATTTCATGTCTCTCTGAGTTGTCACGACTCATTCCAGATAGCTTTTATATCTATTTGGCTGGTTTTTGAGTAAATGCTTATTCCATTTAGCTACAATGCTAACCATTTGACTGGAAACCTATAAGAAATAGCTTAGCCACAGTTACACGTTAACATTGTAGCTAAACAGCAAAACGTCATATAGCTGTTGGTGAGATCGAACAAAAGTACTGGGGAGCGTTTAAGATTTTATACTTGTGCTCATTTGTAGGATTTGGTCCCAAATAAAGCGTGGAAGTTAGCTAGCTACATAAGTCACTTGTTTCTTACACTATCGCAGTGATAGCCTACCTACACCCAGGGATATGAGATTTTGTGTTCAGTTTCCAAGCAGTAGCCTACATCAATAGCATTGCTTTACAACTAATAAACAAACATAGGTCTCTTGATCACAAATATTGTTGTTTTGAAGTTTTTAGATCTATTAGATTTTAATAACATCCATTCAGTAAAAATATTTGTTACAACCTAAGAACATCAAAAGAAATGATTGCTTTATTATTCAAATTTAATTTTAGTCACATGTTTGACATTTGTATGCTTAGAAAAAAGCTTTAGCTTAATGTTTTTAAACTGGCCAGTTTTAAATTGACTTCTATACGCCCACGCATTTAATAATTATAATAATAATAATAATAATCTTATAATTCAATATAATTCACCACAGCAGAATAAAACTTGATAAGCAAGCACGAGACCAGTATCATAAAAAAATATTACTAAAAGCGGATCGCTCAAGGGTTTGGGTGCAACAGCGTAACTAGCATACATAAGCCACAACATGCACCAACACGACTGTTGAATGAGATACGTGCTAGCAGGTCAACTGCACAATCCTTTTTGTTAACACAAATACAGTATAATGTAGCTGAAACACTAGCTAACTGGCACAATAACAAAATCAATTCTTACCTGGCTTTATTCACTTATCTGCAATGGCTTCGGTGAGGTGCCCCTAATCTAGCTAGCTAGGTTGGTTAGCTAAAATGAGCGATCTTAACATTTAAGCACACATGCTATGTCGAGGGGAAATGGCATAAACGTAAAAAAAAAATCTGGATGTTATGTTATGTTGGCGTAAATTACCATATTATTAACCAAGCAAAAGTTGTGAAATGGTTATGGTTACTCTGGTGGTGTTACCGATTAACTGTAGGTCCTGACAAGCAGAAGATGCTCGCTAGCATTTGCTGACCTGTGGTTAGCTAAGAACACCTTCACTTTGCGTAGCAATTAGCAAAGACCACGTAGCTATCCATTTGAACTTATAAATCACATTTAACAACAATTGAGTTAATGTACGCACCAGAAAATTTGATCGATAACATTCTTTTACAGGCTTCGGAACCGGATCACTTTCCGCATATCTCTTTGTCAAAAACTTTCCACGTGTGTCAGCCGTTTTCCTTACAGGTGTGCTTTGTAAAATGGCTTTTTGACTCGTGAGCCCAGAGATGCAGTGCGCATGCACTCTGGCTCAAACTCGCGGCACCATTAGAAACGACACATAAGACATTATTTGATCTCTTGCCTAGTTCCAACAGTAAAAGCTAGGCTACACAATATATCATTATTTAATACAGAAATTCAAAAACACAGTGCAAAGCTAGCCATAACAATGGTGAATAGCCTACAATGTTTATCCTGCAGTATAGGTGAGCCAAAAGCCAATAGGGCCTAATTGAAAAATGTAAATTTGGCTTATTTAGCACTATAAATCAATATTATAAGGATAGAATAAATTACCTAGGCCTACACCTCGGCGCTTTATGTTATTGCCTGTACTGCCGGCTGCATGCTTCTAGACGGAACTGCCTGACTGCGTATTTATGCTGGCTATACGATTCTGGCGCTATGTAGTATAGGAGTTAAAATAACCTATACCAGCCAATATTTATTATTTCAGCATAGTTTCAAAGGCATAATTTGGAGATCGCAATGTCTGATGGTGTTTATGTTGCTAACGCATGGAATTCGATCAAATGAATGCTTAGTGTTGTTTTGCGGAGAGGTCTACAATGATGGAGTCGCAATGCGAATATTTCATGTATTTCCCTGCGGTGCCTATTTCCGACCTCTCCGACCCAGCCCGGTACCGAACACTACCCCGCCGCAGCCACCTCTACTTGGGCGAAACCGTGCGTTTCCTCCTTGTGCTGCGGTGCAGAGATGCTTCGAGCGGAGGGACGCCTACAGGGCCGGGCGTGGGAACTCTGGGGCCAGGGGAATGCTCGACGGGGTTCGGCTCAGAGACTCCAAGCTGCCGGGCATGGAGGGAGCTAGCCGGCTCCTTGTGTGCGGTAGCCAGCGTTAGCTCTGGGGAAAGCAGACACAAATCACACCATCATCATTATGATTATCAGAGCAGCGGGGACGAAGGCACGGACGAGGCCGAGGACGACTACACGGCTGCGGCTGTCACAGGCAGAATGGATGCTCGATGCCGGAGCTTTAGAGACTGCAAGCCGCTTCTCATTCACAACACTACGGGGACTGGAGCACGAGAGTTCCGCAGAGCACCACTTCAGGTATGGACTCACGATAGACTATAATTCAAACTTTTTTTTGAATTGCTCGTTATGTTGCTGAATGCTTTAAGGAGATAGTCATCACAAAAAATACAAATTAATTTTTTCATTTTAATTTAATTTCAAACTAGAAACTAGTCACTATAGACCTTCATCAGGAATATCCAAAACTGCAGAGGTCTTCCGGCCATCATGACTTTGAGCTTCTCTTAGGCGTATATAATATCAGTAAAATTGAATTAAATGAATAGCTACAAGTATTAGTTAATGTTGAGGGTCTGTATGTTTATGTGAGAGGGGGAGAGAGAAGATATTTGCCAGCCTTAGAAGCAGAGCATAAACAATATTCTTTATTTTTTTTTCAATCACTTTTGTCCTGTTTATACTTCACACCTTTCTCTGTCTCCCCCTCTCTCCTTCTTTCCTTCTGTCCTTCCTCTCCCTGTCTTTCCCTCCTCTCTCATCTGTTCTCCCCCTCTCTCTCTTTTCTCCCTCCTTCTTTCTCTCCTCTCCTCTCTCATTTATTCTCTCTCTTTTTTCTCCCTCCTTGCACCTCCTCCTCAGTCTCCGTTGGATGAGCCGGTGGTGCTGACCGATGAGGTAATCTTTCCTCTGACTGTGTCATTGGACAAGCTACCCGTCAACACCCTAAAGGTCAAGGTGAGTGGTGAAAGGTCGAAGGTCAACCCTAACCCTAACCTGCCTTAGTTAGTGACTAGCCTGGAATTCAGGCTGTTAACATACTGTACGTTTTAATACTGGCTGCTGTATGAGTTTGAATGGTAATAATAATAATAATACATTTTATTTTAAGGGCGCTTTTCTAGACACTCATGTTCACCTAACAATAAACAGATATGTGAAAATGATAATAAGATATGAATTATTCAGCAGCACAATAACATTATCGACTGACAGTGTGACTGGTATGCTCCCTCTCTCTGTCAGAACTCCTACAGTAACACGTTTCCTACACCACCTGTATGCTGTGCGTGTCTGTGTGGTTTGTGTGTGTGTGTGTGTGTGTGTGTGTGTCTGTGTGTTTCTTTGCTTTCAGGTGATGGTGACAGTTTGGAAGAAGGAGGCAGAGAAACCGGAGGTTCAGGAACATGGCTACCTCAGCATTTTACAGCAGCGAATCCCAACAGACACTTTCCGCCATGACCTCAACACCTTCAAGGCACAGGGTAACACACATACACTCACACACACACTCACACACACACACACTCTCACACACACACACGCACACACACATTTATAGTAACACATTCACAACACTTTGTATCCATTTATTTATAACAAACATTTTATAACAAAATGAGTGTGAATTTACTTTGGTATACTTTATAACTGAGCCGCTAGTTTGACCCTAACAGGCCACCGTGCCCCCCCCCCCCCCCCCCCCCCCCCCCGTTCTCCCCCCTCCCCCTCTGCCCATCTCCTCGCCCTTTCCCCCCCTTCTGCCCCCTCCTCCCCTGTTTTCCCCTGTTCTCCCCTGTTCTCTCCCCCCTCCTCAGTCAGCACCACCCTGACTGTCCTGCCTCCTCCCACTCTGCGTTGTAAACAGATGACCGTGGCAGGGAAACACCTCACCGTCCTCAAAGGTAGAGACCCTTCTCTGCTCATACCCAACCCTAACCCTAACCCTAACCCTAAGCCTTCTCTGCTTATACCCCACCCCAACCCTAACCCTAACCCTTCTCTGCTTATACCCCACCCCAACCCTAACCCTAACCCTTCTCTGCTTATACCCCACCCCAACCCTAACCCTAACCCTTCTCTGCTTATACCCAACCCTAACCCTTCTCTGCTTATCCCTAATCCTAACCCTATCCCTCACTCTAACCTTAACCCCAACCCTAACCCTAACCCCTCTCTGCTTATCCCCAACCCTAACCCCTCTCTGCTTATCCCTAACCCTAACCCTAAGCCTTCTCTGCTTATCCCTAACCCCTCTCTGCTTATCCCCAACCCTAACCCCTCTCTGCTTATCCCTAATCCTAACCCCTCTCTGCTTATCCCCAACCCTAACCCCTCTCTGCTTATCCCTAACCCCTCTCTGCTTATCCCCAACCCTAACCCCTCTCTGCTTATCCCCAACCCTAACCCCTCTCTGCTTATCCCTAATCCTAACCCTTCTCTGCTTAACCCTAACCCTAACCCTAACCTTTCACTGCTTATCTCTAATCCTAACCCCTCTCTGCTTCCTTTACAAGTGGGGCACGCGAGCTACAAGCAGACCTCTGCTACAGTCATGATGATGATGATGATGATGATACTCAGTTGAAATGACTGCAACTCTAGTTTAGAATGCTGTTTGGAGTGCTTGGAGTGTTCACTCTCTCACCCTCACCCTCTCTCTCACCTCACCCTCTCTGTCTCACCCTCACCCTCTCACCTCACCCACTCACCTCACCCTCACCCTCTCCCCCTCCCCCTCTCTCTCACCCTCACCCTCTCACCTCCCCCCTCACCCTCCCCCTCTCTCTCTCACCTCACCTCACCCTCTCTCCCCCTCCCTCCCTCCCTCCCCCTCCCCTCCCCCTCTCTGTCTCCCCCTCACCTCACCCTCTCTCTCCCTCCCTCCCCCTCACCTCCCCCTCTCTGTCTCCCCCTCACCTCACCCTCTCTCCCCTTCCCTCCCTCCCTCTCTCTCCCCCTCTCTGTCTCCCCCTCCCTCCCTCACCTCCCCCTCTCTGTCTTCCCCTCAGTGTTGAATGAGTGTTCTCAGGAGGAGGTGACAGTGAGAGACATGAGGATTCTTCCGAACTTTAACTCCTCATACCTTCCCATGATGCCTGATGGTTCTGTTCTGCTGGTCGACAACGTGTGGTGAGACCAAGGCCTTTAGGATTTAGCACCATTATTATTCTTGGTCTAACGTGATTACTGGTAAGATGTGTGTCTGTGATGACAGACAATGGACTGGACTCAAATAAGGACTTCTTTATTTCCTTATTCCGACAGCCACCAATCAGGAGAGGTTGCCATGGCGTCCTTTTGCTGGATTGAGAGTGTGGCCTGCACCTTTCCCAGCATGCTCAGCGCTCTGGAGGAACAGGACTTCCTGTTTAAGCTGCAGCTCAATGACATGCCCCAGGACGACTCCAGAGAGGTGTGTGTGTGTAAGTGTGTGTGTAAGTGTCTGTGTGTAAGTGTTTGTGTGTAAGTCTGTGTGTGTAAGTGTCTGTGTGTAAGTGTCTGTGTGTTCATTGTGTGTGTGGGAGTGTTCATTGTGTGTGTGTTCTTTAGGGCTTGGAGGTTCCCCTCGTAGCAGTGCTCCGGTGGTCCACTCCCAAGATGCCTTTCACCAGTTGTATCTACACACACTACAGGTCGTTCACCATGGGCCCGAACCTTGACCTTTCCCATGATGCATCACCTCTTACAACTTTAGGAAGCAAAACAGAATTCAGAGTCTCGCTCCACTTCCTGTTTCAGGCTCCCCAGCATCCGATTGGACGTGCCGCGCTTTGTGATGACGGCCAGCTGTCCCAGCACCGTCAGGGTCAAAGATCACTTCTGGGTCAAATACACTCTGCTCAACAACCTGCAAGACTTCCTGGCTGTGCGCCTGGTCTGGACCCCCGATAGTAAGGGCTGGTTGTATTTGTGTGTGTGTGTGTGTGTGTGTGTGTGTGTGTGTGTGTGTGTGTCAGGAAATATTAAAATAGGAAAG
>CM030172.1:1072500-1080000 GCA_017639675.1 Aplochiton taeniatus
TCCAACTGCGAAAGTGTTAATGTGTGTGTGTTAATGTGTGTTAATGTATGTTAATGTGTGTGTGTGTGTGTGTGTCTGTGTGTTAGTGTTATTGTATGTGTGTGTGTGTTTTAATGTGTGTGTAATAGTGTTAATGTGTGCGTGTGTGTGTGTGTGTGTGTGTGTCTGTATTAATGTGTGAAATAGTGTAAATGTGTGTGTTAGTGTTAATGTGTGAGTGTGTGTGTGTGTGTTAGTGTTATTGTATGTTTGTGTGTGTTAATGTGTGTTAATGTGTGTGTGTGTGTGTGTGTGTGTGTGTGTGTGTTCCACCTGTATAGCGATTGGCTTTAGCTGGCCCTGCTTGTTGAGGTGCAGCAGACACAGAGGGGCAGAGACATAGTGCTGTCTCCCATTAATCACGTTAGCCGACAATCCATCCAGGATCTCGTAGTCCAGGAAAAACACGTTCCCGCTCTGTAGAATAATGGATCGCCAGTCCCGTTGGATTCATTTCATTGACAAAGAACGTGCCTGATGTGTACGTGTACATATGACAACCAGTTACTACTAATATTCCACCATATTTCTAACTACGCATTATTTGTGGAAGTTGAATGTTTAAAATCCTTCCTTTTCTTCACCTTACAACCAAAAACCTACAAGGTTAGGGAGGTCTGTGAAAAGTAAGGAGTAAAAAGCCAATAGAAAAGGGATAAAGTTGAAATTCCCTAGCAACAGAAAAGTAACAAAATAAAAGAATTATTTAACTCTAACCAAGATAAGAGTAGTGACAGAAAACTTTAAATTATTGAGCCAATAGAAAAATGCTAATTTAAAACATTTGTATTCTCTAACCAGTAGAAAAATACCAAATTTAAAAAGTAAAATTCTGGCCAATAGAAAAATAGCAGAATCACAAAAGATTAAATTCTCTAGCCAATGGAAAATTGGCAAATTTAAAACAGTTTAAATTATCTAGCCAATAGAAAAGCTTTGTTGGTCACCTCTAGCTCTTGTTCCAGGGAAGAATCCTCAGGCAGGAAGGGGCGGAGCATGTCAGAGGTGACTGACAGGTTGGGAGGCAGGAGGTGTGCTCGGCGCACAGAGAGAGGATTGCAGCCGTTCAGACACTGGTGCCCAAAGAACCAGTCCTCTCTCCAATGAGCGTGCACGAACTCTGAGAGGGATGGGAAGAGAGAGAGAGAGAGAGAGAGAGAGAGAGAGAGAGAGAGAGAGAGAGGGAGGGGGATGGGGAGGATGAATGATAAAGGGAAATATACAGAGTTGGAGTAAGTAAAAAAAACTATAATTCTAGGCCTGCTGACAAGAAGTGGCTAGTAAAATTAATGGGAATGTGTGTGAGTGTGTGTGTGTACGTCTGTGTGTGTGTACGCGTGTGTGTGTGCGTCTGTGTGCGCATCTGTGTGTGTGTGTGAGTGTGTGCGTCTGTGTGTGCGTCTGTGTGTGAGTGTGTGTGTGTGTGTGTGTGTGTGTGTGTGTGTGTGTGTGTGTGTGTGAGTGTGAGTGTGAGTGTGTGAGTGTGTGTATGTGTGTGTGTATGTGTGAGTGTGAGTGTGAGTGTGTGAGTGTGTGTGTGAGTGTGTGTGTGTGTGTGTGTGTGTGTGTGTGTGTGAGTGAGTGTGAGTGTGTGTGTGTGTGTGTGTGTGTGTGTGTGTGTGTGTGAGTGTGTGAGTGTGTGTGTGTGTGTGTGTGTGTGTGTGTGTGTGTGTGTGTGTGGGTGTGTGTGTTGTCATACTAGCCACATGGTTGTGCTTCCCGTTGTGTGAGAACAGGGTCTCCAGCTCTGAAAAACTTCTCCAGGACTCAGCTCGCTCTGAGAACCCCCTGAGGTAGTGGAGGTTAACACCCAGGCTAAGAAAGACACACACACACACACACACACACACACACACACACACCGGCCTGTGACAGTATACCAGGCTAACCTCTGACCCTCTGTAATTTAGACAGTATGCCGTTTATATTTCAGGTTTACATTACACACACACACACACACACACACACACACACACACACACACACACACACACACACACACACACACACACACACACACACACACATCAAAAACACATAACACTACACAACATATACGCACTACACCACACACACATCAAAAACACACCAAAAACACATAACACTACACAACATATACGCACTACACACACACACACATCAAAAACACACCAAAAACACATAACACTACACAACATATACGCACTACACCACACACACCAAACACACATATACACCAAACACTTCACACACACACAAAACACACGACACACACATCAAAAACACACCAAAAACACATAACACTACACCACACACACCAAACACACATATACACCAAACACTTCACACACACACAAAACACACGACACACACACCAAACACACCAAACTACACTACACCACCCCCCCCCCCCCCCCCACCCCCCCACACACACACAGTGCTAGAGACCTCACCTCTGGCGCTTGTAACTGAGGTTTGGGCCCAGCTCCTTCAGATTGCTCATGTCCACACAGTGAGGGACGCCCTCGGCAAACACACGCCACCTACAGGATTAAACAAGGAACAGCACACACAGAGAGAGAAAGACAAAGAGGGGATACAAGAGAGAGAGAAAAAGAAATGGAAGAAGAGAGGAAAAGAGAGAGCAAGAATCAACCTCAGGAATGAAACGACCAAAAACATAAAAGAATCCAGTCTGAAAGATTACCAAGTTGAATCTTAAAGTCATAGTTCACCTTTTTGAAAAATAAGATATGCCCCTCTGTACCTCTAGTCACTTTTATGTTTGTACGTCCATTATTGAGCTATTTAGGGTGTAAACGTAGCCTAGCCCCATGGCTAAATGTAGCCTACCTCCTAAATGTAGCCTAGCCCCATGGCTCTAAGCTAGTGGTAAGTAGTAGCAGTTTTTATTATTTGCCGTTTTTATAAGGTGTATTATGTCACTTTTGTCTGATGGAGCCTTGTTACTACTTACCACTAGCTTACAGCCATGGGGCTATGCTACATTTAGCCTACAACCTAAACAGCTCAATCGTGGATGTACAAACAGAAAATTGATATCGATCATCTCATCTCACTAGGGGTTAGTGGGGCATATCTTATTTCTCAACAAGGTGAACTATCACTTTAATAGTGTGAAAGGGAGAGAGGCCTGGTGTTTAAATGTAAGGAATAAAACACTCAGGGGTGAAACAAAGGTGAATCTTAATAAATAAGACTATTAATAATCTTACAGTAATAAAGTGTGTTAGAGAGACAAACCTGATGCTCTGTTGTTTCTCACGGAGCTCTTTGGTCCTGTGGTTTCTCAACTTCTCCTTAGTGTCAGAGGCCAACAAACACACTGTGTAGAGCAGAACACACACACACACACGCACACACACGCACAAGCACACAAACACACACACACACGCAAACACACACACACACACGTGCGCTGTTTTTACTCTTTTATATTTTTATATATATTTCTTTTCTATTTATTGACATAAATGTTTCTTTTCTCTATATTCTTTTTTATTATTATTATTTTTATACACAGTATCTATCAAGTTAGTTTTTCCCGTAGAAATAGAAATCCTAGATTTAGAGACTGAACCATGAGTTGGTCCAGCTGGGCCGTACCATATTGGCGTTGCTGTGAACATTAGGGACCTCTCTGTTTTTTTAGATGGTATCTCCCTTGTATAGACACTGCCTGGGTTAACAGTGTCAGTGTGTTGTTTGTAATACTATCTAATACTAGATGTAATGCTAATTCCTGTAACAGACACAGAAACTATATAATATAACCTAAATTAATAGACACAATAAAAAAAAGGTTTCATCCATTCAGAAATTACTTTCCTATGAGAATACATTCAGCCTAACTAATCATGACGGACGTGGCTGGTTCTGAGCGAGACATTAACATTAACGGTGTTCAAAAGAGACGATTGTTACCAAAATTGGTAAGTTTTGGCATTTCAAATTCCTGTCATAATTTACAATGTCACAGATACCGAGTGAAGATGGGATTTTAAAACTAGTTTCCGGTTGCTCTGGTGTTTACGTCTTTTCTCTACAGAACGAGAGAACTTTGGGAGGAACTCACGCTGTCCACTCCGAAGCTCCACGGCGCCGTCCGACGCCCGCAGCCACCTGCCGAAGGTGTAGAACTCCGCCTCCAGAGGCCCCTCCCCTCCTCCTCCTCCTCCCTCCACCTGGTCCCCCTGTGACCTTACGACCTCCACCTTCCCACAGAGCCAGTCCAGGTCTGGGAACCCGAGGCGGGCCTCCAGACGCAGCCGCACCAGAACCACGCGACCTAAGGGTCGCTGGGATCGCAATGGGACAACGCACACCTGAGACGGGAAGGGGGAAAAATCAGAGTATAATGTGTGTGTTTGACCCCTAAGAGACCGGGAGAAAGAGAGGGGGATGGATCAAAACAAAAATGGGAGAGAGAGAGGGATGGATAAAATAAAAGGGGGAGAGTAGATTAAATGAGAGAAAAATGAAGACATTTAAAAAAATATATATGTATTTTTGTGTTGTTCCTTAGAAACGTGGTGAGACTCACCGATCCAGGCAGGAGATGCTGATTGGCCTGGTTGACCGTGATGGGTGGGCTTTCCCCCTCTGAGCCAATGAGAGTGAGCCACAGGTGGTTGAAGGTTCCTGAGGTGGGTCCAGGTGCCGTGTGAACAGAAACCAGGAAGTCGTTCTGGGAACTGGCCATGACTGTACAGTACGCTGTGGGTTCAGTTTAAAAAAGCAGAGGAAAGTGTCAGTGGTAAATAGAACATCATTTCATGTATATAACTTCTAGAGCAATATGGGAAACACTTGAGCACACTGGAATTCTATTTATCTTTACCTTTAATTACTGTAAAGTGAAAACTACCAACGTTTCGGTCAACCGACCTTCTTTAGGGTATATACTATTTGTTGGTTGACCGAAACATTGGTAGTTTTCACTTTAATCAAAGGTAAAGATAAAAAGAACACCGCCGTGCTCCAGTGTTTCCTTATATTGCTCAAGATACTGCCGACTCTGAATATACAAGAGACTGTTTTCAAAGAACACATCAAACAGAAACATATTTGACACTCATATTTGATCTAAGCAAAAGTTACAGTCAACAACTCAAAGTCACCTCAAAGTCAGACCTTTGCATTGCTACTGCAGACAATGAGTGGTGTTGTGTAGGTTGTGTGTGTCTGTCAACAAAGTGCAACAGCTTCAAACAAAGCCTTGATCCTAAAATGGCCGTGCCTAATTTGCTTTACTTGGAACAGAAGTGGGTGATGATATTTGACTTGGAAATCACCAACCATATTCAGACTGTGTTCGCATAGATCTTGCTGATATAAACTTATATGATCAATGCTGTATTTCCTCCTCTGCAATGACCCTGTTCTTGTTGTTGCTATTTTGTGCACTTCCTGTTTTCGGCACTTAACCGTGCGTATATTCTACTCCCATGACGCTCATACAATTGTACAATTTTGTATGTCAATAAAGCTGATTCTATTCTACTCTACTCTATTCTATTCTATTCTATTCTATTTTATTCTATTCTATTCTATTCTATGCTATGCTATTCTATTCTATCATGTCACTCATGGTTATTGCAGCAACCTAGACTTAAAGAGTTTATATTGCGTAAGCAAACTAAAGTCCTGTATGCTATTTGGTCACCACTAATTTAATGAGGCCTACTTTGAAAGAATAATATCCTAGGATAGATCTAGACTGTTTGAAAAAAATATCTCACTCATTTTTTACATACAAATTAAAGCTACCATCTAAACCAATCAGTAACTTCAACACAAAATCATAAAGATAGTTTTGAGATTTTGAGAAATTAACTTCCACTATGTATATTTGTATACAAAATACTGCAGATACAATTCATTTTTCAATGCAACTCTTTATACTTTATTCAAGAATACAAATATCGAGGTACCTTTATGACATGATGACCGATACGCATTTGCATTATTATAATTTTCATTGTTTGGATTTATAATAATTACAATTAGCTTACATGTTCAAAGTAAAGTACAGCAAATCGACTGGAAAATACTTGCCTTACCCGCGGGCTGAGAGCAACGCTGAAGCTTCATAAAACGGCTTCACAGGAATGTGTATGTTATAGTCTGTCTGTCAGAATCACCTGCGCACTGGAGCCCAATGAAACAGTCTCACATGCTGTGGGTGTGTGTGAGCGTGGCTGTCTTAGAAGCAACATTCTTCCTCATAGAGACAATCAACGTGTCAGCGCAGTTGTTCACGGCTCTTCTTTTTCTTCTCAAATACTTTTAGCATTACACTATGAATTTAACCACCACGGTATGGCTAATGAGCAGAAAACAGAAACTCCACAAGCAGAGAAATAATGTCAGGAAAAAAACATTTGACAAAATTGGTAAATATAGCCTAGAAAAAATTAAACTGTGAAGCTATTACAGGAAACACACCGAGTAATTGCATGACCTCTAAATCCAGACATTTAATTATCCAGATAGACGGATATAAATAATACTTGTAATATTAAACTTTGAAATAACTACAAACATTTACTTCAATTGAATTGAATAATCTATTATTTTCGAAATGTTTGGCGGCAACACTGGGTAAATCTATGCCCCGATTCGTGTTCTTCAAAGTTGAGGTTTGAGATAAATAGGGTAGACCCCCGGTCGAAGATAATGAACAGACAATACCGTTGCAGCCAGGTTTGATGTATGTCCCTATGGACTGGAAACAAATTACAACGACAAGATTAGAAAACGAATTCCATCCATCTATGGTTACATTTAGGAAATCTTTGTTTTTAAAGTTTTTTTTCGTGTGCTAAGCTGGCCACCCCGTGTAATCATGCGAGCACTAACGTTATCAACCAGCCTGCTAACTATATAAAGGTCCCCTGGACCCTCACTATTTCTATTATATTAATATCAGTAGGTTACGTGCGATTATTGCACTTTTAACAATTTAATTTGCCGCAATAGTGTTAATTATTAGCTTGAGTTAACAGGGTGGTCTAGGGTGGTTTATTATCCTAGAAAGTGGGAGCCATGTCATATGGGGTTCCATAGTGTAGCGGTTATCACGTCTGCTTTACACGCAGAAGGTCCTGGGTTCGAGCCCCAGTGGAACCACTCGTTTTAGCAAAATACCAAATGTTCTAATACATAGGTGTCAAACTCTGGCCCGCGGGCCAAATTTGGCCCGCGAGGTAATTAAATTTGGCCCGCGAGACAATACCAAATTACTACTTTTAATTTAATAAATGAATGCCATTGATGTGTTTTTTCATTTGAAATTCGATTTTGCATGTCTCCACTATTAAATTATATATTGTATGGTAATAAGCGATGCTTTTTCTATATTCAATGTTAAAGCAAAACTTTTTTGGGTCCATATTAAAAGGTTAATTTGTTCAATGTTGGCCCGCGACTTTGTTCAGGGTTTACATTTTGGCCCACTGG
>CM030172.1:1082500-1085000 GCA_017639675.1 Aplochiton taeniatus
CGGCTGTTCACTGGAGTGTACACTCACTGAGGGAGGCAGAGAGAAAGAGGGAGGGGGAGAGAGAGAAAGGGAGGCGGCATAGCAGGTGAAGGAGTGCAGTCACTAAAAAGCAGAGCCACAGAGAGAAACAGTGCGAGTGAAAAACGGCACCAAAAAAAAAAGGGCTGACAGAAACAAAGGTATATTTAGATTTAGAAAAAGAGAGGAAGACAGAGAAAAAGGAGGGAGAGAGAGGGAGGGAGAGTGATACAGGGATTTTGTGAGGGAGAGTGCTGCCGGGTGGGTTTGGGGGCGGGGGGTGGGTGGGGGGGGGGGTGCACTAGCTAGAACACAGTGACAACGAGAACAAAGGGAGACACAGAGGAGAGGGAGGAGGAGAAAAGAGAAGAGAAAAAACACAAAGAAAGAAAAGAAACAAAACAAACACAGACACCATGATGAGAAGAAAGAGAAGTGTGTCCTTCGGTGGGTTTGGATGGTGAGTTCATGTTCCCCTCGTGTGTGTGTGTGTGTGTGTGTGTGTGTGTGTGTGTGTGTGTGTGTCAGTGTGCGTATGTGCTGGTTCACGTAGTGCATGCACAGTGTGTGTGAAGGCTGTGTTGATTTGATTCATCCCTGGGCTAATCAGTATTTCTGTTTTACCTGGGACTGACCGACTGCCTTACGGGCTTTAGGACCCAGCGGGCTAGCTCCCTGCTCGCCGCCAACCATGGGGTTATTGTACTGTTAGCCAAATAACCGTGACAACAAGCTTGTTAGTGCCACAACTATAAAAGTTGTTCATGATTTGCGATTTACGTAACTATTTGTTTGAAAGGATGTCCACAGAGTTTGTTTCTGTGATACCTTTCAGATGCAAACCCAGGAAATGCTCCTCTGCCTGGCTCCCAGAGACCCTGTTCTATTCTGTGGAACCTGATGGTGATTTGCTGCTTAGCCACCACAGTTAGTCTTAGCGTGCTAATTAACGAACGTTGTTTAAAGTTTGTATGTGTTTTCTTTTCGCGTGCTTTCATATTGATATTGATATTGTTTTTTTTCCTCTTGGCTCAGTATCGATCGCAGATGAACGTTTTGATTTTTGAACTCTAGACAGCTGATAGATTAGCCCCTGTTGTTCCACTTCAATCTAACTGCTCTAGCTCTACTATAACCCTAACCCTATGTAACTACTCTAAGTCTACTCTAACCCTAACCCAATCTAGCTACTCTCGCTCTTTAAAAACACGAACGCTTTCAGTGAATAGGATCAGTTTGAGTTTCGGTGGCCCTGCATTTGTCTGTAATGTCTCTCCAATCATAGTGTAAGCTATCATTGCTATTATCATAATTTGATATCGAGCATAATGTGAGCTATCATTGCTATTGTTATAATTTAATATCGAGCATAATGTGATCCATCATTGCTATTGTATTAATGTAATAGCATGCTTTTAGTTTATCTATTTTTCTTCTGTCTTCTCCTTTCAATCTCTTTTTCTCCTCATCCCTCCATTCTCCTCTCTCCACTACTCTTTTTCTCCTCATCCCTCCATTCTCTCCTCTCTCCACTACCCTTTTTCTCCTCTGAGCTCCTCTCTCCAAGAGTCATGAGTATGTGTACTGTGTGTGTGTGTGTGTGTGTGTGTGTGTGTGTGTGTGTGTACTGTGTAGCGCAGCGCCTCTTAGCTCTCTGACTCTCAGTGCAGACGGCCTGTCAAACCCAAGCCGTGCTCGGAATACAAAAGAGCTTTGTGTAGCTCTGTGTGTGTGGCTGTGTGTGTTTGTGTGTCTGTGTGTGTGTGTGTGTGTGTGTGTGTTGAGAGAGAGGTAGAGAGGGAGGGAGGGAGGGAGGCAGTGGGAAGTCTTGCACAAGCTTCTTTTTTCAATCATTCACTTTCTCATCCTCAATTTTGTAATCTTCCTCCCCTGCCCTCCTCCTCTCCTGTCTCTGCTAATACAGGCCTTATTCAATAATGCAGGAGGAATGGAAGTGCAGATTAACATTAAGCTCCCCTCTTTCCATCTTTCTGCGTCTTAGAGCGAGAGAAAGAGAGAGGGATAGAGAGAGAGAGACAGACAGAGAGAGAGAGAGAAAGAGAGAGAGAGAGAGAGAGAGAGAGAGAGACAGAGAGAAAGAGAGAGAGAGAGAGAGAGACAGAGAGACAGAGAGAGAGGGGGGGGGGCAAGCAAGGTAGAGTGAGTGTGGGCCTAAGAGCAGCTCTCGCGTCCGTGCGTGCATGTGTGTGTGTGTGTGTGTGCGTCCGTGCGTGCATGTGTGTGTGTGTGTGTGTGTGCGCGTGCGTGCTTGTGTGTGTGTGTGTGTGTGTGTGTGTGTGTGTGTGGCTTTTGAGCAGCAGCTCTCTAATGCCTTATTGATGAGCTCAGACTCTTCTGAAGGACAGTACTACCTCTCTATATAAGGAGGCTTTTATTGGCCCCTGTCTGACGGCTATCCTCCCTTTAAGAGATGCTGGTGCAATACCCCTCCCTGATTGAAGTGCCTTGCTCCGGGGCTCAG
>CM030172.1:1090000-1105000 GCA_017639675.1 Aplochiton taeniatus
AGAGAGAGAGAGAGAGAGAGAAAGAGAGAGAGAGAGAGAGACTTGGACATAGAGAGTGAATATATACACTTTTTGTGTTTAATCCTAGTGCTATTAGGGGGAGACTTAGAGTGACAGAGACCTAGAGAGCAGAGCTAGATAGATAGAGAGAGAAAGAGAGAAAGAGTTAGAGATAGAGTGTCAAAGAGAGAAAGAGAGAGAGAGAGAGACAAGAGAGACAAGAGCTAGATAGATAGAGAGAAGCAGAGAGAGAGAGTTAGAGAGAGAGTTAAAGAGAGGTAGAGAGAGGGAGAGAGAGAAATGGATAGAGAGAGAGAAAGAGAGAGAGAGGTAGACATGAGAGAGAGAGAGAAGAGCTAGCTAGATAGAGAGAGAGGGAGAGAGAGAGAGAGTTAAAGAGAGTGAGAGAGAGAGAGAGCGAGAGAGTGTGTGCGGGGTATAGGAGATCCAGAGTGTTATTCAGTCACCAGACTTGAACCCAGCAGCATGCCTCAGCACCAATGGTGAGTCCGCACGCTCATTCTGTGTGTGTGTGTGTGAGTGAGTCCGCTCGCTTTGAGTGTGTGTGTGTGTGTGTGGGGGGGGGGGGTCGCTTTGTGTAAGTCTTCATGCTTACTGAGTGTGTGTGTGTGTGTGTGTGTGTGTCGCTGTTTGAGTCCGGTTGCTAAGCCCACCAAACCCATCTTTGTGTGTGTGTCGCTGTGAGTGTCTGTTGCTATGTGTGAGTCCGCTCGCTTTGTATGTGTGTGTGTGTGTGTGTGTGTGTGTGTGTGTGTGTGTGCGTGTGTGTCTGTGTGTGTTCCACAACCTTCTGGTGTATTATGTAATATGCTAATGTATTGAATCCTAGATGTTTATAGTGTGGATTGTGTTCATTGCTATTCTACTTGGCTGTGTGTTTGTGTGGTCTCTGTGTGTGTGTGTGTGTGTGTGTGTGTGTGTGTGTGTGTGTGTGTGTGTGTGTGTGTGTGTGTGTGTGTGTGTGTGTGTTTACAAGGGGCAAGTCCAGACTGGATGGCCGAATGTCTCGTTTGAGGATGAACTTTAAGAACTTATCTCTCACATCACAGACAGAGCCGCTGTCTGTGATGATCAGATCCACTACAACTCAAACAAACTGTACTATATATACTAATACACATTCAAACATATATACCATATATACTAATACACATCCAAACATATATACCATATATACTAACACACATTGAAACATATATATTATGTATACTAGTCCACGTTCACACATATATACTATATATACTGATACATATTCAAACATATATACTAACACACATTCACACATATATACTATATATACTAATAAACATTCAAACATACATACTATATATACTAATACACATTCAAACATATCAACTATTTATACTAATACACATTCAAACATATATGCCATATATAGTAATACATATTCAAACATATATACTATATATAATGATACACATTCAGACGTATATACTAACACATTCACATATATATACTATATATACTAATAGACATTCAAACATACATACTATATATACTAATACACATTCAAACAAACATTTGCACTATATATGCTAATACACACTCAAACATATATACTAAATATACCAATACACATTCAAACATATATACTATATATACTAATACACATCCAAACATATATACCATATATACTAACACACATTCAAACATATATAATATGTATACTAGTACATGTTCACACATATATACTATATATACTGAGACACATTCAAACATATATACTAACACACATTCAAAAAATAATTATATATATACTAATACACATTTAAACATATATACTATATATACTAATACACATTTAAACATATATACTATATATACTAATACACATTCAAACATATATACTATATATACTAATACACATTTAAACATATATACTATATATACTAATACACATTCAAACATATATACTATATATACTAATACACATTCAAACATATATACTATATAAACTAATACACATTCAAACATCTCTCTTTCTCTCCTTCTCTGTCGGTGTCATTATTAACGGCGTGTGGTTTATCTCTTTATGTAATGGCGCCAAGCCACTGTAGTGATGGCCTTTATAATCCTCTTACAGCCATAGCTCTATGGATAGGCCAGAAGGCAACAGTGTGAGTGTGTGTGTGTGTGTGTGTGTGTGTGTGTCTGTGCGTGCGTGCGTGTGTGTGTGTGTGAGAGAGAGAGATAAGAAAAGAATCACATACATTCAAGGATGTGGACATGTCTTTGTTTCTGTGTTCATGTGTGTGTGTGTTCATGTGTCTGTGCGTGCGTGCGTGTGTGTGTGTGTGAGAGAGAGAGATAAGAAAAGAATCACATACATTCAAGGATGTGGACATGTCTTTGTTTCTGTGTTCATGTGTCTGTGTGTTCATGTGTATGTGTGTGTGTGTGTGTGTGTGTGTGTGTGTGTGTGTGTCTGTGTGTGTGTGTGTGTGTGCACAAATCTGTTATAGACATGCATGTCATTGTCTATGGATATCGTCTGGCTCTATGGAGAGGCCAGAAGGCGTGTAATTAGTTTGAATCGGATCGTCATGGTAATATTCCTACTTGGATAACTGTTCGGCAAAATACCTGAAGTGGTCGAAACCGGAAGTTTTCAACCCCCAGTAACATCCGCAAAGAATACATTTTAGAAAGTTCCTAATGGCTGGAATCGGGAATAGCAGAAGAAACAATGCACTTAAATGTGTTTAACCCAACTTAGCCAAAGGAATATATTCGTATGATTAACTAGTAGCTTATTCTTTCATTAAAACAGAAATACTAAATTCTATTGCGAAATTAAAAAATAAGGAACATTGATTGGTCGAGCCCATTTAGCCCCTCCCCCTGCCTTCTCTTTGTCAGAGGTCTACAAACACTGGCTCAGTTTTTCCAATGTTCACTCTTCTCTTTGGAAGTCACCTAATATACATATACATATACATATATATATATATATAGTAGGTTCAAGCTTAATGTTGTCGCTAGCTATTTGTTTGTTCCTAGTTTCCATGTAGTGATTAGATTCATGTTCCCTCATGTAAATCACAAAGATAAGACTGGTGATAGCAGCCACAGCCAGCGAGCTGTGCCCTGCATTTCCAAGTCTCCTGGAGCAGCATAGCATAGTGCATAGGGCAGTGCCAGGACAGACCACCCAGCCTACCAATCACCACCCACCCAGCTCTACTACCCAATCACCACCCAGCCAGCTCTACTACCCAATCACCACCCACCCAGCTCTACTACCCAATCACGACCCAGCCTGCTCTACTACCCAATCACCACCCAGCCTGCTCTACTACCCAATCACCACCCAGCCAGCTCTACTACCCAATCACCACCCAGCCTGCTCTACTACCCAATCACCACCCAGCCTGCTCTACTACCCAATCACCACCCAGCCTGCTCTACTACCCAATCACCACCCAGCTCTACTACCCAATCACCACCCAGCCTGCTCTACTACCCAATCACCACCCAGCCTACTACCCAATCACCACCCACCCAGCTCTACCACCCAATCACCACCCAGCCTGCTCTACTACCCAATCACCACCCAGCCTACTACCCAATCACCACCCAGCCTGCTCTACTACCCAATCACGACCCAGCCTGCTCTACTACCCAATCACCACCCAGCTCTACTACCCAATCACCACCCAGCCTGCTCTACTACCCAATCACCACCCAGCTCTACTACCCAATCACCACCCAGCCTGCTCTACTACCCAATCACCACCCAGCCTGCTCTACTACCCAATCAGCACCCAGCCTGCTCTACTACCCAATCAGCACCCAGCCTGCTCTACTACCCAATCACCACCCAGCTCTACTGCCCAATCACCACCCAGACAGCTACCCAGTCACCACTGGTCTGATGGAGATATCACCACACCAGCTCTGCTGCCCAGTCACCACTGGTCTGATGGAGATATCCCCACACCAGCTCTGCTGCCCATTCACCACCCAGCCTGCTACCCAGTCACCACTGGTCTGATGGAGATATCACCACACCAGCTCTGCATATCTAAAACACTGACGCTCACTCATACCCGTTTGGTAGCGTTCAAAAGTATCTGCAGAAAAAAAGAGGGGAAGACGTAGTATACTTTTTTTTATCCGAAAACAGTCATAACAATTTGCTTCGTAAACAAACTGTATATATTTATGTAAAAGGCACCAATCTGCTGTTCATGAATAATGTATTTGGATTCGGGCACATCCCTAGTATTTTTGCGTGTGTGTTTGTCTGTGTGTGTTTGAGATAAAAAAAGAATTACATTCTGTACATTCATGAATGTGGGCATGTCATTGTGTGTTCATCTGTGTGTGTGTGCGTGTGTGTGTGTGTGTGTGTGCACATATCTGCGTGTGTATCTTTGTCTATATGTGTGTGTTAGCGTGAGAAGTATCGCAAACATACAAGAATTTAGGCACACACACACGTTTGTGTGTTTACGGTTGTGGGTGTGTGTGTGTGTTACTGCCAGCCAGAATACATCTCTATTTTGGAGCGGAGAGACACAGGGCTAGTAGACTCTTATTGCCTGGGGATAGTTAGTGTGTGTGTGTGTGTGTGTGTGTGTGTATATTGTGTGTGTGTTTTCTATTGTACCATTTATAGTTGACATTTCAATGTAAGCCAGAGCTACACAGCGATAGCGTGCTTAGCGTGAGAGTGTGTGTGTCAGGGTGTGTGTGTGTGTTGGTGTGTGTCAGGGTGTGTGTGTGTTGGTGTGTGTCAGGGTGTGTGTGTGTGTTGGTGTATGTTAGTGTGTGTGCTCAGCGCAGCGCTTAGTTGGAGTCTCAAAGGAAATCCATCTTGTTCTGCTACACAAACTTGCTCTGGAGGCTAGCTTGCGTGTGTGTGTGTGTGTGTGTGTGTGTGTGTGTGTGTGTGTGTTTGTGTGTGTGTGTGTGTGTGTCAGTGTTTTGAACTGATACAGGTTTAAGGAGGGGTAATCAGTGTGATCTCATTAAAAGGTGTGTGTGTGTGTGTGTGTGTGTGTGTGTGTGTGTGTGTGTGTTTGTGTTTTTGTGTGTACGCGTGTTTTTTTGTGCTTGGTGTGGTGGAGAGCAGGAGGAGGATGATGTCAGTTTGTGTCTGTGACATTGTGTGTGTGTGGATTGTGTGTGTATTTAAGGATTGTGTGTGTGTGTAATGTGTTTGTGTAGTGTGTAGTGTGCATGTATGTATTGTGTGTTTTTGTGTGTGTTTTTGTGTGTGTGGGTGTGTGTGTGTGTGTGTGTGTAAGGATTGTGTGTGTGTGTGCTTGTAAGAATTGTGTGTGTGTGTGCGTGTGTGTAAGGATTGTATGTGTGTGTGTGTGTGTGTGTGCTTGTAAATATTGCGTGTGTGTGTGTGTGTGTGTGTGTGTGTTTAAATGCCGTCTGGCGTGGGTAGGAGCTCTTCTCCTGCCAAACGTGTAGTCCTGCTGGGGAAAGAACAGAGGAGGAGAAAAGAGAGGAGGAGGAGGAGAGGAGAAAAGAGAGGAGGAAAACAAAATGGTAGAGGAACCAGAGTGTTTATTTCCGTTTGATCTGTTGTGAAAGGGAGGAAGAGGGGGAGAGGAATGGACAGAATTGGAGGAGGACAGGAATGGACAGAATTGAAGGAGAGAGATGGAAAGAATTAGAGGAGAGAGAGGTGGACAGAATTGGAGGAGGAGAGATGGACAGAATTGGAGGAGAGAGAGATCGACAGAATTGGAGGAGGAGAGGTGGACAGAATTGGAGGAGGAGAGAGATGGACAGAATTGGAGGAGAGGTGGACAGAATTGGACTCTCCTCCTAAAGGAGCCGATTCAGGAAGGACTTGTTCCCAAGGGCAACCACCATGTGACCCCACTGACCTCAGCGTTGCCATACCAACTAGAATTGACAGGCCTCTCTTTATCTATGCGTGAGTGTGTGTGTATTTGAATTGGGGTGTGTGTGTGTGCGTGTGTGCGTGCGTCCGTGCGTGTGTGTGTGTGTGTGAAAGAGAGACTGCTGTCTTCTGTATGTGTGTCACCCAGTAGGGGGGCAGTGTGTGTGTGTGTGTGTGTGTGTGTGTGTGTGTGTGTGTGTGTGTGTGTGTGTGTGTGTGTGTGTGTGTGTGTGTGTGTGTGTGTGTGTGTTCCACAGATACATGCAGAGCTTCACACTTCGTTCACACATGGCTGTTAAGGGTTCTATCGTGTCCTAAGGCTGACTGGATGAAAAGCACACAAAAAAACAATCAGAATGTATTATTATTTTATTATTATTTATTGTACAATGTCCGTACAGAAAGACGCTACGTACAAATCTTATAAAAAGTTTTCTCTCTTTACTGATTCGCTGGTTGCATGATGGCGCCGTTGTTTGTGGTTTCATGGAATTCAGACTGACCGACTCGATCATGGGTCGGCCTTAATAACACCCCCGTTTATCTGAAGATTACATTGAAATACATATCTTATATCATATATAATCTACAGCTGTGTGTACTATCAGCTTTAATAATAACAGCTTTAATCATATTCAATGTCAATGTCCTGCTTTACAAGCACTCATAATGCAGTCTCAGAGAGAGGGGTCTGGAAGCAGGCTGTAGCCAAGAGGCTGCAGTGGTACAATGTGACCAGTGTGGGGAGCCAGAGAGACAACAACAGAAGGTTTCCATGACATCATCGGTGTCTGAAAGCCTCTGTGGGATGTGGGAGAGAGAAAGATTGAGAGAGGGAGAGAGAGAGAGAGAGAGAGAGAGAGAGAGAGAGAGAGAGCGAGAGGAGGGGAGAGGAGAGAGAGAGAGAGAAGGATAAGATAGAAAGAGAGGGAGAGAGAGAGAGAGAGAGAGGGGGGGGAAGAGAGAGAGAGAGACGGGGGGGAGAGAGAGAGAGAGAGAGAGAGAGAGAGAGAGAGAGAGAGAGAGAGAGAGGGAGAGACAGAGAGAGAGGGAGAGAGAGAGAGAGAGAGAGAGAGGGAGAGAGAGAGGTGTGGATATGTTATCTATCTGGTGTTAACGGCTGATACATAATGACTACAATGATGTTTCTTTAGGTGTTGATTACTGACAGGGTTGGATTGTAGGCTAACACACACACACACACACACACACACACATACTCCCTCTCACCCACACACACACACTCCCTCTCACCCAAACACACACACACACACACACACACACACACACGGCCAGAGCCAGCCCCGGTCCCTCCAGACTGTCTCTGCTCAGCAGGGGGGCTGTTCTGTTTTGGTCGGTGCCTCTGTTTCGCCTGGTCACTCTTCTCTTACATGTATATTTCACCCCCCCACACACACACACACGCACACACACACACACACCCACACCGTTGGGTCTGCTCCATTTTACTGACCTTTCCATCTGATTATGACTTCGTCTTTTGCTTCCTTCCTGGTTGCGGATCGGCCAGTAAGACATTCACACACACACACACACACACACACACACACACACGCACTAATAAAATGTCATGTATCTGTGGCTTTCTCTCCTTCATCTTTTTTGAACGGCTAATGTCAGCCTCAGAATGAGAAGGAACAGCTAGACGATCTCTTATCCTCATCAACAGAATGACCCCATAGGGAGGGGAGAGATGGGGGGATGGAGAGAGAGAGGGAGAGAGATGAAGAGGGAGGTAGAGAGATGGAGAGAGATGGAGGGATGGAGAGAGAGAGAGAGAGATGAAGAGGGAGGTGGAGGGATGGAGAGAGAGGGAGAGAGATGAAGAGGGAGGTGGAGGGATGGAGAGAGATGGAGGGATGGAGAGAGAGAGAGAGAGATGAAGAGGGAGGTGGAGGGATGCAGCGAGCGAGAGAGAGAGAGAGAGAGAGAGAAAGATGGAGGGATGAGAGAGAAAGAGAGAGATGAAGAGGGAGGTGGAGGGATGGAGAGAGAGGGAGAGAGATGAAGAGGGAGGTGGAGGGATGGAGAGAGATAGAGAGAGAGATGCAGAGAGAGAAGAAGAGATGGAGAGAGAGAGTGATGCACTTCCTACTGTAGTTAAGATTTAAGGGAAGGATACATTCACACTTACTAACCCCAAACATACTAACCCCAAACATACTAACCCAAACATGCTAACCCAAACATACTAACCGAAACATACTAACCCCAAAAATACTAACCCAAACATACTAACCCCAAACATACTAACCCAAACATACTAACCCAAACATACTAACCCCAAACATACTAACCCAAACATACTAACCCAAACATATCTAACCAAAACATATCTAACCCCAAACAAACTAACCCAAACATATCTAACCCAAACATATCTAACCCCAAACAAACTAACACAAACATATCTAACACAAACATACTAACACAAACATATCTAACCCCAAACATACTAACCCATTCACACATATCTAACCCCAAACATACTAACCCAAACATACTAAGCCAAACATATCTAACCCCAAACATACTAACCCAAACATATCTAACCCCAAACATACTAACCCAAACATATTAATCCAAACATACTAACCCAAACATATCTAACCCCAAACATACTAACCCATTCACACATATCTAACCCCAAACATACTAACCCAAACATATCTAACCCCAAACATACTAACCCAAACATACTAACTCCAAACAAACGAACCCAAACATACTAACCCAAAGATACTAACCCAAACATATCTAACCCCAAACATACTAACCCAAACATACTAACTCCAAACAAACAAACCCAAACATACTAACCCAAAGATACTAACCCAAACATATCTAACCCAAACATACTAACCCAAACATACTAACCCATTCATAAATATCTAACCCCAAACATACTGACCCAAATATACTAACTCCAAACAAACTAACCCAAACATACAAACCCAAAGATACTAACCCAAACATATCTAACCCCAAACATACTAACCCAAACATACTAACCCATTCATAGATATCTAACCCCAAACATACTAACCCATTCGCATACTTTGATAATTTCATTCATGCACTTGTAAATGTTTGGATAAACCTTTTCTTGTATGAACCATTAACCATGAACACACACACACACACACACACACACACACACACACACACACACCAAATTACCGTTATCTAACTTGCCTAACCATTTCCTATCACAATATGTTACAGTTTCAAAAGATGCAGGCCCCGGTTTTATGAACCCTGCCGTCCTCTCACAAACGTTCACTATCTCTCTCGCGACAGACGCAGTGTGTGTGCGTGCGTGCGTGCGCGTGTGTGCACGTGTGTGTGTGTGTGTGTGAGTGTGTGTGTGTGTGTGTGTGTGTGTGTGTGTGTGTGTGTGTGTGTGTGTGTGTGTGAGCGTGTGTGTAATCCAGAGTTAATCTCTGTGTGTGTGTGGCTTTGTGGAGGCGGCTGTGTAGATAATCTACTCAGAGAAAGTTCCAGGGAGGTGGATTTGATTGACATGAACACCTTGACGATTGACAAAGGGAAGTTTATTTTTCGATGGTCGGGCATTTTCATATTGATAAGCTTAGATAGCTGTGTGGGTTGAGACCTTCACCCCCCCCCCCTCCCCCCATACACACACAACCCCCCCCATTCAATCACACAGGGGATCAAAAGAAGCAGAGTGGCAAAAACATGGTGATTGAGATAGGAGGAGAAATGTTCTCAATTATTTCTAAATTGAGAAATGACAACATTTTGCAAATAGCTTTTGCAATCATTGTTTTGATTGCAGTACTCATGCGGATAAATGGTTGAAATTGAAAATTAAATTGGCGCGCGATTAGTGGAATGTAGGACAAAGACGAGAGGAAGAGAGAAAAGAGAGAAAGAGAGAGGGAGAAAGAGAGAGAGAGAGTGTTGGAGAGATAAGGAGGATTTTACAGTTTGGGCCACCTGACCACCACCACAGAGGGGAATACATAGACAGAGAGAGAGGGAGGGAGACAGAGGGCGTGAGAGAAGGAGAGAGAGAGAGAGAGAGAGAAAGAGAGAAACGGAGAGAGACAGAGTGAAACAGAGAGACAGAGAGGGAGGTGTGAGTGAGTGCAGAGGGAGGGTTGGAGGGAGTGTTAAATAGAGAGAGAGGGAGGGAGAGAGGAAGAGATGAGGGCAGTGCGGAGAGCAGACCTGTTAGCTGTAGAACACACAGGAGAGATCCATTCGATATCTCTGTTAGAGGGGTCTGTTAGTGAGGTCTGGTCTGTTAGATAGGTCTGTTATCTGTTAGAGCGGTCTGGTTTGTTAGTGAGGTCTGTTAGTGAGGTCTGGTCTGTTAGAGAGGTCTGGCATCTATTAGAGAGGTCTGGTCTGTTAGTGAGGTCTGTTAGTGAGGTCTGTTAGAGAGGTCTGGTCTATTAGAGAGGTCTGTTAGTGAGGTCTCTTAGAGAGGTCTGGTCTGTAAGAGATGTCTGTTAGAGAGGTCTGGTCTGTTAGAGAGGTCTGGTAGTGAGGTCTGTTAGAGAGGTCTGTTAGAGAGGTCTGGTTTGTTAGAGATGTCTGTTAGAGAGGTCTGCTCAGTAAGAGAGGTCTGGTCAGTAAGAGAGGTCTGTTAGAGAGGTCTGTTGGTGAGGTCTGTTAGAGAGGTCTGGTCTGTTAGAGAGGTCTGTTAGTGAGGTCTGTTAGAGAGGTCTGTTAGAGAGGTCTGGTCTGTTAGAGAGGTCTGTTAGTGAGGTCTGTTAGAGAGGTCTGTTAGAGAGGTCTGTAGAGAGGTCTGTTAGAGAGGTCTGGTCTGTTAGTGAGCTCTGTTAGAGAGGTCGGGTCTGTTAGAGATGTCTGTTGGTGAGGTCTGTTAGAGAGGTCTATAGAGAGGTCTGTTAGAGAGGTCTGGTCTGTTAGAGAGGTATTTTAGTGAGGTCTGTAGAGAGGTCTGTTAGAGAGGTCTGGTCTATTAGAGGTCTGTTAGTGAGGTCTGTCAGTGTCCGGACCTCTCTCTGTTGTTTTTTAAGGACCGGACCGCAGCAGTCTGTGTTCCCGTGGTGACGGTGGGGAATGTGAGGGTCTGTTACCGGGACGAGTCTCTCAGGATGGCGGAACCGGAGGTGTCCAGGGTGGGTTCTAAGAGGGCGGGCATACGGGCAGCCGTGGCACTGATCGGACTCCTGTATCGCTCCCGGCAACACAGAGAAAAAGAGAGGGAGAGAGCGAGGGAGAAAGGAGAGAGGGAAGAGTTGTGGTAAGTGACACATTTCTGTTCTAGTGAGAGAGAGAGAGAGAGATAGAGAGAGAGAGAGAGAGAGAGAGAGAGAGAGAGAGAGAGAGAGAGAGAGAGAGAGATGGACTAAGAGAGAGAGAGAGAGACAGAGAGAGATGAACAGAGAGAGAGAGAGAGAGATGGACTGAGAGAGAGAGAGAGAGAGAGAGAGAGAGAGAGAGAGAGGGGAGAGAGGGGGAGAGAGGGAGGGAGTGGAGAGTAGAAAGAGTGCATGTAGTTCTGGTTTGTAGTTCTGGTTTTGTAGTTCTGGTTTGTAGTTCTGAGTTTGTAGTTCTGGTTTGTAGTTCTGAGTTTGTAGTTCTGGTTTTGTAGTTCTGGTTTGTAGTTCTGGGTTTGTAGTTCAGGGTTCACACATGCACACATGCTATGTTGAGCCCAATGGCCACACTTATGCTCTGCGCGTTTGTGTGTGTGTGTGTGTGCGCGTGTCTGTTCGTGTGTGTGTGTGTGTGTGTGTAAGAGAGAGAGTAATGAATGGTGTGTCCTGGGCCCTTTAATAATAACGTTGAATGATAAATGGAGTCTCTATTTACAGAGGGCTTAGGAGGGATTGGAGAGATATTAATAGACAACGCTCATTTCTCTCTCCACCTCTGGCTACACTACATCCCTCCTCTCTCTATCCCTATCTCTTTCTCTCTCTCTCTCTCTCTCATATCGCCCTCTCTCCTCTCTCTTCTCTCTCTCTCTCTCTCTCTCTCTCTCTCTCTCTCTCACTCTCTTGCTCTCTCCTCTCTCTCACTCTTTCTCTTCTCGCTCTCTCTCTCTCTCTCTCTCTCTTCGGTCTTCTGTTGGTGTCTTTCTTTATTCTGCCTTATATACCCTTTCTTGCCCTTCCTCTGTCTTTCTACCTCCATCTCTCTCAACAACCCACGATAGCTATGTACTTGCTGCTGCTGTAACCCTAACCCTGAGCCCATGACCCTAACCCTAACCCCGACGCCAACCCTGACCCTAACCCCTAACCCCGACTCCACCCCAACACTAACACTGACCCTAACCCTAACCCTAACCTCACCCTAATCCTAACCCCAACCCCCAACTGATGTGTTTAGTACAGATAACATACAATGTCTGCGTTATCTGTTTTATTGATTCAATAGCTACATGTATGTAGATGCTAGGCCCACACAGATGTTGGTGCTGAATGGAAACCTTCTTAACATGTTCATGGATCCATCGTGACATCCTTGTTACTTTAACAGTAATGATGATGAGGATGATGATGATGATGATGATGGTGATGGTGATGATGTTGATGATGATGGTGATGATGATGGTGATCATGATGATGATGGTGGTGATGATGATGATGATGATGATGTTGATGTTGATGATGATGATGATGGTGATGGTGATGGTGATCATGATGATGTTGGTGGTGATGATGATGATGATGATGATGATGGTGGTGATGGTGATGATGATGATGATGATGATGAGGATGATGATGATAGTGATGATGATGATGATGAGGATGATGATGATGGTGATGATGATGATGAAGATGATGATGGTGATGATGATGATGATGATGGTGATGGTGATGGTGATGGTGATGATGATGATGATGGTGGTGATGATGATGATGATGAGGATGATGATGGTGATGATGATGATGGTGGTGATGGTGATGGTGATGATGATGATGATGAGGATGATGGCGATGATGATGGTGATGATGATGATGATGATGATGTTGATGATGATGATGGTGATGATGATGATGATGATGTTGATGATGGTGATGATGATGATGATGGTGATGATGAAGATGATGATGATGATGATGATGATGTTGATGTTGATGATGATGATGATGATGATGAATTTGTTGTTCTTCTTCAGGAAGCAGGACCTGCTGACCATCTCAAATGTTCCCCTCGTGGATTGTCCCCCCTCCCCCCCTCGTACCGCACCCCCCACCGTCAAGGTAAGACACACACTCACATTTAAAAATGTTCATATAATACTCATAATAATACATATTTCTGTTTCATCTTTGTTCAGAAAAGTGCTATTTAAAGTCTCCCTCTCTCTCTCTATTTCTCTCTCTCTCTCTCTCTCTCTCTCTCTCTCTCTCTCTCTCTCTCTCTCTCTCTCTCTCTCTCTCTCCCTCTCTCTCTCTTCCAGACGGCCCATTTCTTTGACCTGATGGAAAAGATGGAGGTAAGAAAATAAACTGTTGCACCTTGCATTACCATGACGATGCATTGAGCTGGGTCAGTTGGTCTAGAGCTGGCTCTTTACTAGTTATACTACGAAACTACAGACTTCACTGCAGAAGGGACAGCTAGACAGAAACAGCTAAAGACACACACTTCTCCCTCGGTTCTAGCTTTCCAAGTTATTTTCGCTTCATTCTTCTAATTGGCTTTCTTTGTTTTGCTCTCTTCGTTCATCTGTGTGTCGCACAAACCTTTGCTATAAAAAAAAACTCTTGTTTCAGTGCTCCATGCTAATACATGCTAATATATGCTAACAAACTCTTGAAATGAGTGGAGATGTGATTAGCGTCTTCACATGCTAACTGCTGTTACACATTCATTTCAAGGGCCTTGTAGCATTCATTAGCATGTGGCGCTGCTAGTTCTAGACACTGGTGATCATATTTTTCTTCTTATTCTCAAAGATAGCACACCTATTATGTAATCCTTATATTAACCATATTTCTCTCAACACTGGGTATGTAAATGGAAGATTGTATTTTCCGTTTTCAGAAGTTGGTGAAGTCCTCAAAGTCTTTTTCCTTGACCTGTTACACCACTTAACTCCCTCTCCTCCGACAAGCCAAAACCTCAAAGCTAACTCACTGACCTCCTCCTCCCTGACCTTTGAACCCCGACCCTTAACCCCCCCTCTTAACAGCAAGTCCCCGAGGCTCCGGAGACGAGGGCCGTTCCTCTGAGACAGAAGGTGTGTCAGCAATGGATCTGTCTGTCTGTCGAGTCCAACCTCATTGACATGCCTCAGTACCTCATTCCCTCAGTACCTCAATACCTATTCTTAGTCCTCACCCTCAGTAAAGCATCACCACCTTTCTGTCTGTCTGTCAGTCCAACCACATTGACGTGCCTCATTCCCTCATTACCGCAATACCTCAATACCTCAGTACCTATTCTGAGTCTGTCTGTCTGTCAGTCAGTCTGACCTCATTCCCTCAGTACCTCAATTCTTCAGTACCTCATCACCTATCCTCCCTCTCAGTAAAACATCATCCCCTGTCTGTCTGTCTGTCTGTCTGTCTGTCTGTCTGTCTGTCTGTCTGTCTGTCTGTCTGTCTGTCTGTCTGTCTGTCTGTCTGTCAGTCTGACCTCATTGACATGCCTCACTACCTCAGTACCTCAGTATCTCAGTACCTCAGTACCTAAGTACCTCTGTACGTCAATACCTCAATACCTATTCTTAGTCTTCACCCTCAGTAAAATATTATCACCTGTCTGTCTGCTGTCTGTCTGTCTGCTGTCTGTCTGTCTCTCTGTCTGTCTGCTGTCTGACCTCACCCACCTCCCAACTCCCTTTGACATTGTTTTCAACATCTGATCTCTCTGTTTGACAGGATGACTACATTCCTTACCCCAGGATAGAAGAGGTAAGTATGGCCACCATACCAGCTACTGTTAAACTGCAGCGCTCACAACGTCAACCCATAACAACAACAACCCCTAGCAACAACAACTCATAACAGCAACAACAACCCATAGGAATAACATCAACCCCTAGCAACAACAGTAACACATAGCATTAGCATTACACGTCATTAACACTTGACATAGCAACATCACAGCAG
>CM030172.1:1115000-1120000 GCA_017639675.1 Aplochiton taeniatus
ATACAGATATACTGTACACACACATATACACCTACACACATTCATAATTTAGTGAGAGCAGGGAAGTTGGAACAGAACTAGACAGTTAGGTGTAGGCCCTGCCCAGTCCCTTTAGCTAATAAAATTCCACAACGGATGTCAACTGTTGACCTTCAATCTGTGACCCCATGAGCCCCCCTTCTCTCTGCAAGTGCCACAGCCAGAGAGACAGAGAAGGGTAGTACCCTGCCATTTTTAGTAATCTAATGGTATGGGTCATTGGAGATAAGGCAAGGACGCACCACCAAACCGTCAGTCATAAAAAACAGATTCACACATACACTGTATGAGCGGATTTGTTTGAGGGACTGGGGGTTAAAATGTGATAAGTAAAAAAAAAGAAAGAGATATGCCGTAAGTTTAAATGTAACAAAATAATTGTGTTGTTTAATGCTACCAGAACAATGAAACTGAAACAATCACACTGGCTAAAGATGCAGCATATTCAACTGCCTTGTTATGTAAAGAGGGACTATGTATATTGTGCACTACCCCACATGTACTACTGAGGATCTTCCCTTATGAGTGATATTCATTTATATGTCGTGTTGAAAATGCTTAATGATGTCAAAAAAGCACTTCGAATGCTGATGATCCAACTGTCTAATTTGATTGCACTGAAAACACAAAGTACTTATTTTTTAACCATATTATTCGCCTTGCTCAATCTGATGTCAAATTTTGGGGGGGTTAATATGTATAAGTAGCCTATATATTTCACAAATGAATGGTACAAGACGATTCTTTAAATATTTGTCATGTAATTTAAGAGCCTGGAGTTGCTGATGTTTTTACACGTATGTTAGGCTATGTTAATGTTTCATACATCAGATAAATGTCGTACGTTAGGAACCAAATAGAAGTTGGCCAGTTGTTACAGA
Source organism: Aplochiton taeniatus (assembly GCA_017639675.1). Taxonomy (NCBI): domain Eukaryota; kingdom Metazoa; phylum Chordata; class Actinopteri; order Galaxiiformes; family Galaxiidae; genus Aplochiton; species Aplochiton taeniatus. The sequence goes on from CM030172.1 coordinate 1,115,921, forward strand.
TTCTTATGCAAGCAGGGACTGCTACCTGTCATTCGTCCCAATAGCCTATTGAAATATGCGAAAACGTTTTTTTTGTTTATTGTTTTTATTATACATTTGGTAAAAACATAGAAAGCATATCTAGTTGAATGGATAGATCACCCGTAAGCATGACATTTTGAGTCTAAGCCACCAAGATGGTTTCATGATCTAGCATTGTTCCGCCATGTTTCCAGTTTCCGCTGGCTATGTTTTGACCCTAGCCTATAGGGTGCCATAGACTGACAGAGACAGCTTGGAACATATACGTTTTATAACGCATGTTGTAACATATTAATTCTGTGGTTGACAAACTGGTCGCTTGTTATCCTGGATCAGCTGTCCCACTGTCTGAGGACCAATAACAATTTCCTGTTTCCACGGTTCTGAAATTAACTAAAATTTGGATTTGACTAGGCTGCACACTTTGCCGATACCATCAAGTACTAAAATTAGCTAATCTGTCCGGTTAAACACCCAAGACTAGTCAGTATGCAAGTATGCCTACACAAAAAACACGTGGATTTGTACTGGGAAAACTGTCGAGACTTAATTGGCTCCCAAATAAGATCCACTATATCCAGTTTAATTTGCCGTTACCCTCAAGTTTTTCCTTGGTTCGCAATGTAGCCCTCTAAACTCCACGTAGGCCATCTCTATCAATTATTTATACTTGATTCTCACAGAACATGACCTGCAGCCGACCGTTAATTTCCTTACAGTATGTGCCAATGGATAATTTGCTGAATAAAATTATGTATTTTGTGTCAACCATGTGCTTATTTAGTATTTTTAAGCTCTGAAATACTCCAATACTCTTCTTTGTTCCTGCATGCCATGAGACTGTACATTGTACATTTTAATATTATCAAGTTGTCAGCACCTTCAAAAACTCACTCCACCATATCTATGGCCAGTTTTAAGGAAACACACTTAATTACAAAAATAAACATTTAGACAAGTAAAATTATCACTATGAAACACTCATCACTATTTGCACATGTGTCATCACATGTTCGGCTCCCGAAACGGAAGCAGCCAAGTTTCCCACACAACGCACACGCTAAACAACTGCTAACTAGCTAGCTACTAGTAGTACCACCATGGCGGCAGTGCGTGCCCTACGAGTACTATCGGTGAAATCAGATAGTGGATCAGACCACTCAGATTCGGACTCAGATTGTGACTCGGACCGAGATGCCAGGGAGCCAGAACCTATGGAGGTGGAGGAAGGTGAAGTTGAAGTGGAGGACATTCCCGTTAACCGATCCCTCAAAGAACTGCTGCCGGTGAGTGAAGATTAGGCCATTTCATGCCGCGGACTCGCTTTCTTTTGTGACCGGAAAATCTGCTTTGACTGTCAGCTAACGTTCGCTAGCTCTTAGTAGTCTTGTTGGCATCTCCTTGGCGCTCTGTACGGTGCATGGTCACTAACAGACTGGCAGAATATATTTGACTTTGTACAGTTGTAGCTAGTTCATAATGTTGTCTAGCAAAGGGCTTATTGTCACTGCTTTTGTAAGGACATTGTTTATCATTACATGATATTGAAGCTAACGTAGCCATGTAGCTAACGCTAGCTAACGTGATAGTAATGCTTTCTCAGCATTAGATCAACTTGAATGGGACTAGCTAACACTGCTAGTATCTGGGATAGTTCCGTTATAAGTTAATTATGAAAATAACTGATCTGATCAGCGTCAGTGGCCGGTTACTGACGTTCCAAAATGCTGACCTTAATGTCTCTTTCAACGTTTTATCATTTTTAGGACACAAGTAGGCGATATGAAAACAAAGCGGGTACATTTATCACTGGAATCGATGTCACCTCAAAGGTATAACATTTATTGTCATGTACGTTCATTTAGTGCATGCATTGTTATTCTGTGGTGCTGTATGTATGCCAGTCTGTTTTCTGGCACGTCTCTTCTCATCACTCATTTAACTTCAGTGCAGTCATTTCGGGGTTGCCATGGTTAATTGTAAACCATCTTAACACTGTGTGTATATTCACAGGAGGCTATTGAAAAGAAGGAGAAAAGGGCCAAGCGGTTCCATTTCTGCGCAGAAGTCAGCGTGACTCAGCGAAACGTCATGCTGGATAAAGAGATATTGAAGAAAGGTATGTTTCTTCTTCAATACAACCAAAATATATTGTGTTGGTATTGTGTTTTAACCGTTACGTGTGAGCAGCTGTTCCTCAATGAATGGACCTGGTAAATTCGCTCTCACTCTGTTGAGAAAAGGTCATAACATGAAGTCTTGCCGTGGCCATGCTCTTAAAACATCAATATCACAATACACAACTTGTAATTTGTCCTACTTTGCTTTCCCTACCCCGTGTCTCTCTCCCTGTGGGCCCCTCCAAGCTATACCTACACTGCGCCTGGAGGCGTTGTATGTAGCCGGAGTGGATGACATGAGCACACAGGAAGTGTTTGAGTACTTCAAGCAGTATCCGCCAGCACACATCGAGTGGATTGATGACACCTCTTGTAAGTGGAAAAAAATATATATTAGTTAATGCGTTTGTGCGTCTATTATTAACAACACACACACACTAGATGATCTCAAGGGGAAATTGAAGTCTTCTGTCAACTCGCTGTACCGTAACATAAAAGGGTTTTGTGAGCAGTAAGAAGTCTGCACCGTCAAAATGCATTTGCAAGCATTGACAGATGCTGATGCAATAAACTCGTATCATTGCCATAAACTAAAACAGGGTGCAATTCCATTAGACATGGCTGATTCTTGTAGTTCATTTAATAAATCTCAGTTCCTATTTATTATCAAAACTGCATGTGTGTTCACCACCATAACGATGAGCTAACACTGTTACCTAGGTAACGTGGTGTGGCTGGATGATGTCACCACCACTCGTGCTCTCATCAATCTCAGCCGCATGCCCGACCCAGAGACGGTTACCACGGAGACGGATGGAACGAAAACGTCTGATCAGACCACGGAGGAAAGTAAAGGTCAGTTTGTTTTGAACCTAAACTGAATTTATCAGGACTGACTGCTTAAACACTTTACTAATATTTACGGAGTTTAGTTCTGCCTATTAATCCTAGACTGTGTTTGTTGCACTAATAAAGCCTTGTTAAGTCTGTGACAAAAAGTATATTTGTTTAATTTGACTGTTAGCGTTTTTGAAGATATGTCTAACATAGCTGTTGCTCTCGTGTGTGTGTGTGTGTGTGTGTGTGTGTGTGTGTGTGTGTTTTATGGGTATTTAGATTTGTCCTTGATGGTTGTTTGGATGTATTTTCTCAGGTCGAAGGAGCCAAAGTTCTGATGATGAGGAGGAAGGAGAGGTAGATGAGGAAGAAGAGGAGGACGAGACTGCCAAAGAAAAGAGCAGCGAGGGGGAAGTCCGAGAAGATGAAGGAGAAACGGGGAAGAAAACGGAACCTGAGAGCACACAGGTAAAGGAGAGAGACTTTCAGAGTTTACTGAGAGCACACAGGTAAAGGAGAGAGACTTTCAGAGTTTACTGAGAGCACACAGGTAAAGGAGAGAGACTTTCAGAGTTTACTGAGGACACACAGGTAAAGGAGAGAGACTTTCAGAGTTTACTGAGAGCACACGGGTAGAGAGACTTTCAGAGTTTACTGAGAGCACACAGGTAAAGGAGAGAGACTTTCAGAGTTTACTGAGAGCACACAGGTAAAGGAGAGAGACTTTCACAGTTTATTGAGAGCACACAGGTAAAGGAGAGAGACTTTCAGAGTTTACTGAGGACACACTGGTAAAGGAGAGAGACTTTCAGAGTTTACTGAGGACACACGTAAAGGAGAGAGACTTTCAGAGTTTACTGAGGACACACAGGTAAAGGAGAGAGACTTTCAGAGTTTACTGAGGGCACACAGGTAAAGGAGAGAGACTTTCCGAGTTTCCTGAGGGCACACAGGTAGAGAGAGACTTTCAGAGTTTACTGAGAGCACACAGGTAAAGGAGAGAGACTTTCAGAGTTTACTGAGAGCACACAGGTAAAGGAGAGAGACTTTCAGAGTTTCCTGAGGGCACACAGGTAAAGGAGAGAGACTTTCAGAGTTGTCT
>CM030172.1:1125000-1155000 GCA_017639675.1 Aplochiton taeniatus
CCACCCTACACACACAGACACTCTGGTAAGAACACACACACACGCACACACACACACACACACACACTTTACACACACCACCCTACACGCACAGACACTCTGGTAAGAACACACACACACACACACACACACACACACACACTTTACACACACCAGCCTACACACACAGACACTCTGGTAAGAACACACACACACACACACGTTACATACACCACCCTACACACACACACACACACACACCACCACCACCCTACACACACACAGACACTCTGGTAAGAACACACACACACACACACACACACTTTACACACACCACCCTACACACACAGACACTCTGGTAAGAACACACACACACACGCGTTACATACACCACCCTACACACACACACACACACGCACACACCACCACCCTACACATACACAGACACTCTGGTAAGAACACACACACACACTTTACACACACACACACACACACGCACTTTACACACACCACCCTACACACACACTCAGGTAAGAACACACATACACACACACACACACACACACTTTACACACACCACCCTACACACACACTCGGGTAAGAACACACACACACACACACACAATTTACACACACCACCCTACACCCTACACACACTTTACACACACCAGCCTACACACACAGACACTGGTAAGAACACACACACACCGACCTACACACACACACACACACACACTTTACACACACCACCCTACACACACAGACACTCTGGTAAGAACACACACACACACACACACGTTACATACACCACCCTACACACACACACACACACACACACACACACACACACACACACACACACCACCACCCTACACACACACAGACACTCTGGTAAGAACACACACACATATACACACACACACACACACTTTACACACACCACCCTACACACACACACACTTTACACACACCACCCTACACACACACACACTCTGGTTAGAACATACACATGCGTTACATACACCACCCAACACACACACACACACACTTTACACACACCACCCTACACACAGACACTCTGGTAAGAACACACACACACACACACACACACACCGTGACCAGAGCACTGAGCCTTAAACACAGACTCACATATTCACACACACACACATTTAAGAACATTCAACACACAATATACACACAACTCAAAATAAAAGTCGGTGTTTAAGTTGAGTTTAAAATAATAACCTATTTTCTCTCTCCGTAGCCGACCTGGTGAACCTCCCAGAGGAGCCCATCGAGGAGGAGGAGGAGGAGGAGGAGGAGGAGGAGGAGGAAGAGGAGGACATGGACTCTGATGACCGGGTGGTGGAGTACAAGGAGAAAGGGGAGCGTGAGCGGGGCATCAGCAGTCGTCTGGGGGTCCCTGGGGCCCTCCGGAGCCGGGCCGGCCGCCCCCCCTCACCCTCCTCTTCCTCCTCCTCTTCCTCCGAGATGGACTATGACCTGGAGCTGAAGATGATCTCCACGCCCTCGCCAAAGAAGAGCATGAAGATGACCATGTATGCAGATGAGGTGGAGACCAACCTGAAGACCATACGGTACGGACCCTAGCCCTGACCCTTGACCCTAGCCCTGACCCTGAAGACCATACGGTACGGACCCTAACCCTGACCCTTGACCCTAGCCCTGACCCTGAAGACCATACGGTACGGACCCTAGCCCTGACCCTTGACCCTAGCCCTGACCCTGAAGACCATACGGTACGGACCCTAGCCCTGACCCTTGACCCTTAACCCTAGCCCTGACCCTGAAGACCATACGGTACAGACCCTAACCCTGACCCCTGACCCTTAACCCTAGCCCTGACCCTAACCCTGACCCTGAAGACCATACGGTACGGACCGTAGCCCTGACCCTTAACCCTGTCCCTAACCCTGAAAACCATACGGTACGGACCCTAGCCCTGACCCTTAACCCTGACCCTTAGCCCTGACCCTAACCCTGAAGACCATTCGGTGCGGACCCTAGCCTTGACCCTGACCCTAACCCTGAAGACCATACGGCGCGGACCCTAGCCCTGACCCTGACCCTAAACCTAGCCCTGACCCTAACCCTGAAGACCATTCGGTGCGGACCCTAGCCTTGACCCTGACCCTAGCCCTGACCCTAAACCCTAGCCCTGGCCCTAAACCTAGCCCTGACCCTGACCCTGACCCTGAAGACCATACGGTTCGTCATCTTCCAGGAATACTTTCACTATTATTATAATTTTTACTTTTTACAGAACACAGGTTACAGTTTAAGTATTTAAAAAAGCACAATAAAAATGTCAACATTGAAAACAAGTGTTAGCTTTCCTCAGAACTGAAATCAACCCAGTGACAGGAAGTTGTTGTTCTCCTGTATGGTAGACACAGGACGCGGGCCGACAGCGGTTCTGGAGGCAGTGGCGTGAGGAACAGGATCGGCGGTGGTGGCGGAGGGGGCGGGGGCGGGGGCGGGGCCAAACCGGTGGTCGAGAAGGTGACGGACGTCAGGCAGCTACTGGAAGAGAAGAAGAGACAGTGTCTCAGTCAGCACCACCCAGTGGCCACTAGCGGAAAGACAGGTGAGTCCCTGATACGCTGCAGGGAAAGGCTGTGTGTTTACTACTGGAGGACAGACAGACAGACAGACAGACAGACAGACAGACAGACAGACAGACAGACAGACAGACAGACAGACAGACAGACAGACAGACAGACAGACAGACAGACAGACAGACAGACAGACAGACAGACAGACAGACAGACAGACAGACAGACAGACAGACAGACAGACAGACAGACAGACAGACAGACAGAAACAGAAACAGAATATACTATTGGAGGACATCCATCTGTAACATATGTGATGGTGCCAGTTAAAATCCCTCCTTTTCCCACAGACATGTCTACACTACACTCTACTGATGAGCTTCACGATGAACCCCATTCACAGCAGATAGAACGTATTTGTTGAAATGCCAAACATAACATGAAAAGGACCTGTCCAGAGTTTAAGACAGGGCACATACACCGTGTGTGTATAAACCTCTGACTGTACACCACTTGATAAGACATAATTTCAAATGGTGTGTGTGTGTGTGTGTGTGTGTGTGTGTGTGTGTGTGTGTGTGTGTGTGTGTGTGTGTGTGTGTGTGTGTGTGTGTGTGTGTGTTTCTAGACGTGAGACTGCGGCTGGGAAAGAGGCGATATTCTCCAGAAAGGAGGAGCTCCACGTCCCCTGTCCGGCCCAGAGACACGCCCCCTCCCAGAGAGCCAATCAGTGACGTCCACAGGCGGCTGGGCGTGGCCAAACCAGACGACCGCAGTCATTCGTCTGATTCGTCCAAAGACAGGAAGTCAGGTAAGGGGAGCACGGTCACGCTGACTCTGGCCCTTAACACTCCGCATGCAGCCAATGGATGATCAAGTTCAAAAGGTTATGTGCCATGTGCAACAAGTACCAGTACCTGTACATTGGAATTCTGGAATTCTTACTGGAATTCTTACTCTTACTCTTCCGCCTCAAGTCTAACAGATTGATTAACACAGAGTCCCTTAGGTAATGGATTCTAACCAACAGATATGACTATGGCCTCTGGTGCAGCAGCCTACACAGCTTTCCATGTTCCCACTGTCACTTTATATATTCACATGGCTTCAAATACAGCACTACTATCTCTAGAGAGAGAGAGCATAATTTTTTCTGCCATTGAGTTGAGTCATGCCAGACATCAACAGAGATGGGCTTTTGTCTGTTCACTAAACATACTGTTTTTCACTGTAGGTTTGTTTCATTTGAACAGAAAGATGTTCGTGTTGCCTGCTTTTCTCTCTGACCCTTCTCCTCCTTCCTTTCCAGGGGGTCTGTGGAGTAGACTGGGGCCCACAGCGAAAGACGACGGCCGCCAGAGGAAACATTCCAGCACGCGCCCGGGATCTCTGAGCTCCAGGGTGGGCAGCCGAAGAAGACCAGATGGTGAGGAGGAGGAAGAGGAGGAGAAGGAGGAGGAAGAAGAGGACGACTCAGCGCTCCAGAAAGTGTGGGGCGCCATGATCAAACAGAAGGAGCAGCAGACTCACAAGCTGAAGAAGAGTCGCCTTGACAACCTGCCCTCGCTCCAGATCGAGATCAGCAGAGACAGCAGCAATGACTCTGACTCCGACTCCTGAGACAGACGGCCCAGACACGAACGGAAGGAAGAGGGGAAGAGTGTAGAAGAGGCACAAGATGAAAGAGAGCAGGAAGGAAGAGGGGAAGAGTGTAGAAGAGGCACAACATGAAGGAAGAGGGGGAATGGGTGCTGTGGCTGAATGTTCGGGAAAAGAGAGACTGCAAGGAAAGCAGCCACATGTAATGATGTTCATAGTGTAGGGACGGAGTTATGACTGCAGAAAGTCCATCGTGCTTCAATAACCCATCACCTCTCTCTCCTGTGTTCTGGAAAAGGATTGACTTTGGAAAGAACTTAAAGTGAAATAAATCTGTAAGAGATGCCGGAAAATCAAACTGGACACTGGTATTATGGGTTTATTTTGGGTCCATTTTTCTTTTTGAATCTCATCCTCCTGGGCCCATTGATACAGATGGCGGTGGTCAACTTAACATATGACATTTCGGTTAAACACTGAGCAATATCAACACCAACCCTTCCCTTCGACTCTTTAGGACCGCACACTGTCTTTATTTCACATCTTTTCGTGAGTGATTGTATATAACAGCAGTTTGGTTTTGTGGCATTGAAAATGGTTTCCTTCCAAATGCCAAGCACTGCAAACGAGAAGACTGTTCCAGCCTCTTCCACTCCTGAGCCAATCAGGCTACGAAGAGCTGGTGCAATTGGCTAGCAATTAAATATAAATACATTTCTGATTCGTTATTAATTATTTGATTTGAGCTATACTGTAGGGTTCCATAAACCAGGATTTTCATACTAAACTCAGAAGTGGAAACTGAGTTAATTACCTATTGGATGAATTACCTCTTTACAACAACCAAAGCTCAGGCAGAGGCACTCTGAAAACATGACAAATTGTTGTTGAAGGCCCTTCAAAGTGATTCCCTTTGTATTTCTGGCAAATTTGACAAAAGTGTAAAAAGTATTAGGAATTGAGCAATGGGCAATTATCAGTAGGAGAGTTTATAATATTCCTCATCGGCATCGGTTTGACAGGGCTGATGCTTCAAACGTCTGTATGGTTCAGTTCTGACATTCTCCTCTTGGTGTTATGTGCATATGGCCAACAGGCTTTTCTATATATGAGAATTGCCAGCATTCCTAAACACAAAATGTATTGACTTCAAATCACCACAAATAAAGTTGTATGGTTTGTTATTGGTTTTATTTTGTATTGTATTGTCACACTTTTGTATGGACTGACAGACCACATTCTCTTCTCTTGCCAGTTCTCTTCTGTAGCCTTATTTGACAGTCAAAGAATACCAGTTCTCTTCTGTAGCCTTATTTGACAGTCAAAGAATACAACTGGGTAAGCCGTTGCCGAGATGTTGGTTTGGTTTACCTTTCGCTAGTATGGGATTAGTTCTTCACAGTGGTCAGGATGCAAAACGTGCCCATATAGGTCTATACGGGGTCAAAAAAAGTCTTGTCTGACAAGTAAATGGTGAGATTAACTGCAATATGCCACCCTCAATCAAGCTGCTAACATACTTCCAATTTACAAATATTAGGCAATTCTTGGGTAGCAGGGGTTTGCTCATAGGGGCCTAGTTATGGTGAATTGCACACCGAAATCAAATTGAACAAGTAAAGTTAAATTGTTGAAATAAACCTGTCCAAATGATTTTTATTATGCCTATGTGTAGGGCTGGGCGATTTGGCTTCAAAAATAAATCACGATTTCTACATTTTGGACGATTTCGATTATAATCTCAATTTTTCTGGTTTATTCTGTGAACAAACTTAAAAATACCAAGACGTGCTTTAAATAAGTATTTTCTTTATTTAGGAAATGAAAAATTCGATTGTGTCATTAACCAGTCTAGGCATATGCATGTGTACTGAAACTGTGGCACTCCTGCTAAGCTATCAATGATAGATTTCTATTCAAAATTGCAGCCAAATGGAAAAATGTTGTTACTCAAAAACGTTGGAAATACAATGGATGTAAAAACTATCTTGACAAGTTTTCACGTTATTTTCTCGAAACGTGGAAATAAGCAAACTATTGAAAAATGTAACTTAAATCCTTCAACTGTTGTTACGCGACTCTCCCTCCCTGCCTTCAATCACTCGTGCAGTAACAGTTGTATACCTAATTGGAAAGCGAACGGAACTTACATATCCGTTTGACTTTATGCAGCCGACGTGGTGCAATTTTAGTTGCATATTTTGATATAATGCATCATGAATGACTCACTCTATCAATTCAATATCAATCTCATTCAGAATGAGACTTGCGTTGCACGCTAATTAACTAGACCTAATGCCAATGGTAGCTTGTAACTCGGAGAGTGCGCAGGGTATAGCCTGATACACATCAGTGTTTGATAGCGTGCGGCGCTAAAAGCACAGCAAAAACTGATCACAAAATGTAGCTTATTTGTTACACAGTAGGCTACTTCCCTTTCCTGGTGCAGCAGACAAGTATTCTCTCAACTAGTTTTTATAAATCAAACGTTACAAGATCACTTGTGTCGCGCACATCGCGATTTTATCGGTTTAGACTTTTTTACACATCAAGCAAACTCAATATTTGAGTTAATCGATTTCATTGTAAAATCGCCCAGGCCTACCAATGTGTATATCATGCTTATCAACGCTTCCGTCATTACAGAGTCTTGGGAAATGTCCTAACAAAGTAGGCTACAAAGAACAAAGTTTAGACCGATGAGCTTTTGGACACATGATGCACTTTACCGAAACTACATTATGTTATCTTTTGTTATGGTATTATGCAACATATTGGTTTTGATTGGTTTACTTGAGAAATCGTTGCATTTTTGACCAATTACAAACAAAAGACAAATCCAAAACGAGCCAATGGAAAGACATTGACGTAATGTGTATATAACGTTTTGAATGACGTACTAAGTTGTTCAAGTTTCAGTCGCCATTTTAACCCTACGGAAAGGGATCCGAGGGGAGTCGTCGACTACTGAATTAAAAAACAACAATTTTCTTGAAATTATATTACGAACAGTGAGCTAAATGTGTTCATGGACTGCCTCGTAATAAATGGTTATGTTACTGAAAAGATTGGTTTAGTTTTTGACCGATCTCTCCGCTCCAATATGGACGACAACGCGGCGAGGGAAGATGCCTGCGGAGAGTATCAGTCCTCCCTTGAAGATTTGACATTCAACAGTAAACCTCACATCAACATGCTGACGATTCTGGCAGAGGAAAATCTACACTTCGCCAAGGATATCGTCGCAATTATTGAAGCACAAATCCTAAAGGTTTTTATGAATATAGAATTTTCCATTTCAGATATTGTTCAACTTCGATGTCAGCGGGGCTTGCAACCAGTTCAAAGCAGCTGGCCATGACAACATGGCGGCGGAATCATGTTAGCTAGCTCCTCGTTGTGCTTGTTGCTAGGAGTAGGTTAGCTTTAGTTAAGAAAAGAACGCACACCAATTTACAGCATGGCAGTTGTCCTTTGTGCTATTTACCGTTGACATATTTTTAATGTTGCGTAAATATTGAGATTACGTTGTTTGAAGTTCTTATGTTTTGCGAAACTGACAAAAGTAACGTAAGTTGATTAAACAAAAACGTTTCAGCACAATGAGGTTATCGTAAGTCAATACTGCAATTTAACTCGGCCTTTTCGCCTCCTTGATTAGTTAATTTCGGTGTAAAGTGACACGTTTTAGCTGTTGAAACCACGTTAATGATTCCAGAAAGTATTTAAAATAGGGGTTTACCATGACCATGGGTTATTCAGACGTAGAAATATTCAAACCTACTTCACATGGCAACAAGCCATGCCTCCATTTACACCAGAGCTTAGGCCAGCAGAGGAGATTTTAACTATTCTTTAGCTCGTATTGTAGTTTAGGACATGGCACATTTTCTCAATAGTTACTATTAAATCCATGAGGTGATGATTTGAAATTAAGTATTTGAACGAGCTGACGAGTGGAAATTGGAATTTTTTGAAATGTCAATGAATGGTATTATGTGATAATAAAACATGTGAAATGTGCTTTTTGTCTTTTTTATTTCCCAGTGTAATTTATTGGTCCGAGTCGTTTGTAAATCCCTTAATGGTTTAAAGCTCACTAAATGATGTGATGTATATCACTCACCAGAATCCAGACTCTGTTCAAATACTGGACTGTCTTGATAGCGTCTTATCTGCTTGCACATAGCAAAGAGTGTTTGTCTGTTTTACTTCTGGCTATTAAGAAGCTGGGTAACCTCAGACCTTTACTTTTGTTTTGTTTTTTTGTTTTCCTCAGTTTTGTAGACTTTACTTTTCCACTGTAGGCAAAGTTCTACAATATACTAAAGTGTCATTTCCAAAAACATTTATTTTTTATTTTTGCTGAGTTTCCAAGTCTTCTGAAAAGGCCAACCAAAGTGTATGGAAGACAAGCTCCCACAGTGGAGTGAAAAGGTTACCGACGGTAGAGTACAAAGAGGGGTTTCTAGACCCTTCTTTGGAGGTAATGAAGTGTCTGGACTAATTCATTACAACATTTCAATTGATGGACACGTAAAAAAAAATGTCGGCGCCAAATCAGGAAATCTATTTTTGACCAATTTTATTTTCTTGCATCATTTTTGATCCAGAAAGATGACATCTTTTGTTTTGTTTTTGGTGGGAGAGGTGAAGTTGTGCTTTTTGCTTACCAGAGTTTTTCAACATGGCTTGTTTGTGTTCCTGCCCCACTCAGAACTCATTGTGCAAGGCACAAACACATTACATGTGACACACACTTTCCCCCTTTGGCTTCGCTGACTGGTCATAGTCCATTGTGGTGATACAAAGAGTCCTCAGCGGTTTTTTCTTCAGAAAAGTGGATTTTTTTTTTCTCCCTCTAATTAGAACACATGATTCCAAGTTCCTGCTCCATCTTCAATTTTTATCCTTAATGTTGCAATGCTTTTGAGATTGAGCTGCAAATGTTTATTTCACCCCTGTTGTTCTCTAAATTTGTTGAGTTTTCTATCACTCCAGGCCCCATCCCAGGAGAAGCTTCCGGTTTTGTACTTAGTGGATTCCATTGTGAAGAATGTTGGAGGGGAATACCTTGCAGTGTTTGCTAAAAACCTAGTCACTTCATTTATATGTGTCTTTGAAAAGGTACACACCACTTTCTCCTTCTGGCCTTCTTGAAGACAAAGCTTCTATGTACTTTACTGCTGTTTGCTTGCCACTTTACATTATTCTGCCTTTACATTTGCAATATGCTTTAAGGCAGTGTTTGTACTTTATGCCTTAATGCAATTTTTTTTTTACTAATAAAAGGGTGTGGTGTTGTCCCAATTTGGTTAATTTCTCAAGTATTAGGATTTATCTGCACTACTATTCATTACTGATTTAATGTTAATTGCTTACTACTTGTATTACTTTCAGACAGTATGCATGTCTGTACAGCTACCAAATTTCACTGTATCTAAATTAAACTGTTAACACCTGTACCAAGTAAATTTCTTTAAACAATAAACTTAAGGCAGACGGTTGTCTTGTAGGTTTGTCCAAAAATTACAGAGACTTAATGTTGAACAGCGGACCAAGTTATGCCCTTTCTTTGTAGGTGGATGAAAACACAAGAAAAAGTCTGTTCAAGTTGCGTTCCACCTGGGATGAGATATTCCCTCTCAAGAAGCTGTATGCTCTGGACCTCAAGGTGAACTCCTGTGACCCTGCATGGCCAGTCAAACCACTGCCTCCCACGGTCAATGCCAGCATCCATGTCAACCCTAAGTTTTTAAAACCGGTGAGTTCAAGACAGTGTGCCTTTGCATTTTGGTCAAAAATAAAGTCTAAATTGTTGTCTTTGAAGATTTGTCAAATCTGGGGAGAGCCAGCCTCACTACTGTAATTCCACTAATGTTGTTTTATGTGATCAGTCAATACCTTAATTTCTTTTGAATCTAAATTGATCATTTTATCTCGTAAATTATTTGATTAATAACCCGTTTTCCTGACCTACATCTTAATGCCAGGGTCACTGCCATTGACCACAATGCAGAGCTTCCTTCTTAATATCCTTCCCCTCTACCGTGTGTATGTGTCCAGGCTGAGGAGGTGGTGTCGCCGCGGGCCAGTCCTCCACAGCTCCAGCCTGTGCCTGTCCCCGCTCTAGGGCAGCACAGCTTCGCCATCAGCGAGGCCAGCCTCACCCAGGAGCAGTTGATCAGGCAACAGCTGCTGGCTAAGCAGAAACAGCTGCTGGAGTTACAACATAAAAAGATTGAGCTGGAGCTGGAGCAGACCAAAGCACAGCTGGTGAGAGCCTGCTTCTTTTTCCTGTTTGTTTATTAGAACATCTTTAATAGTTTGAAATGTGGAAATGCTACATCGTTTATTTATGTATTTGCCTTCTTTTGAATCTAATTCAGGCTGGAGGGTATGTGTTGTCCAGCCCCCCGGTCCCCACGGCTCCAGCCCCCCCTGTTGTCCCCCCTGTCGTGACAAACGTCAGACAGCCGGCCGCAGTCGTCCGACCCCGGGTCCCTCCTCCTCAGCCTCCCGCTTCTCAAGCTGAGGCCAAGCCTCTCACCAGAGACCCCCGCATCAACCGTCCAGGCCTCCCTATGGCACACCCCAAAGAGGCTGTGATCGCTAAGAAAGACGGTCAAACGCCCGAGAAACACGCCCCGGAGAAGTCCGGGCGGCCGGAGAAGCAGACGCGGCCTCCCAAGAAAGAGCCAACGGAGGAGAAGCAGAAAACCAAGTCGGTGTCTCCCATGGGGAAAGGCGTCCAGGCCAAGACCAGGCACCCGGAGCTGGAGACCCAGAAGCCGTCCCCTGACCCGGTCAAGAAGGACCCCAGGATACGGAAGCACGTCCCGGAGAAGAGCGACGCCAAAGAAGAGGAGGTGGTCAGCGTGCGGGAGAAGAAGAGAGGTGTGGAGAGGGATAGAGAGGAGAGCGGGGCTAGAGGCTCCCAGGGGCCCCAGAGGTCAGGGGCCCGGGGAGGCAAAATGGCCAACGGTTCTGTCAGCAGAAAACACGACCGCCTGCTGGAGGAGAAGTCCCGTCTGGAGACCGGCGGCAACGCCCGAACCAATGCCAGGAAGCGGACCCGCTCCAGATCACGCTCCCGCTCCCCAACGTCCCCCAAACGGAAAGAGAGGAGGTCGCCTAAAAGTCGCTCACGGAGCGACTCCCTGTCCCCTTCGCCTTCTCAGAAACCTGGCAAGCTAAGAGCCCCCGGTGGTAAGCATGCCCACCCAGAGGACTCCCCCCAGCACGGCAAGCCACGCGAGGACAGGGTGGCCCCTAAGAAGACCCCTCTGGAACCCAGGAGGACCAAGAGGCCCGGGGAGGAGAGGCACTCAGAGGCCAGAGACCCCCACTCTCCTAGGGGCCACTCTGATGGCAAGGAGACCAAGGAGAACCGCTGGCGGAGTGGATGGGAGGAGAGCAAACAGTGAGTTTGTTTTTTGGGTTTGTGTGTCGTGCAGACTGCGTTGTTGAGGCAGGTACCCTCTCCAGCAGGTTAGACTGGTGGATCGGTATCCTTGTCAGAGGTTTATTGGGAAGTGTCTTTCATATCTTGCTGTGTGGAAGTGTCTCTTTAGTCTTCGTCTGTTCTGGGATGTATTTATTTCCTGTCAACGCTATCCCGTTTCTCATCTGGCCCTTCTCCCTCTTGCAGTCTGAAGCTGTCTGAAGAGTCTCACGGGAACGCTGGTCCTCAGAGGAGGAAGTCGTACAACGCCGCCCCACGGCCCACCACTCCCCGCACCCCCAAGCAGCACAGGCTGAGTGTGGACGCTAACCTGCAGATACCAGACGCTCTCAACCTGGTCAACAAGAGAGACCTGCTGAGGAGGGTACGGCACTGTTCTCTCAAAGCTTTGCTTTAACCAATCATCATCTTTTCTATGTCTTGTCCTGTTTCAGCATCCTCTGGGTAGGGGCCTAGTTTTAGACTGTATTGTCATGACTCTGTAGGGCCAGCTCTTTTCTAAATAGGGCCTAGTTTTAGACTGTATTGTCATGACTCTGTAGGGCCAGCTCTTTTCTAAATAGGGCCTAGTTTTAGACTGTATTGTCATGACTCTGTAGGGCCAGCTCTTTTCTAAATAGGGCCTAGTTTTAGACTGTATTGTCATGACTCTGTAGGGCCAGCTCTTTGTTAAATAGGGCCTAGTTTTAGACTGTATTGTCATGACTGTAGGGCCAGCTCTTTTCTAAATAGGACCTCGTTTTAGACTGTATTGTCATGATTAGGGGCCAGCTCTTTTCCTGTCTGTGCTGATTAGGGGCCAATGTTGGTCATGTTTTTGAGGGACATCTTTTCCTTGTTTGCCAGCTTCCTCTGTTCCTCCTTTCAAACCCAACCCACCCTGTGGATTAGTCTCTGATCTGTTGTCTGTCCAAACACCGCCCTTCTCTGTGACTCAGAGCTAACCTCCATGGTGTCCAGCATTCATACCATAGCGACCTCCCCCTGTCTCTCTCTGTCACTCCCCGGCTTACATAGTCTCTAATCTTCTCTTGTTTATTTCTACTTGTTTTGATTGATGTAGTCCTCTGCCTGTGTCTCTCTCTCTCTCTCTCTCTCTCTCTCTCTCTCTCTCTCTCTCTCTCTCTCTCTGTACAATGGACTAAAATAATGTCTCTGCCTGTCTCTCTCTCTCTCCTTGCTCCCAGGCCAGTAAGAGTCTGGAGAGTGGGGAGATCTCCCAGGAGCACTTCCTGAACGTGGCCCACCAGATCAAGCAGCTCTTCCAGTACCAGAAGGAGAAGCAGCAGCACCGCTCAGACTCCTGGGAGGGCCCCAGCGACGAGTGTGGAGGCCCCCACCACCAGCAGCAGCCTGGCCCCAAGAAGAAGACCCTGCTGGCCACTCCTCCTCCTCCTCCTCCTCAGCCCTCCTCCTCCTCCTCGGGCCAGCCCCAGCAGCAGGGGGACAGCCTGTCTGACGCAGAGCTCACCTACTATCAACACAAGTCCAAGCTGAGGTGCACCCAGCTCCCTCACAGCCGCCACAGCGGGGGGGAGGAGGAGTGGGAGGGCGAGGAGGAGGAGGAGCAGCACGCTGGAGGGCTCCTGGCGGAGTCCTCCTCGTCCACGGCGGTCCCCGTGGGGAAGCCAGGAGGAGGAGG
Organism: Aplochiton taeniatus; assembly: GCA_017639675.1. Taxonomy (NCBI): domain Eukaryota; kingdom Metazoa; phylum Chordata; class Actinopteri; order Galaxiiformes; family Galaxiidae; genus Aplochiton; species Aplochiton taeniatus. Next base: position 1,138,262 of record CM030172.1, read on the forward strand.
GGGCAGGTCCGGGCCTCGGCCCTCCGCTCCCAGGGACAGGGAGCACAGCGGCAGGAAGGAGGAGACGCAGAGCCAGCAGACTCCCATGATAGAGGAGTACAACCATGGCAAGGAGTTCCCCAAGCCCAAACACCCTCCAGGGCTACGCTTTAAGAAGATATCTGAACCCCGCGAGACCAGTAAGTCGCTCTCTCTCTCTCTCTCTCTTTCTTTCTCCCCCCCCCCCCCCGGAGGGCAGCTTTGTTAAAAGTGAGTGACGTTGACATTGTTAGATTTGGTGGAATGGGGCGGGTGTGGAACCAGTCCTGTGTGTTGTTTCTGATGCTGGGCTGTTTCTGAGTTGCTGGGCTGTTTCTGAGTTGCTGGGCTGTTTCTGAGTTGCTGGGCTGTTTCTGAGTTGCTGGGCTGTTTCTGAGTTGCTGGGCTGTTTCTGAGTTGCTGGGCTGTTTCTGAGTTGCTGGGCTGTTTCTGAGTTGCTGGGCTGTTTCTGAGTTGCTGGGCTGTTTCTGAGTTGCTGGGCTGTTTCTGAGTTGCTGGGCTGTTTCTGAGTTGCTGGGCTGTTTCTGAGTTGCTGGGCTGTTTCTGAGTTGCTGGGCTGTTTCTGAGTTGCTGGGCTGTTTCTGAGTTGCTGGGCTGTTTCTGAGTTGCTGGGCTGTTTCTGAGTTGCTGGGCTGTTTCTGAGTTGCTGGGCTGTTTCTGAGTTGCTGGGCTGTTTCTGAGTTGCTGGGCTGTTTCTGAGTTGCTGGGCTGTTTCTGAGTTGCTGGGCTGTTTCTGAGTTGCTGGGCTGTTTCTGAGTTGCTGGGCTGTTTCTGAGTTGCTGGGCTGTTTCTGAGTTGCTGGGCTGTTTCTGAGTTGCTGGGCTGTTTCTGAGTTGCTGGGCTGTTTCTGAGTTGCTGGGCTGTTTCTGAGTTGCTGGGCTGTTTCTGAGTTGCTGGGCTGTTTCTGAGTTGCTGGGCTGTTTCTGAGTTGCTGGGCTGTTTCTGAGTTGCTGGGCTGTTTCTGAGTTGCTGGGCTGTTTCTGAGTTGCTGGGCTGTTTCTGAGTTGCTGGGCTGTTTCTGAGTTGCTGGGCTGTTTCTGAGTTGCTGGGCTGTTTCTGAGTTGCTGGGCTGTTTCTGAGTTGCTGGGCTGTTTCTGAGTTGCTGGGCTGTTTCTGAGTTGCTGGGCTGTTTCTGAGTTGCTGGGCTGTTTCTGAGTTGCTGGGCTGTTTCTGAGTTGCTGGGCTGTTTCTGAGTTGCTGGGCTGTTTCTGAGTTGCTGGGCTGTTTCTGAGTTGCTGGGCTGTTTCTGAGTTGCTGGGCTGTTTCTGAGTTGCTGGGCTGTTTCTGAGTTGCTGGGCTGTTTCTGAGTTGCTGGGCTGTTTCTGAGTTGCTGGGCTGTTTCTGAGTTGCTGGGCTGTCTGTTGTGTCCCCTACCAGGTGAGAGAGAGTGGAACTCCCCCCTCAGTGAGCGCCAGCGCCAGGAGGAGGCGAAGAGCGGCTACGACGCCCCCCGGAGGTACGGAGGAGGAGGGCCCTCGGACCCCCGCAAACACGAGCGGCTGGCCCCCAAACCCGGCCTGGTGCGCTGCTCCCCCCCTCTTCCCGGGGAGGGCCCCTACAGGAAGTGCCTGGCGCTGGGCTACGAGCGTGAACGCCTCTCCCCGCTGCACCAGGTCCAGGGGGAGATGAGCCCCGTGCCGCGCTTCGAGAGCCCCAACAGCGAGCACTCTGACGACGGGCCCCTGGTTCTGGAGCCCCCCCGAGGGCCTCCGCCCCGCGTCACCGTACGCCGCCACGGCAACGCCTCCCCGGGAAACACGCCCCCTCACGTCTCCGACAGCGGGGGCCACCCTCCGTCCCGGTACGACGGGGGACACCCACCCAGGCCACACCCGGGGGGGCGCTACGAGGGTGGCGGGCGCTTTGAGGGCCCCGCCCACTACGACAGCCCCGGGAGGTTTGACGGCCCGCCCATGCCTCACGGACCAATGAGAGGCGAGCGTTTCGACGGCGGCCCGCCCGTTCCGCAGGGCCGATACAATGGCCCCATTGGTCAGCAGCCCCAGGAAAGGTTTGACGGACAGGGCCCCGGGCCAGTGCGCTTTGATGGGCCGCCCGTGAGAATGGGCGGGCCGGGACACTTTGACCGACCAATAGGCTTCCAGCAGCGGCCCATGCGTTTCGACGGGCCTCACCCCAGCCAACCGGTGAGGCCCATGCGTTTCGACGGGCCGATGCACTTTGACGGGTCTGGCCAGCGCTACAACAACAACAACAACAACATGGGTCCTCAGGGCATGGCCCCCCTGCCGCGCTTCGACGGCCCCCCCAGGTACATGCAGCCCCAGCTCCGGCCCTTAGGGCTCCCCATGTTCGAGGGCCCTGGAGGCCCCCAGCCACAGCAGCAGCCCAGCGCTAACTTCAACAACCAGCGTTTCCCCGAGGCCCTCCAGCCTCAGTTTGGGGGGGCTCCTCCCATGCCTTTCCCCGGCCAGCAGAACGCCCCTCAGGGGGGGAACTTCAACGTTCCTCCCGGTCAGCCACAGCCCGGCTTCCCCAACACCTTCAACCAACCGGGCCCCCAGTTCTACGGCAACATGAACGCCCAGTCTGCTATCGGGCCCATGCAACAGCAGCCGGTGAGTCAGTCTCTCTCGCTCTCTCTCTCTCTGTCTGTGTCTGTGTCTGTGTCTGTGTCTGTGTCTGTGTCTGTGTCTGTGTCTGTGTCTGTGTCTGTGTCTGTGTCTGTGTCTGTGTCTGTGTCTGTGTCTGTGTCTGTGTGTCCAAGGCTAAACCTCTGTGTTTTTGTCTCTTCTCTTCAGATGAACATGATGCCCAATCACCAGCCCTTCCTGCCTCCAAACCCTGTGCCTTTCAACCACTCAGGTTAGTTACACACACTCTGTCTGGGGAATGTAGTTCTTTCTAACAGACATGGTGAGTATCTCCCTCTGGGGTATGTAGTTCTTTCTGACTGACAGCGTGGGTATCTCTCTGGGGTATGTAGTTCTTTCTGACTGACAGGGTGGGTATCTCTCTGGGGTATGTAGTTCTTTCTGACTGACACGGTGTGTATCTCTCTGGGGTCTGTAGTTCTTTCTGACTGACAGGCTGTGTATCTTTCTGGGGTCTCTAGCTTTGCCTCAGGGGTTTCTTAGGATTGGATATGTGGAGAGTGAGTGTTGATCTAATGCTTTATTATTATTATATCATCTTCTTCTTCTTGCAGCTCCTCAGTTCCCCCCTGCCGAGAGTCACTTCCGGCAGGTTGACGTGGACGACCTGCTGTCCAGCCTGGTCCTCACAGGGATCATCAAAGCCCCCTCCTCTGGGCCCGGGGCCAGACTGGACGCTCCAAGAGCAGGTCAGCACGCTGGAATCTCTCTCTCTCTCTCTCTCTCTCTCTCTCTCTCTCTCTCTCTCTCTCTCTCTCTCTCTCTCTCTCTCTCTCTCTCTCTCTCTCTCTCTCTCTCTCTCTCTCTCTCTCTCTCTCTCTCTCTCTCTCTCTCTCTCTCTCTCTCTCTCTCTCTCTCTCTCTCTCTCTCTCTCTCTCTCTCTCTCTCTCTCTCTCTCTCTCTCTCTCTCTCTCTCTCTCTCTCTCTCTCTCTCTCTCTCTCTCTCTCTCTCTCTCTCTCTCTCTCTCTCTCTCTCTCTCTCTCTCTCTCTCTCTCTCCTCTCTCTCTCTCTCTCTCTCTCTCTCTCTCTCTCTCTCTCTCTCTCTCTCTCTCTCTCTCTCTCTCTCTCTCTCTCTCTCTCTCTCTCTCTCTCTCTCTCTCTCTCTCTCTCTCTCTCTCTCTCTCTCTCTCTCTCTCTCTCTCTCTCTCTCTCTCTCTCTCTCTCTCTCTCTCTCTCTCTCTCTCTCTCTCTCTCTCTCTCTCTCTCTCTCTCTCTCTCTCTCTCTCTCTCTCTCTCTCTCTCTCTCTCTCTCTCTCTCTCTCTCTCTCTCTCTCTCTCTCTCTCTCTCTCTCTCTCTCTCTCTCTCTCTCTCTCTCTCTCTCTCTCCCTCCCCCCACACACGCGCTGTCATGGTAACACGCGCTTCCATGTTCCTAGTGTTGACTGGCATCTCCTTTCTCTGTGACTGGTCAGCATGAGACACACACACCCCAACACTCTTTGCAGACTAGGTCCCGTACCCTAATTTACCCCATGTCCCCCCCCTCCTTTCTTGGCGTGTGTGTGTGAGATGTCTTTGGTAGCAGAGTGTCTGCAGTATTCCGGTTCTATCCTCTATCGCTGGCACATTTCCAATATTAGTACCACATCCCAACTGGAGCGTAGGTTCAAATCAATGTTATTGATGCATCAGGCGGAGAAAGCCCTGCCCCACACCATCCAGCTGTTCTAGATGTTTGTATATTGCAGGGGTTAGCGGCCTTCACTAATGTATCACTTAGTCACTTTTATTGGACTGCTGTTAAGGAAACATTTCTTCTCTTCTGTTGTGATAAATCACATCTCTCTTGTAGTTACACAAAACGGTGAGTTCCAATTCTTGCTTTTTCTGAGCTGAATGACGTCTGTGTGTGTTTGCAGAGTCGGCCATCTTGCCTCCTGTGCCACCAGCTGTGGAGGTCGAGGAAGAGGAGGAGGAAGAGGAGGAAGACGATGACGTCGCTGACCTCACTGCCTTCATCGTGGAGGACATGAAACAGTGAGTTCAACACTGGAGCATGGGGTCGTAGGTTGTCTGGAGCGCAGGGGGTCCACACAGACCATTAACACAGCACCAACACACAGACCATTAACACAGCACCAACACACAGACCATTAACACAGCACCAACACACAGACCATTAACACAGCACCAACACACAGACCATTAACACAGCACCAACACACAGACCATTAACACAGCACCAACACACAGACCATTAACCCAGCGCCATGGCTCCAACACACAGACCATGACTAAGCTCTCCGCAGGGATCTAGGGTTAAAGGTCAAAGGTTATCCTCTGTCCCCTCTAGGCGCTATGAGAGCGTGGTGACTAAGCTCTACACGGGCATCCAGTGTTACTCGTGTGGCATGAGGTTCACCGCCTCCCAGACCGACGTCTACGCTGACCACCTGGACTGGCACTACCGACAGAACCGCTCGGAGAAGGACATCAGCAAGAAGGTCACACACCGCCGCTGGTACTACAGCCTGACGGTGAGAGACACACACACACACACCGCTGGTACTACAGCCTGACGGTGAGAGACACACACACACACACACACACACACCGCTGGTACTACAGCCTGACGGTGAGAGAGACACACACACACACACACACACACACCGCCGCTGGTACTACAGCCTGACGGTGAGACACACACACACACACACACACCGCTGGTACTACAGCCTGACGGTGAGAGACACACACACACACAAACCACCGCTGGTACTACAGCCTGACGGTGAGACACACACACACACACACACACACACACCGCTGGTACTACAGCCTGACGGTGAGACACACTTTGATACACTTGCTCTTTTTCAGACATAATACTCTAAACATCTAAATGTTTAGTTTGGGTCATTGTAAAAGACCATTTCCCCTGATATTAAAGGTGTGTGTGTGTGTGTGTGTGTGTGTGTGTGTGTGTGTGTGTGTGTCTCTCTCCCTCTTCAGGACTGGATTGAGTTTGAGGAGATTGCCGACCTGGAGGAGCGGGCCAAGAGCATGTTCTTTGAGAAGGTCAATGAGGAGGTGGTCCAGAAGACCCAGGAGGCCGCCAAGGAGAAGGAGTTCCAGAGTGTCAAGGCTGCTGCAGACGTGGTGGACGAGGTCAGCCCCACACACACACACACACACACTCTCACTCATACTCTCACACAGTTGTGTGTGACTGAAGGACGGACAACAGAGTCCAGCGCTCTGTCTAAGTTGCCTTCTAAATGATCTTGGTTTTCTATAGTGTGTTGCTATGGTAACATGACTATGGGTTAAGGTGAAAGGTTTTCTGAAACTCCTCCTCTCCCTCTCTTTCTCTCCCTCCTCCTCTTCTACCTCTCCTTCTTGTTCTTGGGCTGCTGACTGCACAGTCGTGTGAGATCTGCCAGGAGCCGTTTGAGAATTACTGGGAGGAAGAGGAGGAGGAGTGGCACCTTAAAAACGCCATCAGAGTTGATGGAGCGGTGAGTGTTACACACACACACACACACACACACACGCGCGCGTTATAAGACGTTTTGGGGCTACATTTTATGCTCACACCAACAAAAACATGAATATGTATGTTGTTTTTCATTTTTCTCCAGACATATCATCCCTCGTGTTTTGAAGATTACAAAAATGTAAGTATATTAAGTCTATTCCCAGTGTGCTGAATAACGTATACTCCCAGTCTTAGTCCTCGTGGTGTTGGATAATAAACAGTGTGTCTCATGCATCTTCCCACCGGCTGTGTTTCTCTTCTCAAGACGTCTCCGTTCATGGACACCACCCCGTCCCCCAGCAAACTGCTGACGGAAAACCCGCTGAGCGCCTTCGTAAAGCGCGAGGAGGAGGAGGAGAGGCCGTCCTGTTGCACTGTGGTGAAACAGGAAGAAGAAGAAGAAGAAGTGTGTGAGACAGAGAGTGTCAAGAAGGAGGAAGTGGAACTTCAAGGTCAGGAGGAGGTTCAGGTTAAGATGGAGGGTAAAACACCAGCCAGTACAATTTCCTAAAAAAAAACTCCCTTGCTGCTTTCTCTTCCTCTCATCTCCTGGCGGTCCCTAGACCCTCGAATCGTTTCGTAAGGAAGAGATATTTTTTATATTGATTCTCTGGGGCGGGGTCCTCAGAATAGCCATACTTTGAATACATTTTTGTATTTTGAATCTGCCTGTCAATTTCAGGTGTGTTGCTGTGTGAATGAATGCTGAACTCAAATTGTACCCTGCAAAAATAGATGTACTATTGGGTACGAAAAAAATGTATGTAAAAGATTTAATTTATAAATAAAGCTATTTTTTTGGTATTTGTTGTGTAAAATTGATAAAGGGTCATACACCTTCATCCCAAATGTTTTCTTTAATACTTTTTAGCTTTTTTTAATTTGTATATAGCTGCATTTGGATTGCCAACGCAAAACAAAAATTAAAAAAAAATTGATTATAGGGCAAAAGCTAGTTTTTCTTTTTGGCTTCCAAAACATTAGAGGCAGTTTTTTTTTAATTAAATATAATAAAGCTTTAAAAGGTAAGAAAGAATTTTGAAGTTAACCCTACTGGAGATAAATTGCTAGTTATGTTAAGCTGCGATTCAGCTTTCTAATTGCATCTCAGTTCAGTCAACTTCTTGGGGTCATTTTTTCTGAGGTCTGAAAAAAATACTTTGCTTTGGTTATTTAATAAAATAAATATAAAACATTTGTGTTTGTGTGAACAGTGATTGGTGTGCTTTATCATAGTGCTTACTTAACCTTGACTTCCCACCCGTTAACGTTTTTAATTGTTACTCAATCTTGAATTCAAAATAAAGCTGATAAATTTGAAGTTGTCTGTACTTTATTTTATTCTTGGATATTTAACATTTGTTTGGCCACACAGTATTTTTTTATTCTTCGAAAGAACGGTAGAAAAAATAGCCATTGACGTGGCATTTACAATGGATACGGTGTTCCCTCATGGCAGCGGCCATTTGACAGAAACCCGCGATTAGATTTCAACATCAGTCAGGGTCAGCGAGTGTCCCATTTGTTGCAATGAGTTGAAACACGACGCTCCGTTCAACCACAGGTTTGAGCCCTGCCTACAACTGGATTGGTACATATTGTGTTTCCCACGTTGGAGATTACCGCTAACTACTGGGAAATGCTCGGCACGTAATTTTGCTGTACCCCTTTGAAGAACCAGTTCGATGTTGAAAACAGCGATGTGCTGCCACCTAGTGTTATTGTGTAGAGACTGCACCCAGGGGCCTGGTAGTCATTTCATTCATACTTGTTTTTTTATGGCGCTATCCTTCTACTAAGGTCTCCTCAAACAGCCAAAAGGTGTGCAGCCTAAAAAGCTGAGCATGCTGCTTATTTTAACCGTATAGGCTAAATGCTATATGGCGAAACCTTATTTTGCTCTTGACTCCCCTGACTTTGGAAATGTGTTACAACTAGTGGTGATACATGTAGTATATTGCAGTTCAATTAAGCGTTCTCAGATAAAGCAAACAGATCCGAGTAAAATATATATCATTTATTTGATGAATGACACTACTTGATTGATACATTAACATTTAAAAAATGCTTTGACAAAGCTAGATTAAAAAATTGTAATATGCCATATGCCGGCAAACTGTACAATAAGGGTAAATAATCATATTACATATATAAAAAACAAATAAAATATTTTTGTGTGTGCATTATACGTTTTCATAAAATTCAACATCTTTTTAGTGTGACGCAGCACAAAATGGACACCTCACTTCCATAATCGGTAGAATCCCAGGGCAATGGCAAGGCAGGCAAACACAGACGCTGTAAAAAGAAAGGAGGAAAAGCCGGTCAAGTTCAGAAAAAATAAAAATAAAAATCCTTTTCCTGTGCAGAAGGCCAAGGAGTTTTTAAGACAACTAAGACACAGCCAGGCTATGGACCTAATGGGTATCACCCCCCAAAAGTATGCCTTGATCTGCTATGGATGGTCTCCAGTTTGATCATTACTTGCTAGATAGCGAATAGTCTCCAGTTTGATCGTTACCTGCTAGATAGTGAATGGTCTCCAGTTTACATGCTAGATAGTGAATGGTCTCCAGTTTACACGCTAGATAGCGAATGGTCTCCAGTTTACCTGCTAGATAGCAAATGGTCTCCAGTTTGATCATTACATGCTAGATAGCGAATGGTCTCCAGTTTGATCATTACCTGCTAGATAGTGAATGGTCTCCAGTTTGATCATTACCTGCTAGATAGTGAATGGTCTCCAGTTTGATCATTACCTGCTAGATAGCGAATGGTCTCCAGTTGACCTGCTAGATAGCGAATGGTCTCCAGTTTACCTGCTAGATAGCGAATGGTCTCCAGTTTACCTGCTAGATAGCGAATGGTCTCCAGTTTACCTGCTAGATAGCGAATGGTCTCCAGTTTGAGGGACTCCAGGATGGTTTTCAGCGACGCCACCTCCAGGTCAATCTTCTTGTTGGTTTCCATGTTGTCATGCTCAATGTCGGTGTTCTGATGAAGGAGGAGGAGACAGGGTTTTAAAACGGAACAACATCAGCACCTTGGCTGGCGGACAGGACTGAATGAACAGCCTTAGACTGGTCATCTTCTCATTGATATATCTTAATTATGGGATGTTTGTGTTTCTAGAAGTTTTGGGAGGTATTCCGAAAAGAAGAGGTTACCCAATGAATTGCCACAAACCCATAGATCTCATTTCTTATGCATAAGTATAATAGTCATGGCTATCCCAGATATGTCTTTCAGACCAACAGAGCAATCATTTTGTGATATCACTTGAGAGTTAAAACCACCGAGACTAACAGATTAGAGATATCCATGTTGCTTTTCTCTATGTTGTGTCAGCAGATATGCTGTAGTTCAGGAAACGGATATATTAATTTGATAGCAAAGAAGATTTATAAACGACGAGCAGTCTTTGAAGGGACAGGTTACCTTCTGTTGGAACTCTGCATTGGCCTCCATTAGCCTCTTCTCTTGCTCTGTGAACTGAAAACAAAAAGAGGACAGGTGAGGGAGAGATGGTGGGTGAGACAGAGAGAGAGAGAGAAGACAGGAGAGAGAGAGAGAGAGAGAGAGAGAGGACAGGCGAGAGACAGAGGACAGGTGAGGGAGGGAGAGAGAAAGAGAGAGAGAGAGAGAGAGAGAGAGAGAGAGAGAGAGAGAGAGAGAGAGAGAGAGAGAGAGAGAGAGAGAGAGAGAGAGAAAGAGGACAGGAGAGAGACAGAGGACAGGTGAGGGAGGGAGAGAGAGAGACAGAGGACAGGTTAGAGAGAGACACACACATACACACAACTTCAAAAGACAGTAACATAAACGACGTACAGTCACCGACACAGGCTAAGGTACTCACTATGTCACAAACACAGGCTAAGATACTCACTATGTCACAAACACAGGCTAAGGTACTCACTGTCACAAACACAGGCTAAGATACTCACTATGTCACAAACACAGGCTAAGATACTCACTATGTCACAAACACAGGCTAAGATACTCACTATGTCGCAAACACAGGCTAAGGTACTCACTATGTCAGAGATCCTGCTGTTCTCTAAGTTGATGTCCAGTTTAGACTCTCCTCGGATTTTCTTACACTCCTCCTGAAGAGACACAAAAAGACACATAAACGCAAAACAACAGCACAGTGAACGCAAACTGAGTCTGTTTCCACAATGCCAAACCAAACCCACATATATTTAGTATTTAAAGTCGTAGTACTGACCGTGAGTATTCCAAACCAAACCCACATATATTTAGTATTTAAAGTCGTAGTACTGACCGTGAGTATGCCAAACCAAACCCACATATATTTAGTATTTAAAGTCGTAGTACTGACCGTGAGTAGGTTCCTTATTTGATCCAGCTCTCTTTTCATTTTCTGCAGATGAAGAATGAGACAGTCTTAGAAAACTCTCCATGAACAGATGAACATGCCTGTAACAGTTGATGTAGCACTTTATTTATGACAATCAACTTCACAGTGGTAAAGGAAAGAAATGGCTTGGACCGTATTGTTTATGTATTGATATTGTTTTTTGTCATGGGAAGCATTGACACTTATAAATCAATACATACAGTGCAAATATGAAAACAGCCATACATAAATCAGACCACGGCCATTAACAAAGTCTTAAATGCTGTAATAACATAACAGGATGAAAATGTTAAGTATCACAGCCATAACTCAGTTATTAGATCAAACATTGCTATTGTTTCTGACGTTTCGTTTATTTTGTTTATCGGGCCTGGAGAACAACACTATGATGTTGAATGGGGTCAGAGTTCATGGCTTCTGAAAGCAGGCTTTAACACTTTAACACCATCGCTGAAGTACCGCGTTTTCCGAGCGTAGGTTGGCAAAGTCGCTCTTCTCCAGGATCACCATGTCTTTCCTGATGGAGTCTAGATGGGCCATGATTTGCTGGAGAGCTATCTCCTGCAACACACACCCACACACACAATTGAGAGGAGTTTGAGTCACAGGTGCACCTTCAACATCTGTGTGTGTGTGTGTGTGTGTGTGTGTGTGTGTGTGTGTGTGTGTGTGTGTGTGTGTGTGTGTTTGAAGCCCACCTGATGTGCTGTTGTCACCATGTCTTTGTAAACCATGTCCATGTTGGCAGTAGTCAGAGTCACTAGAGCTGCTACCACAACCTCTGCCTGACGCTTCTCGTAACCTTTAGAAAGTAGAGGACAACATGATCACATAACAATCATCATAATAATAAACTAAAGATAATGGAAAACGGCGATACTTTTATTTTGTCACAGAGTTTCAAGTTTAGTTTCACTAGAGCTATACGCAATTTTTTATGATTGCCATTGATTATTTGATTTTAACTGACTGAACTGAAAGAGAGAATGGATCAATGTTAAGTGACCAGCTTAATAAGAAACAGAATCTGGCATCTTAATGAAGAATCATAAATCACCGCTATTCTCCAGCTCCATGACAACCGCGTGGGAGTCAAAGGTCAGCTTCCGCTGCTCCAGAGGGGTCAGCTCGATCTTCCTCACGTCAAATGCCAACGGCGCCGCAACATGGAACTCTATGGGACATAGTGACGAGGCAATCAACACACACACACAGTCAGTCAGTCAGTCATATACACACCCTGTCCCAGACAGAGTAATACCCCAAAGCTATTCTGGGTTTTTGCAACTGTTTATTTTTAGATTGCAGACATAAACGTGCAATAGTGCAGTACTTAGAATACACTACGCACGTGTTGGACAGATAGACACAGGCATGCAGACAATTCTGATGATAACCTACTGAAGGGCGTATCCCACTGGTTTCAAGTAAAACATGTTTTATTTTGACTCACAACTCACCCTTTCTGAAATGTAATATGCTCCGGGTTTTATTAAGCTGACAATGACAAACCCGTAGTAGCCTGTTTATGCTAGCCATATTGTCAGCTAATAGTCCCAACGACTTTTTGACAAGTTAATACAACTGTGTTGTAAACGGGACACAATCATTTATTCCCCACCATCGCCAGCAGATATTTAAAACGTCCTCGCTCTGTGGGATATATCGTTCCTTTTGACTTTGTGTTGGGGCACTGGAGCCAGGACAGGATATGATATCAGTTAAGACTCTTATGGGAGTAAATGTAGCAGGAAGTGTCGATAAAGTTTTGTCAACAAAATAAACATGGCGGCGCCCGTGGATAGCCATCGGGGTTGGTTCCCTGCCTTAGCACTGGGGGTTACTTTTCTAAAATGCATTTTGATAAACTCATAGTAAGTAACACATGGAACGGAACTGTTGTTGTTTGTAAAAACACTTAACGTTAACATTACGCTGTCTGTCCTGGAATGTATAGATCATGAATACAGCCAGGTAGAGCTAGCTGACGTGTCGTTAGCAAGCAAGCTGAGTTACAGTTGTGCTTATGACAGCTTTGCATGTCGTGTTAGTTTCATTGCAATTCAGGTTCGGCTGGAACATTTTATCTGCTGATTTTTTTCTATCCTTGCGGTACCGTCTCATTCCTTTGGTACCGGAATGTTTAACGATAACAGTTTGTTAATTACATTTTTTGTGAAAGATATAAAGGTATATCATTCATATTATTTTGATAAACATGCAGACAGCAAGCTAGTTGATCCTTCTGATTTACCAACCATTACTTGTTTATTCCTACTTATGTTTTCTGTTTACGTTGGTCACATCTCTGTCTTCCAGTCATTCAACAGACTTTGAGGTGCACAGGAACTGGCTGGCTATTACTCATAGCCTCCCGGTTTCCCAGTGGTACCATGAGGTGAGGGCTGCAGCTAATATTACATAAGCTGTTTGGGTAGTAGTGTCAAACAATCAAAAGGTTATCAGCACCTTGGGTCTCGTTCTCTTCCCGTACAGAACACCTCGGAGTGGACCCTGGACTACCCGCCGCTGTTTGCCTGGTTCGAGTACGGCTTGTCCCACGCCGCGAAGCACTTTGATCGCAACATGCTGGTGGTACAGAACCTAAATTATGCCAGCCCAGCCACCGTCTTGTTTCAGAGACTGTCTGTCATCTTCACCGACGGCCTCTTCATCTACGCTGTCAGACAGTGAGTTTCTGTGTTGATAACAGTGAGCTATGTAACAGCAACACCACCACAGCAGAGCCGGATCATGTACCGCCACTTGAAACTTGTGTTTTTGTTTTTGCCCTTTAACTTAACTATTTGACTGTGTTTCGAATCACTCACTACAATTCGTTGACTTTTTTTTATTCATAGTTATATAACCAACATGTACAGCATGACACGTCATACCATAGAAATACAATGTTCTTTACCAATAGATCTTAAAATTATGTGCAATATAGAAATACTAGCAAACCTTAAATACAAAAATGAATGGAAAATCACTACTAATTTAGTGCTTGCCTGGTTTTGTGAAGAATGTTGAAATATTAAATCTCTTTAGCGAGTGTCTTTTTTGAAAAGTGTACTGTTGTCGTCTTTATCCTCGCCAGATGGTGCGACATTGTGAAGGAGCAGAAACCGAACAAGGATCTCATGAAGAGGCCAGATTTGATCGTTTCAGTGCTGCTTCTCTGGAACTTTGGCCTTCTGGTGGTTGACCGTATCCTTCTCACAGTACAGGCAGACAGATAAACAGACAGGCAGACAGACAGGCAGGCAGACAGACAGGTGTCTCACTGTGTTACATATAGCTGGATAACACTTTGAATCCCTTTTTAGAATATTCAAATTTTCAGTCTATTTTACAGATATGATTTTCTGTCTTGATGGTATATTTGTTGGGGACATGTTTCAGGATCTTAACTCTGTCCTCCTAGACATCCATTTCCAGTACAACGGTTTCCTGTCCGGCCTTCTCCTGCTCTCCGTAGCACGACATTCCCAGGTGAGATCTAAACTCATCCTAACCCTAACCCTAACCCTAACCCTATCAGAGATCAATAGAGATATCTAAACTCATCCTAACCCTATCAGAGATCAATAGAGATATCTAAACTCATCCTAACCCTATCAGAGATCAATGGAGATATCTAAACTCATCCTAACCCTATCAGAGATCAATGGAGATATCTAAACTCATCCTAACCCTATCAGAGATCAATAGAGATATCTAAACTCATCCTAACCCTATCAGAGATCAATGGAGATATCTAACTCATCCTAACCCTATCAGAGATCAATGGAGATATCTAAACTCATCCTAACCCTATCAGAGATCAGTGGAGATATCTAAACTCATCCTAACCCTATCAGAGATCAATAGAGATATCTAAACTCATCCTAACCCTATCAGAGATCAATGGAGATATCTAAACTCATCCTAACCCTATCAGAGATCAATAGAGATATCTAAACTCATCCTAACCCTATCAGAGATCAATGGAGATATCTAAACTCATCCTAACCCTATCAGAGATCAATAGAGATATCTAAACTCATCCTAACCCTATCAGAGATCAATAGAGATATCTAAACTCATCCTAACCCTATCAGAGATCAATGGAGATATCTAAACTCATCCTAACCCTATCAGAGATCAATAGAGATATCTAAACTCATCCTAACCCTATCAGAGATCAATGGAGATATCTAAACTCATCCTAACCCTATCAGAGATCAATAGAGATATCTTAACTCATCCTAACCCTATCAGAGATCAATAGAGATATCTAAACTCATCCTAACCCTATCAGAGATCAGTGGAGATATCTAAACTCATCCTAACCCTATCAGAGATCAATGGAGATATCTAAACTCATCCTAACCCTATCAGAGATCAATGGAGATATCTAAACTCATCCTAACCCTATCAGAGATCAATAGAGATATCTAAACTCATCCTAACCCTATCAGAGATCAATGGAGATATCTAAACTCATCCTAACCCTATCAGAGATCAATAGAGATATCTAAACTCATCCTAACCCTATCAGAGATCAATGGAGATATCTAAACTCATCCTAACCCTATCAGAGATCAATAGAGATATCTTAACTCATCCTAACCCTATCAGAGATCAATGGAGATATCTAAACTCATCCTAACCCTATCAGAGATCAATGGAGATATCTAAACTCATCCTAACCCTATCAGAGATCAATGGAGATATCTAAACTCATCCTAACCCTATCAGAGATCAATGGAGATATCTAAACTCATCCTAACCCTATCAGAGATCAATAGAGATATCTAAACTCATCCTAACCCTATCAGAGATCAATGGAGATATCTAAACTCATCCTAACCCTATCAGAGATCAATAGAGATATCTAAACTCATCCTAACCCTATCAGAGATCAATAGAGATATCTAAACTCATCCTAACCCTATCAGAGATCAATGGAGATATCTAAACTCATCCTAACCCTATCAGAGATCAATAGAGATATCTAAACTCATCCTAACCCTATCAGAGATCAATGGAGATATCTAAACTCATCCTAACCCTATCAGAGATCAATAGAGATATCTTAACTCATCCTAACCCTATCAGAGATCAATAGAGATATCTAAACTCATCCTAACCCTATCAGAGATCAGTGGAGATATCTAAACTCATCCTAACCCTATCAGAGATCAATGGAGATATCTAAACTCATCCTAACCCTATCAGAGATCAATGGAGATATCTAAACTCATCCTAACCCTATCAGAGATCAATGGAGATATCTAAACTCATCCTAACCCTATCAGAGATCAATGGAGATATCTAAACTCATCCTAACCCTATCAGAGATCAATAGAGATATCTAAACTCATCCTAACCCTATCAGAGATCAATGGAGATATCTAAACTCATCCTAACCCTATCAGAGATCAATGGAGATATCTAAACTCATCCTAACCCTATCAGAGATCAATGGAGATATCTAAACTCATCCTAACCCTATCAGAGATCAATAGAGATATCTAAACTCATCCTAACCCTATCAGAGATCAATGGAGATATCTAAACTCATCCTAACCCTATCAGAGATCAATAGAGATATCTAAACTCATCCTAACCCTATCAGAGATCAATGGAGATATCTAAACTCATCCTAACCCTATCAGAGGTCAATAGAGATATCTAAACTCATCCTAACCCTATCAGAGATCAATAGAGATATCTAAACTCATCCTAACCCTATCAGAGATCAATGGAGATATCTAAACTCATCCTAACCCTATCAGAGATCAATGGAGATATCTAAACTCATCCTAACCCTATCAGAGATCAATAGAGATATCTAAACTCATCCTAACCCTATCAGAGATCAATGGAGATATCTAAACTCATCCTAACCCTATCAGAGATCAATAGAGATATCTAAACTCATCCTAACCCTATCAGAGATCAATGGAGATATCTAAACTCATCCTAACCCTATCAGAGATCAATAGAGATATCTAAACTCATCCTAACCCTATCAGAGATCAATGGAGATATCTAAACTCATCCTAACCCTATCAGAGATCAATAGAGATATCTAAACTCATCCTAACCCTATCAGAGATCAATAGAGATATCTAAACTCATCCTAACCCTATCAGAGATCAATGGAGATATCTAAACTCATCCTAACCCTATCAGAGATCAATGGAGATATCTAAACTCCTCCTAACCCTATCAGA
>CM030172.1:1157500-1215000 GCA_017639675.1 Aplochiton taeniatus
TACCAGTTACTTTGTCCATTGGGTTTCTATTCAGAAGCAAAACAAAAACAGCATGTTGCCGTATACTGTTCCTTTTCAGTTTAATAAATTAAAAAGGTCAATGTTCTAGATGACATAAGCCCTGTTTTTTCTTCTTGTTTTGAGAGTTGACCTGACCCAGGGTTATGTGTTGTTTGTGCAGGCGGATCAGTGAGGTGGCAAAGCTTCAGTCCTGTCCGTCTGGTGGCTCTGGGATCCATCGTGCTGTCAGTCACTGCTGTTTCCTTAGGACCTTTCTTTGCCATGGTACGTCCTGCTCACTGACATCCTTACATATGTCAACACTAAGATTATTATATATGTTAACTGTATGTCCTGTTCACTGACATCCTTACATATGATAACAACTAAGATTATTATATGTGTTAACTGTATGTCCTGCTCACTGACATCCTTACATATGTCAACACTAAGATTATTATATATGTTAACTGTATTCCTGCTCACTGACATCCTTACATATGTCAACACTAAGATTATTATATATGTTAACTGTACGTCCTGCTCACTAAGATTATTATGTTTATTTTAGGTCCTACACACTTAGATTCTTACATCTGTTAACTGTAGATCCTGCGCACTAATGTCTTAAAGGGGCGGTTGATGCTGTGTGTGTTTGTATTGTTTCTTAAAGGGGAGGGTTGATGGAGTGTGTGCTTGTATTGTTACATCTTAAAGGGGAGGGTTGATGCAGTGTGTGTTTGTATTGTTACATCTTAAAGGGGAGGGTTGATGTAGTGTGTTTGTATTGTTACATCTTAAAGGAGAGGGTTGATGCAGGGTGTGTTTGTATTGTTACATCTTAAAGGGGAGGGTTGATGCAGGGTGTGTTTGTATTGTTACATCTTAAAGGGGCGGTTGATACAGTGTGTGTTTTTATCTTACAGGGCCAGCTGCCACAGGTTCTATCCAGACTCTTCCCCTTTAAGAGGGGCCTGTGCCACGCCTACTGGGCCCCTAACTTCTGGGCCCTTTATAACGTGGTGGACAAGGCTCTGTCTGTCCTGGGTGAGTCCCCCCCCACGGCCGCCCCCTGGGACCAGCTACAACGTACAAAAAAAAAAAAGAAAAAAGACAGAGAGAGATCTCCTCTTTAGAATAGTTTTGTTTTAAGTAATGAGAATCTTTATATCAAACCTTAACCTGAATGTAAATCACTATCCACCCATGCTAACCCCCGGTTGTTGCCCGGACAAAGGGCTTCGTTTGAGGCTGCTGGACGAGGCTACACTCCCTGAAGCCTCCATGACGGGAGGTCTGGTGCAGGAGTTCCACCACTCCATCCTCCCCTCCATCTCTCCCTCCTTCACTCTCGTCTGCACGCTCCTCTCCATCCTGGTGAGCTGTTCCTGCTGTCTCTGAACTCTCATTAGAGTTCATATTCACAGTCATATCAGTTCATATTCACAGTCATATCAGTTCATATTCACAGTCATATTAGTTCATATTCACAGTCATATTAGTTCATATTCACAGTCATATCAGTTCATATTCACAGTCATATTAGTTTATATTCATATTCATATTAGTTCATATTCATATTAGTTCATGTTCATATTAGTTCATATTCACAGTCATATCAGTTCATATTCACAGTCATATTAGTATATATTCATATTCATATTAGTTCATATTCATATTAGTTCATGTTCATATTAGTTCATGTTCATATTAGTTCATGTTCATATTAATATTAGTTCACATTCATTTTCATATTAGTTCACAAACCTTATTTCCATGGAGACGTATGATAGTGTTGACACAGTGTCTCCTCCATTAACACAACCCTTATTTCCATGGAGACGTATGATAGTGTTGACACAGTGTCTTCTCCATAGCCGGCTGTGCTGTGTCTCTGGCACCGACCTGATCCCCGGGCGTTCCTGCGGTGCCTGGTGCTGTGTGCTCTGGGCTCCTTCATGTTTGGCTGGCACGTCCATGAGAAGGCCATCCTCATAGCCATCCTACCCCTCAGGTGAGAGAGAGAGACAGAGACAGAGAGAGAGAGAGACAGAGAGAGACAGAGAGAGACAGAGAGAGACAGAGAGACAGAGAGACAGAGAGACAGAGAGACAGAGAGACAGAGAGACAGAGAGACAGAGAGACAGAGAGACAGAGACAGAGACAGAGACAGAGACAGAGACAGAGACAGAGACAGAGACAGACAGAGACAGACAGAGACAGACAGAGACAGACAGAGACAGACAGAGACAGACAGACAGACAGACAGACAGACAGACAGACAGACAGACAGACAGACAGACAGAGACCTACATCAATCAAACAGTGGCTGGCAAACAGTGTGTTCATGACCATCCTACCCCTCAGGTTACAGTGAGGGTGATGCATTGTGTGTTTTACATTAGAGATTGAGTCTGTGATACATACTGTGTGTTTTACGATGAGTGAGTGAGAGTGATACAGAGTGTGTTTGTGTGTGAAGTCCAGGGTGCCCCTTCAGGTGAGTGAGTGAGTGAGTGAGTGAGTGAGTGTTTCACGTGTAGAACAAGAGGCACGGCTTGCTCCAGTGTAACACTTTTGATGTTGAATTGTCTGTGAATTAAACATACACTTCATAACAGTTACCATGTTCACACATTCAGTTGTCGACATCTACATATATATGAATCTAGAAGGTTCTCTGAAGTGTTGATGACCTGACAATTTAACAGTGCGCCCTCTGGTGGATCTTGAATGTAACATAGATAAAGAGAAACCTCACATTGACAATCCCTTTGGCATAACAATGAAGCTGCTCATACCCGCTCAAACCTGGGGTACCTGTCCTCCGAATACATCTATATCAGTAATATACTACGGGTTCTACATTAATGGGAGATAAGCAGGCTATAGTGAGTATTGTTATACAGTGACTTTTTGTGTGTACCCTTCAGGTTTGATCTGCATCAGGTTAGCATAACGTAGGCTTATTGATGTGTCAGCTACTGGTAATAAATGTTTATGATCTGTATCAGCTTAGCATAACGTAGGCTTATTGATGGGTCAGCTACTGGTAATAAATGTTTATGATCTGTATCAGCTTAGCATAACTTAGGCTTATTGATGGGTCAGCTACTGGTAATAAATGTTTATGATCTGTATCAGGTTAGCATAACGTAGGCTTATTGATGGGTCAGCTACTGGTAATAAATGTTTATGATCTGTATCAGCTTAGCATAACTTAGGCTTATTGATGGGTCAGCTACTGGTAATAAATGTTTATGATCTGTATCAGCTTAGCATAACGTAGGCTTATTGATGGGTCAGCTACTGGTAATAAATATTTATGATCTGTATCAGCTTAGCATAACGTAGGCTTATTGATGGGTCAGCTACTGGTAATAAATGTTTATGATCTGTATCAGCTTAGCATAACTTAGGCTCATTGATGGGTCAGCTACTGGTAATAAATGTTTATGATCTGTATCAGCTTAGCATAACGTAGGCTTATTGATGGGTCAGCTACTGGTAATACTTTTCCTCATGCAGGTGTTTCTACCCACCCTAACTAGAGTATTGATGTTTGAATTGTTGTTGTCTTTCCAGCATCTTAGCGGTGGAGAACAGAGAGGATGCTGGGATATTTCTGATGCTGGCCACTACAGGCCATGCCTCCCTGTTTCCTCTGCTCTTCACTGCAGCAGGTGAGGGCCTTGGCAACCCCGTTACCATGGCGCCATTACGGCTCCCTACCAGGGAGCCATTTTAGCATGACCGAGTTTTGTGTGTGTGAAAATTGCAAATAATGAATTGCTCGAAAATTTTGCAACGATCTCTTTTTGCTGCCTCGGGTTTGTCTCCATTGATGTCTTGAGGAATGCTTCTGTCTGTTGTTTTGACAGAACTGCCCACCAAAGTCCTGCTCATGCTGATGTTTGTGACCTACAGTTTCCCTGCCCTGAAACACCTCCACAGGTGGGTTCACTACCGTCACATTACAAAGCAGGGCTCTCTTTAGGAAACATCTCTAGCTTCACATCTGGAATGTATATTTGTGTGGGTTACATACCTATCAGACGTTCTAAAGAGTTTCTCTGTACGAGTAAAAATGTAATTTGTAATTTAATGAGTTGTTTCTTTTATTTGTCTATCCTTGGAAAGTGTCGGTGTGTTCTTATAAAGGCACTCTTAAATTAAAGTTATTATTATTATTATTTAGAAAGGAACACAGTCTATTTGAAGCTGAGAAGCTATTTAAAACGATGCAGTATGTTGTTGAAGTTCTTAGACACTTAATGCGCTCTCTTCTTAGTGGCCGTGGCTCCCTACTCCACCCTCTAGAGGCGCTCTACATCCTGGGCCTGGTTGCCGTGGGGATCCTCTGTGAGATCGTTTACCCGCTGTCGCCGTGGCAGCAGCGCCTGCCCTTCCTCCCCCTGCTGGTGACGTCGGTGTACTGCGCCCTGGGTGTCTGCTCCTCCTTCCTCCGTCTGTACGTCTCTCTGTGGAGAAGCTCCCAGAGCAGCAAAGACAAGCTGCAGTGACGGCCCGCAGCACAGCGCCACACACAAACCGCTTCAGGCCGTTCGAAAAAGCTGGAGGCGTTTTTGTTTTTTGATTCCGCCAGCCATGCACTTGACCACAGAGAGGGGCTATCACTTACGGTGCTAAATCAAACACGGCAATGCTTGTGGAAATGTTGGATGTGTTATCCCAAACGCCCTCTGACCCTTTGCCCAGTGAGGGACTTTGTCCGTTGACGTCTGAACTCGAAACTTCTTCCTCACTGAGATCACTGGGGGCCATGTTAGCTAGACTGTGTGTTACCATAACAACCCCTGGATCTAAGCATCATTCCACTTCTCTATGTATCTTTTCTGTTGGTTTCCCTTTCTGTTTATTTTCTTGCCGTTGTCCTGGGAATTAGTTCATAAACTTCTGCTGATGATGAGGCGTTTGGGAAGGAAAGGTTCCTAAATAAAGGAACTATTTGGAACAATCTGAAAGTTGACGTTTGAAACTAACCAGGGCCTTGAGATGAGGAGTTGGGATGTCCTCAGCGGCCTTTCTGAATCTTCATGGATCAGATCGTTTGGAGCAGCAACTGGCCAGCCGATTAGCCAGATTAGGGCTTGGTGATAGTTCAACTAATAATCCGTTCCTTTCAGAGCTAAAGGGATTTGGGAAGCATAGCCTCTGATCTTAGGCTGGGAATAGGCTGTGTGTGTGTGTGTGTGTGTGTGTGTGTGTGTGTGTGTGTGTGTGTGTGTGTGTGAGATAGCAGGACACTGGTGAATTGGGGCAGTGTGTGTCTTATGAACTGGGTTAAACAGAGTGTCCAGTGTATTAGTTGCCATGTTGTCCTTATTCTGTCTGTCCTTGCACTATAATAATATGGGGACGGTTCTGAATGAAGGTTTATTAGTACAATAATAATATGGGGAGGGTTCTGAATGAAGGTTTATTAGTACAATAATAATATGGGGAGGGTTCTGAATGAAGGTTTATTAGTACCCTGCTTTGTAAAATGCCTACTTTCTGAATTCAAAGTTTACTAGTATTTAGCAGCAAACATTTTCACTTACTGAATTCCAGGGAATTGTGGCTTTTTCTTTGGTCTGAACGTAGTTTCAACCAATGTTTCATGTATGAAAAATAACCAACGTTTGCCCAAACACACCTTAATGGTAACAGGTGGTGAAAGTTTCTAAGCTGTTGTCTATCTTTTTGTCAGGAAATCAAAAATATATTTAATACAATCTTGTAATCTAGTGTCTTTTTCTGTGTGGTCGAGGGGGGAAAACAGATGAATAATATCAGATAGAAAGTTGCATACTGTGTTATGCTTACATTTACTATATACTCCATGTTGAAATGTTCGACAGCAAAGTGTTGACCGTCATGTAGATGTGATCATTTGATTTATTGATAAGGCAGCACAAAACAGAGACGAAACATAAATGATTCTCTTCCGTTTTCACAGAGCTAGTTGTGTAGCATTTCGGTCCTGTCAAGACAATTCTATTGCACAGCAAAAGGAAACATTAGTCCCAAGCCTGAGATTTGACTTGTAATGACACTATTCTGAATAGATCCAACTCTCCGCATTTCCAAACTGATGTTAACCTGTTTATGAAATCAATAACAACTTAATTATAAAAACATAATATTATGTACATGTTGAAACTTCCCATTCTACACATCTTAGCAGAAAACTGCATATTCACAGCCCATTCTCACCGCCCAGAGAAAAACAGCTATTCGGTACAGTTGATTCAACAAAACAAAGCAAAGAAATGCTATTTGGTACTGTGAGATGATGTAGAGAACAAACAGCTATTCGGTAGACTACATTCCCTTTTTGACCTATGCCAGTGAAACTGAAAACAGAGCGCTGGACTGAGGCCTCTCAGTCAACTCAGATCAGATATTATAAGTTACTGCAGGTCACTACGTCTTTGTTCACTATGATATAAGTGTAATATTCATATAATTACCATTATCGGGTTATGATCGGTGCGTTAGTGTGCATGTAAACACACTGTGATATAAGTGTGATGTTTACTGGTAACACGTGCACCCGGAATTCCGACACAGAGAAGGAGATACAGAGCGGATCAAGTTCAAGTTATGACATCATGAAGAGAACAGGTTGTGATAGGTTAAACTCCGACACAGAGAAGGAGATACAGAGCAGATCAAGTTCATGTTATGACATCATGAAGAGAACAGGTTGTGATAGGTTGGACTGTTGACCAGGAAGAAGACAGTTTGTGTGTGAGGCTGTGTGAAACTGAATGTAACTGTGCAGTCAACCATGGGCGCCAATAAGGGGGGCTGCCCCCAAATGAAAAGAGTGGTTTTCATCTGGTGAGCTTGAACATTGTTCTTGATATTGTTAATATAAGCCTTAATTCATTTGGGAGATTTCCAGAATTGTTGAAAACGTTTATCTTTTGTGTGTGCAAATGAGAAAAAATAATGAGAGAAAACCAATCCTACAAGGCATTGATGGAATCTGTTCTGGTCTCGACTCGTTCTGCCTAACTGCACCGTGCTCCATGGGGAAAGTCAGTCGGAATGCTCCCTCATTCCCTGGTGGCCGTTCCACTGTTCATCTCACCAAAATGTCAGACGTCCGTTTAAGATAGCTGGCCGGTTGTCGTGGTTACGTAACCGACCGACCGTTCTCTCTCTCCTGGACTGGAACAACCTCCAGGTCGAGCAGAGCTGAGCCCCCATCCTAAATAAAGCCTTCGCGTTGCTGTGGCGACAGCTCAGCAGTTGGAAGCTCTGAACCCTTTAGAGCATTAGGAAGGATCAGCCTGTGCTGTACCGCTCCCCCAAGGACGCTCACCTGGCACGCTCCTGCAGCCATGACGACAGGACACGTTTGACCTCTTTGACGCGCTGATCAACGGCACAGTGGTGCCACTCCAACGTCGACTGAGGATTGTGGTTGTGGATGAGGGCAGTCTTCTTCGGTGGTATAGGTAGGACACACACACCTCAGTCTACCTCTGCATTCTGCGGGGCTCACTGGGGTCAGTCTTCCTCGGTGGTATGGGTAGAACACACACCTCAGTCTACCTCTGCATTCTGCGGGGGTCACTGACAAAGCTGGTATGGGTAGAACACACACCTCAGTCTACCTCTGCATTCTGCGGGGGTCACTGACAAAGCTGGTATGGGTCGCTAACATCACAGACTCTGGTGTTTTGGAAAATGGGTCAGTTTAAACAGTCTGGGTGGAATCAAAGGATTATTAACCTTTTGGCTTCTTTAGAAGAAAAATCCTTTAAAAAGAATGAGTTCATTATTTTGAGGAGAGGAGAGTAGGGTTAGGGTTAGGGTTAACCTTTTGGATTCTTAAGAAGGAACAACTTCATTATTTTGAGGAGAGTAGGGTTAGGGTTAGGGTTAACCTTTTGAATTCTTCAGAAGGAACTACTTCATTATTTTGAGGAGAGTAGGGTTAGGGTTAGGGTTAGGGTTAGGGAGGAATGGAGATCTTTGCCAGGTTCTTCCTCCTTTGCCTCAAGCAAACTGCCACCAGGCCCTAAACGGGTCACAGACCCCCCAACCCCCTCCACTCCATGTCCTGGGACCTCTGGAGAACGTCTGGAGAACATCTGGGGAACGTCTAAAGAACCTCTGGAGAACGTCTGGAGAACCTCTGGAGAACATCTGTTGAACCTCTGGAGAACGTCTCGAGAACGAACATCTAGAGAACCTCAGGAGAACATCTGGAGAACATCTGGAGAACCTCTGGAGAACATCTGGAGAACCTCTGGAGAACGTCTGATAGGAGGAGCCATCTCCTATCAGCTCATTGGGGGAGCCCCAAGCTCCTTCTCTGGTTCTTTCTGTGTGTGTGTGTGTCTGTGTGTGTATGTGTGCGTGGGTGGGTGGGGGATCTCCCAATTACAGTCTTATAAATATAGGGGAGGGGGTTCAGAGTCCTTTCATTGGCACCCCTGGTGCACCGACCAGAACCGGGTTTAATCCCGGACCCTGGCTTCGACGATGATGACGAGGATGGGTGTGAGGTCCATCATCTTCTTCAGCATCTCCATGATGTCTGGGTGGCCTTTGGCCCCCTCAATAAACTCCTCCAGCGTCAGCTCACCTGGGAGGGGACAAAACAGAAGAGAGGAATGAAAATAAAAGACCTTGAAAGAGGGTGGATAATATATCTCTGACATGATGGTGAATCTCTGGAATAGAATTAATATACTGTCTTTCTTCATATACTGTCTTCATATACTGTCTTTCTTCATATACTGTCTTCATATACTGTCTTTCTTCATATACTGTCTTCATATACTATCTTTCTTCATATACTGTCTTCATATACTGTATTCCTTAATATACTGTCTTCATATACTGTCTTTCTTCATATACTGTCTTCATATACTATCTTTCTTCATATACTGTCTTCATATACTGTCTTTCTTCATATACTGTCTTCATATACTGTCTTGTTTCATATACTGTCTTCATATACTATCTTTCTTCATATACTGTATTCCTTACCCTCTCCGTTCACGTCAATCTTCTCAAATATAAGAGACACGATTTCCTCTGGGGCAATTTCATGGTTCCGTGTGATGTCCTGAATGGCCTGGAAGAGAGGAAAGGGGGGAGGGAGAGAAGAAAAGAGAAAGGGAAGGGGAGAGAGAGAGAGAGAGAGAGAGAGAGAGAGAGAGAGAGAGAGAGAGAGAGAGAGAGAGAGAGAGAGAGAGAGAGAGAGAGAGGGAGGAACAGGTGGAAAGACTTCAATAAAATGTAACCTTTGTAAGCTTTGCTCGGTAAAGCCTCCCACATCCCTCTCTGACTCTGTGACTCTGAGTGCAGTCGAGTCATAGAATGTCAGGTCATTGTATCCGTGTCCTGACCGCACTAATGGTCTAAGTCTCTTCTTGGTAGCGCTCAGATTAAAACAGCACGCTTGTAGGAAAGTGAGATAAAGAGAGAGAGAGAGAGGGAGGGAGAGAGGTTGAGAGAGAAAGACAGTATATGCCAATTTAAACCCAATGTATATGTACAATTATACAAATGCTTGGCAAATACTATGACAGATTTGAACCGCAGTAATGTCAACTATCATACATGGGTGATCCTACAGCCACGGCCACTTCAATGTCCTGATGGTTTTTTTTTAAAGAAAATCGTTTTTTTTCCCTTTTCTTCTTCTTTATATCTTAAGTTCATACTAAAATCATCCAAGACATTTTTTTAACAACTATTTAGTATTTGTATTGATTTTCTGATTTTATAACTCAATTTCCCTGTCCTTACTATTTTAACACTGGTAGAACGGTGTTTCAGTTGGTTATAGTTTCTAAAAGTTTGCAGGATCACCCACATATAGATAGACACACAGACATAGTGTGACACAGAGCACACTGACTGGGTTTCTCACACTACAATATATATGTGAAACTGGTGAAAAGGAGAGTTTCAATACAACAGTTTTTACTGGTGACACTTCCTTCTTACTTCCTGGATATCAATGAATCAGCTAATAACCATGATAACCTCCACAGGCAAGACAAACGTGTAAAAAGCGCTCTCACAAAATGAGGTCAAGTTTTCCTGGGGATTATTGGATCTCTTTGGATGAGTTCATCCAATAGATTAAGTTTATTTTATATATATATATATATATATATATATATATATATATATATATATATAGGATTAGATTAAGTTTATTATATATATATATATATACGATTAGATGAAGTTTATTATATATATATATATATATATATATATATATATATATATATATATATATGATTACATTTATTATATATATAGCATTGAATTAAGTGGCGACAACTAATTTCAGTTCTAATCCCGATGATTTCTCGCAATCAGTTTCCAGATCCTTGAACAATTGAGATGACAGAAAATGGACGTCTCGTTTCAGTACTAACGATCGTTTTACATACAACACATCGTCTGTCCTAGAGACCAATTGATTTAAGGGCTAAAAAGTCACACATTTGGTCATAAACTGATTGTCTGGGGGAGTCGTTCAATCAATGTTTTTGTGAAAATATTACCGAAAAGATGGTCTCCAGTTCATCTTTGTCGATCTTCCCATTGCCGTCCTGGTCAAACAGCTTGAAGTACCACTTCAGTTTCTGGTTGATCTCACCCTTCAACATCAAACTGATTGCAGCTATGTACTCCACAAAGTCTATATATCCGTCCTGCGAACACAGAAGAAAGGAACATGATTTAACGTGAAACGAAAGATTGGTCTCGGCCACAGCTAATTGCAGAGTAGCACAACTCCAGGTCACAGTAGCAATGAAAAAGCTAGTTTCAACTTTTATTTTGAAAAGAAAAGATGAGCGTGCTTTCATCAGAAAGACAAAAAGCCGACCTGAAGACAAAACATTGGCAACTATACAGGCATAACACATATATCTCTGCCAAAATGTATGAAAAAAGAATAATCCTGTGATCCTTTCTGTTGTTCCTTGGCTATTAGGATGTGGTCTGCATGCAAACAGATGATACTACTTAAAAAAAAGAATTGTGTTCTCGAGTCAAGCTTTAAAGGAGACAAGCCATGCAGAGTCTAACAGTGTTCTTTACAACAAGGACGTAATGGTGATATGAATTCCATTTGATTGTGTTGTTTAGTTTATAGTTTATTGTATAAATAGTATGTGATGTTCCTAGATATTAGATGTTCCTAGACAAAAAATAAAAATAGTAAAGTTCTAGTAACTTTTCTTTAGCACAATAGGAATGAAAGCATCTCCTATCAGACGGCTGTGTGGCTGCTAGGACCTTCCCTTGGCAGTGTGGAGCATGCTAGTCATTAGAACTTTATCCCATCCACTAAGCTGATGCGCTTTGAGACCCAGGTTCAGGTGTCGTATCCTGGGTGTACCTGCATGTCCTACCCCTAGCCAACTAGCCTGGATACCCTGTGATGTCACCACCCAACCAGGCTGGCAACCAGCCTGTACACCCAACTCTGTGGCTTGGCACCATCCTCCATCTCTACCTGCCTCACCTCACCTAGACTAAAGATGTACTGGACAGCAGGGGCGTCATGCCACCTCAAAGCAGGCCTGCCCCCCTCACTGCAGCCCCCCCCCCCCCCCCCCCCCTCCCTCAGGCCTCTGTAAGAACACGCTGGAGAAAGAATTTAAGTGGCGACCTTGAGCTGAACTTGAAATGTGCAATTTGATTTAGCATGGCTGTCTTGACTCTGCACAGTGTTTGCAGAGGGTGGGGTGGGGGTGGGGGTGTTAAAGCTCACACACACTCTGGTATTTATTTTGCAGAGGGTGGGGTGGGGGTGGGGGTGGGGGTGGGGTAGGGGTAGGGGTGTTAAGGCTCACACACACTCTAGTATTTATTTTGCAGAGGGTGGGGTAGGGGTGGGGGTGTTAAGGCTCACACACACTCTGGTATTTATTTTGCAGAGGGTGGGGTGGGGGTGGGGGTGTTAAAGCTCACACACACTCTGGTATTTATTTTGCAGAGGGTGGGGTAGGGGTGGGGGTGTTAAGGCTCACACACACTCTGGTATTTATTTGATGTGTGGAGCTGATTGCTGATGTCATGGAACACAGTGAGGGTCAATGGGTTGCCGTGGCACGTTCTGCCTGGTCATCCAGAGACAGTGACGGAACAACACCAGGGAACAAGACCAACTACCGTACACTTTCCCCATTTAAACCCTTAACACAAACTGTACTGTACACTTTCCCTAATTTAAACCCTTAATACAAACTGCACCGTACACTTTCCCCATTTAAACCCTTAACACAAACTGCCCTGTACACTTTCCCTTATTTAAACCCTTAACACAAACTGCACTGTACACCTTTTCCCTTAAAACCTTAACACAAACTGTACTGTACACTTTCCCTCATTTAAACCCTTAACACAAACTGCATTGTACACTTTCCCTAATTTAAACCCTTAATACAAACTGCACTGTACACCTTTTCCCTTAAAACCTTAACACAAACTGTACTGTACACTGTTCCCCATTTAAACCCTTAACACAAACTGCACTGTACACCTTTTCCCTTAAAACCTTAACACAAACTGTATTCTACATTTTTTCCCTTGAAACCTTAACACAAACTGTATTGTACACTTTCCTCCATTTAAACTCTTAACACAAGCATTTAGCATTTGAGTAAGCACAAGAGAGAAAGAGAGAGAGAAAGAGAGAAAGAGAGAAGAGAGAGAGAGAGAAGAGAGAGAGAGAGATAGAGAGAGAGAGAATAGAGAGCGAGAGAGAGAGAGAGAGAAGAGAAAGAGAGAGAGAGAGAGAGAGAGAGAGAGAGAGAGAGAGAGAGAGAGAGAGAGAGAGAGAGAAGAGAGAGAGAGAGAGAGAGAGGTAAAGAGAGAGAGAGAGATAGATAAATAGAGAGAGAGAGAGAGAGAGAGAGAGAGAGAGAGCACCGGTTACAGGGCTTGTCGTTGTTGGCGTCTGGTGCTCGCTAGTGTTGCTAGCTAATTCACTAAAATGTCGAGATAGAAAAAAGAAACTCCAAAGATTCATGGGGCTGGGCTAAGCCCCCAATGTTTCAAGATCCTAACAACGTCTCTGACACAAACTGTACCGTACACTTTATCCCTAAAATCCTAACACAAACTTTACAGTGCACTGTATGACCTTATCGCCAAAGCCTTAAAACAAACTGTACAGTACTCTTTCCCCCTAAATCTTTAAATATGTGCGCTTTCCCTCTAGAGCTTTAAAACGGAACCCAACCCTTTCAGGGCAATTCAAAGGGCTTCTCAAAGCCTGTTGAGATGGGTCAAACACACAGGTGCTTTTTAAGCCTGTAATGGTGAGTAAACCAGAGGAACACTGGCAGGTTTTGACTGAGAGACAGCAGCACTGTGTGCATGGCTAATTCTGATTGTGTCAGATGTATTATTTAGCATTTAGCATGCTAATAAAAATAGATGCTAAATGTTGATGAAGGCGATGACGTCTTTGTGTGAGTGTGTGTGCGAGATGGATTAAAGCTCTTAGCTAACTAATAAAAACAGTATTACGATGATGATGATGATGATGAGGAGGAGGAGGAGGATGTGTATACGCACCCCGTCCATGTCGAAGGTGAAGAAGACCTGGTCGACGTAGGTGGTGGCGTTCTCGTTCATACCCTTCAGGCCCAGGATGGCCTTGAGCTCAAACAGGGTTATGAGGCCCGACGGCGATTCCTTCATGAACATGTTGTACCAGTGGTGCATGTCCTCCCCCAGGACGTCGTCCAGGGAGCTGTGGTTCCCCATGCTGCCGAATGGGGCTCCGTTAACACACACACACACACACGCACACACACACGCACACACTCGCCGACCAGTCTAACCGATACCGGCGCTTAAAGGCTGAAAGCCAAAGGCGGCTCTGTTAAACCAATTTGGCCCAGGCGACCCAAATCGGCTTGAATCAAACGCCTGGTTCCTCCACCGGCGGCCACGGCAGCAGCAGCTGGGCCCTGGGACCTGTCCACTCCGCTGGGCCTGCGGTCTGAAGCTCTGCTGGGGGAACAGGAGCCCACCCAGGGCCTGGGGCGAGGAGGAGGAGGGAGGACGAGAGAAGAGGAGGTGCAGAGGAGGTGCAGGAGGAGTGCTTGGCTCCAGCTGCAGATGAAGCGCGGTGTGTGTGTTCCCCCCGGCTCAGGGTGTGTGGCGGCTGGATCTCGAGGCTGGGACAGGATCTCCTGGAGTAGAGACAGAGAGAGACAGAGAGAGAGCGCAGAGCAAGCCTCTGGAGGTTGAAAACCGCTTAATGCCAGCAGGACACCGAAGGAACACACTGAGAATAGCACCCTAAGAAGATAACTAGACCTCCCTCCACCCTCCTCCCTCATCCCTCGCTCTATCCCTCCTCCCTCTTCCCCTCCTCCTCTCCTCCCTCTCTTCGACCTGTAGAGGTTCCCCAGGTTTTTAGCATCTAAACCCAAGCCAGAGGTGACTGCCAGAGAAACCAGGCTGCTTAGGTAACTGTTTGTCTAACTACAAATGTACAAATGTACAGATATAAAGGAAGTCTATCCTAGTCTATCCTAGCATATAATAGGGGAAATCACTTTTTATTCTTAAGGAAAAGTTATGTTAGTATATGAAATTTAAATAATTTACAAACATCCCCCCTCGGAATACAATATTCAGTACCAATGAAATGTTTTGCCACACTTTCTGCTTCAAGTGAATGGGAAAGTCTGTCCAAACATTTGACTGGGACTGTATATACACAAAGGATATAGTATATACTTTATATAGAAAAAAAAAAAATTTTCACACACACTTTACCGAATTCCTTCTAGTGACCTTTACATCACATTTGGACCAGTTAGACTTTGAGCCAGCCAGCCAGCCAGCCAGCCAGCCAGCCAGCCATCCAGCCAGCCAGCCAGACAGACAGACAGACAGACAGACAGACAGACAGACAGACAGACAGACAGACAGACAGACAGACAGACAGGCTGTCAGTCAGTCAGTCAGTCAGCCTGCCGGCCGGCCAGCCAGAAAGATCATGGCAGGCAGGGAGGAGATCCCAGGGAATCAGATATCCACACGTAATCTGCCACCATAGATCCTCAGTTGATCCTCCGCCCATCTAAGACAAAGCAGGACAGATGAAAACCTCTCCAGGAACCATCCAACATGGTTACCAGAGCTGAAGAAGAGTGCAATTCTGACTTTTATCTCCGGGAAAAAACATTGACACATGCTAGCTACAGATTCAGAACCTACTAAATTAATTATGATCATCATTGTAAATAAGGATTAAACAGGAATTAATTTACAGACGGCATGAATATGATAACACTAGCTAAGAAATGGGTCATGATGAAGTTAGATATGTATGATGATGGATGGATCCCATTGAGAAATGTATGATGATGAATTAACACTAGCTAAATGGATGTTAGCTGTGGTACAATGTTTCAGCCCATACGAGACCCAGAGGAGAAGCTGTGGAGGGGGTTTGGTTAGTTACAGGAGGGGTGGGGGGGGGGTGGGGGGGTCTGGTCTGACTGTGAGAGATCTGGTACGCTGGGAAAGACTGGGAGGTCTAATCAGAAGTCACTCCGTTAGCAAACAGCAAACAGAAAACAGCCTGTTAATGCTAACAGGATAAGATTAAGACACTGCCAAGCCTCATTACAGCTGAAGGAGAGAGAGAGAGAGAGAGAGAGAGAGAGAGAGAGAGAGAGAGAGAGAGAGAGAGAGAGAGAGAGAGAGCGAGAGAGAGAGAGAGAGAGAGAGAGAGAGAGATAGAGAGCGAGAGAGAGAGCGAGAGAGAGAGAGTGAGCCGTTGAGGGACATTCTAATAAATGTACATCCTGCTTCATTTGCGTTGATATCCAAATGACACACTTGAACGTCCATATTCCGATATGTTGATATCAAACTATAACTACTAAGACCAAACCAAACCACAAACCACTATGTCAGTTTCAAAACACTGATATCGTAAAATTATAATTATATGAATCATCGGAAAGCAGGTATCAGACAATAAAAAATGTGATATCCAAATGGAAGACATCTGAGCCTGTATTTTGGATGTACTAAATGGTGATTAGTCTCAATGTTCCCACAGTTTGCCATGCTGTCTTTGTAGACCAGAGATCTCCTTACAATGAGGGCCTTCCCTTTCCAGTGACAATTTCTCTTCCACAAAATGAATTACCACATGTGCATGACAAAGGGTTAGACTCTCACTTCCTTTTTTGTTATGTTAGAGCGGTTGCTAGTAAATGCATGAGCATGCTATTTGTTTGTGAGTGCAGTGTTCACTATCATTTCAGAGTCTTGTAATTGTAAACAACACTAGGAAATGCATGAGCATGCTATTTGTTTGTGAGTGCAGTGTTCACTATCATTTCAGAGTCTTGTAATTGTAAACAACACTAGGAAATGTGTTGGTATTCACAGTCTTTCTACCTCATTTAGGATTATTGCCCACCACAGCCTTTGTTGTGTGGACAAATGCAGTCAATAGTGAATGAGAGTGGACTTTTTATGAGTGTGTGTGTGTTTTTGAGTAGGGAGTGTGAGGGTTTAGCAATGAATATAAAAAGTAAATATAATTTGTTACGTACATGGCACATCATAGTATGGAATGTAAGAGTGCTCGATAGTAAATGTGTGAACTTTTTATTTGTGTGTGAGTGCTTCACTAGTCTATGTGAGAGGGTTCACTAGGTAACGTAAGAGTCTGTAATTTGTGTATAAATGATTTCAATTGTGAATGTGAGACTGTTTTGTGAATATAAGTGCATTCAGGAGTGAATGTGAGTGAATTTTCTGTCAGTGTGTGTGTTTTGAGTGTGAGTGAGAATGTTCAGTGAGAATATTCATCAATTTTGGCCTAATCGGCACCTCATAGAACAGACCAATGACACACACACACACACACACACACACACACACACAAACATAATTGTTTAGTCGGCCCACTTTGACTTTATCTACTGAAGGACCACACCACAACATTGATCTGAGTCAAAGCAACATTGGCAAAGATTGTGTGGTGAAATACACAAAGATAAATTCCTCAGAACACACACACACACACACACACACACACACACACACACACACACACACAGATTGTGTGGTGAAAACATACTAGACCACAGTAGGGGTGGGAGTCTTTGAGAGTCGCAGTCTTTGTATTCCTGCAGGACACTGCATGTTTTGTATTCATATGGAATATGTCTGCATGGAAATGGCTTTGAGTCAAAGCTAAGGCTGACCTTTAACCCCGGTCACACTCTGGGAGCCCAATTCTTGAGGGTTGCACTGGTAACGAACGACCAGGCCACTGTAGACTTTTAAATTATACCATGTTGGCACTGGCTATCTACGCACCTCAAAGAGTAAACACTACAGGAAAGGATCCTTCATTTCAACTCCCTAACATATTCAATAGCAACGACTTCTGAGAAAAGTCACAGAAAAGACAGGTTAAAATGTGCTAAAAAATACTATTAAATTATAAATATAAATAAACTAAATGTGAATGGTTGTTGAAGAGAGGAGACCTGGCTGACCTTATGGAACCTCAGGGGTGGACAGGTCACTGGGCTGCCGGCAGGAAGCTGCTCCATGTTGATGAATTAAAGCCTTCTCTAGCTAAACAAAGGATTGTCCTTCTTTCACTCGTCATGGCAGATTGGACATCATCATCCACTGTGCGCGCGCGCGCGCACGCACACACACACACACACACACACACACACACACACACACACACACACACACACACACACACACACACACACACACACACACACACTCAGTGATAGCTCTGGCTAAACCAAGACCAGTGGTTAACTGGTTTGAGGTGATCAAGGGTATTTCATACATAAACGCTTCTATAATCCTGCAGATCAGTGGCATTTTTTATCTCCAGCAGAGTTTCGCCCTAAAAAGCCTTCATCTCTAGCCTATGTTAAAATGTTTCTAAAAGGCCTTCATCTCTAGCCTATGTTAAAATGTTTCTAAAAGGCCTTCATCTCTAGCCTATGTTAAAATGTTTCTAAAAGACCTTCATCTTTAGCCTATGTTAAAATGTTTCTAAAAGACCATCATCTTTAGCCTATGTTAAAATGTTTCTAAAAGGCCTTCATCTCTAGCCTATGTTAAAATGTTTCTAAAAGGCCTTCATCTCTAGCCTATGTTAAAATGTTTCTAAAAGGCCTTCATCTCTAGCCTATATTAAAATGTTTCTAAAAGGCCTTCATCTCTAGCCTATGTTAAAATGTTTCTAAAAGACCTTCATCTCTAGCCTATGTTAAAATGTTTCTAAAAGACCTTCATCTTTAGCCTATGTTAAAATGTTTCTAAAAGACCTTCATCTTTAGCCTATGTTAAAATGTTTCTAAAAGACCTTCATCTTTAGCCTATGTTAAAATGTTTCTAAAAGGCCTTCATCTCTAGCCTATGTTAAAATGTTTCTAAAAGGCCTTCATCTCTAGCCTATGTTAAAATGTTTCTAAAAGGCCTTCATCTCTAGCCTATATTAAAATGTTTCTAAAAGGCCTTCATCTCTAGCCTATGTTAAAATGTTTCTAAAATACCTTCATCTCTAGCCTATGTTAAAATGTTTCTAAAAGGCCTTCATCTCTAGCCTATGTTAAAATGTTTCTAAAAGGCCTTCATCTCTAGCCTATGTTAAAATGTTTCTAAAAGGCCTTCATCTCTAGCCTATGTTAAAATGTTTCTAAGAGGCCTTCATCTCTAGCCTATGTTAAAATGTTTCTAAAATACCTTCATCTCTAGCCTATGTTAAAATGTTTCTAAGATCCCTTCATCTCTAGCCTATGTTAAAATGTTTCTAAAAGGTCTTAATAGCATATCTTTTAATATACACGAGACCTGTCTGTCCTTAAAGCCTGTGTTTAAAACTCTTTATTGATCCAGTTATCCTTTGCCTGAAGTGAAGGTTTATTGTGCACTATGGAACATTCCCTACAGAATAGGTTACATTTAAGATCAGTGGCTGAACAAAGGATTTACCTTGTTTATTAACTAATGATCCTCCCAAAGAAGAGAATCCTAGCTCCTGCACACACACACACACACACACACACACACACACACACACACACACACACACAATCCCAGTCTAATGTAATGAATCCTCGGTGCATCACTTTCTAGGAATCTAGAAGAAGAAGACTTCCTGTAGCTGAGAAGTGGGCTGAATGTGGGGTGAGGGGGGAAAGGACAGAGCGAGAGGGAGGGAGGGAGAAGGACAGAAAGAAAGAGAGGGGGAAGGACGGAGAGAAAGAGAGGGGGAAGGACAGAAAGAAAGAGAGGGGTAAGGACGGAGAGAAAGAGAGGGAGAAGGACGGAGAGAAAGAGAGGGAGAAGGACAGAGAGAAAGAGAGGGGGAAGGACAGAGAGAAAGAGATGGAGGAGGGAGAGAAAGAGAGGGAGAAGGACAGAGAAAGAGAGGGAGGAGGGAGAGAAAGAGAGGGGGAAGGACAAGAGAAAGAGAGGGAGAAGGATGGAGAGAAAGAGAGGGAGAAGGAGGGAGAGAAAGAGAGGGAGAAGGATGGAGAGAAAGAGAGGGGGAAGGACGGAGAGAAAGAGAGGGAGAAGGACGGAGAGAAAGAGAGGGAGAAAGAGGGAGAGACAGAAAGAAAGAAAGAGAGAGAAAGAGAGGGGGAAGGACGGAGAGAAAGAGAGGGAGAAAGACAGAGAGAAAGAAAGAAAGAGAGAGAAAGAGAGGGAGAAAGGCTTTGGTCTTTAGATTTTGGGGATTTTACCGCAATTACACACATCCCCTTTAAGGTGGAACAGTACTGACCCCCCCCCCCCTCCCCCCTCTATTCTTGACCTTTGAACTTCAAACAATCATTGCAAGAAAGGGGAAACAGGTCAGCTTGTCTTTTAGACAGATTGAAATGCATCCCTAAAATAACTTGACTTTGCTGAGTCATTCCACTGTTCTGGGTCCATGTTAGAAGGCGGGCCCAAAGACGCTGAGACTAAGCTGGGTGCAGTAATCACTGGGGCTGGCTCTGGGATGCCTCCTAGGAGCGGTGCCTTCAGACAAGAGAGGAATCTGGTCAGGAAGTGACGTTTAGCTTACTGTGAAGAACAGCCAACATTCACAAGGACCTGGCACAAGACACGAACACACAGACACACACACACACACACACACACACACACACACACACATACTCAGACAGGCCAGACAGACACTCACTCAAAC
Organism: Aplochiton taeniatus; assembly: GCA_017639675.1. Lineage (NCBI taxonomy): Eukaryota > Metazoa > Chordata > Actinopteri > Galaxiiformes > Galaxiidae > Aplochiton > Aplochiton taeniatus. The sequence goes on from CM030172.1 coordinate 1,177,725, forward strand.
ACACACACAATAATATGTTAACTAGGATAATATTTCCGATTTTTCTACCAAAAATTGCTTCCAGAAAAAAAATAGTAAAACATTTTATTTCACTGCAAATATTATTTCTTTACAAAATTGATTCAACTGTTACAGCACAGTTTACAACGTTAACATCTTGATTCAAAACTTAACAGATTTTCCTTCCGATCTCACATTTATTCAGCAATTTCCAACTTTTGGCACAAAATTATATAATCTAGTCAAGAAAGGCGACAAGGCAAATAAGGCAATGTGTGAATCTATGATTTGGTTGCACTTCCTGTACTAGCTGTTGCTGTGGCTTATGCTGAAGGAATTTGATTGGCTGTAGTTATTTTAGCACCACCCCCACCCCCTTCAACATCCTCCAAATATTAAACTATAAGGGCTATCTCTACAGGTGTATCTTAAATATTCCTGATCAAAACGTTCTGCTTGGAACTTCAAACCTGCTGAATTGTCAAGCTAAGCATGTGAGAAAATCAAAGGCTGTAACCGTGGAGATATCAAAGGCTGTAACCGTGGAGACATCAGAGGCTGGAACCGTGCTGAGATTGTGACCTCACAAATCAAGATGACGCAGCCTCACACCATGGCTCTCGTACATACACAGTATTCCAGCTGACTGGGTGAGACAGTGGAAGGCTCAGCTTGGCATTGGCAGTTCCGCCAGGCTAAGCTGATCTTTTTTAGGATAACACACCGCCAGCATTCAGGACAGGGAAAGTTGATTTTAAAGAAACATGTTTTTTTAAATCTTGAAACAGTAATAAGAATATTTCATGAATCCCTTCAAGTTGTTCACATCCATACAGCAGATGTTTTCAGTGGATATATATCGTCTGAGGAACCGGGTAAACTATATAATAAAACAGGCATCACCCTTCTCCAAATACATGGAGTGGCATCACCATATCTCTGACAAATAGATAAATACGATAAATTGATATTTAGGGCACTATAGAAAACAATAATAATGCAAGCTAGCATTGCTAGTTGAATGTCCTGTCCTGAGTAGACCTCAATGCAGACAGGGTCTGCCATAACAACGACAGATCACTAAGAACAAAGTCAACAGGTCATTTGAGTCCAGGGATTTATTTACCCTGTTTCCACTGCAGCATAACTGTCTGCCCTCTACTGGACAAAACAGTCCACTGCAGTGTGATTCTCAACACAGAAACAGTGAGAGAAAGAGACATTCCTGACAAAATTATGAAAACACGTCTTGCAATGTTTCACAGCAAAACATCCCTAAGGAACTCAGAAAGCAGAGCCTGTATTCAAGATCTAGTTAGAAAGGCATTCAAAAGCTTGATGAAAAAAAAAGAAAATTCAAAGGACAAAATCATCGAATAATCAAATTCTCCCACAGTCCATTTGCCATTAGTAAAAAAAAAAAAAAAAAAGGAGGCAGCTTAAAAAAATATGAAAAAGCATCTGAAAAAAGATTCACATTTTCAGTCGGTCGCTCAAAGCGCATTGGTTGTTGTCTGGTTTTAGACACAGCCATTAAAAAGCAGTCTCTGTTCAGTCTGAAGAAGCCCCAGACAGTCTCTGGTCTCCTCTCAGGAGATGCCCTATCCCCTTCTCTCTGACATCGGCTTGACCTCGCTTAATAACAAACAGACGATGGATTCAAAGGACAGGTTAGGGTTAAAGGAAACCGTTTTCGAAACTAACGTGGGAGCGTTGAGGGGATGTTGAGGTGGAAACACGCTACAGGGTTCCCCTGGCCGAGTCCCAGGGGCCCTCTGGAGTTCCAGTGTTGAGCGTTCCAGTTTGTCAATCATCTCAGCTTTTACTGGTCGTCACCTAGGCAATGATTGAAAAACAAATAACTTGGTAAATAGTTTATATTAGCTATCCACAACATAATAACGAAATCCTCCTCATCACAGTAAATGACAACAAACAGTTATGATTTACATTGTACTAAATAAACAACAAATCACTACTGTACTTGTCTAACTAATTGCTTATTAAAAAACACACACACATTCAGACCCTGTCCATGATTCTACCAGAAATAAAATATTATTGTTTAAGTATTCTACATATTTTAAAATCTAGAAATATGTGAAACACAACTTGTCAGACAGGTGAACAAGGCGCCAATATTTTGTCAATATTAAGACATTTATTAGACCATGAATACGTCCTCTATTTGTATGTATTTTTAACGTCAGGCCTGAGTAAACCTGTGTTCAGCATGAAGACCTACACTCAAAACCCCTGTTGTTTTTACCTTATTCTAAAATGTCACCTGACTGATCACTGGAGTAGGTGTCATTCCTAGTCTCAAATTCTACGTTAAGCTCCTTATTGTACACTGGAAGTCACTTTATGATTATTACGGACAATACAGTTATGAGCAATACTTCACGCCACACACGGTGCTAATACCAAACGCTTGCACTTTAACTCACAGTCGTCTTATTGTATAACAGGGAATTGTTTATTTTAATTTTATAGGGCTTATTGAATTTGATTTAACAGTGAATTGTTTATTTTAATTTTATAGGGCTTATTGAATTTAATTTAACAGGGAATTGTTTATTTTAATTTTATAGGGCTTATTGAATTTAATTTAACAGGGAATTGTTAATTTTAATTTTATAGAGCTTATTGAATTTGATTTAACAGTGAATTGTTTATTTTAATTTTATAGGGCTTATTGAATTTAATTTAACAGGGAATTGTTAATTTTAATTTTATAGAGCTTATTGAATTTGATTTAACAGTGAATTGTTTCTTTTTATTATATAGGGCTTATTGAATTTAATTTAACAGGGAATTGTTAATTTTAATTTTATAGAGCTTATTGAATTTGATTTAACAGTGAATTGTTTCTTTTTATTATATAGGGCTTATTGAATTTAATTTAACAGTGAATTGTTTATTTTAATTTTATAGGGCTTATTGAATTTAATTTAACAGGGAATTGTTAATTTTAATTTTATAGAGCTTATTGAATTTGATTTAACAGTGAATTGTTTCTTTTTATTATATAGGGCTTATTGAATTTAATTTAACAGGGAATTGTTAATTTTAATTTTATAGAGCTTATTGAATTTGATTTAACAGTGAATTGTTTCTTTTTATTATATAGGGCTTATTGAATTTAATTTAACAGTGAATTGTTTATTTTAATTTTATAGAGCTTATTGAATTTGATTTAACAGTGAATTGTTTCTTTTTTTTATATAGGGCTTATTGAATTTGATTTAACAGTGAATTGTTTCTTTTTATTATATAGGGCTTATTGAATTTGATTTAACAGTGAATTGTTTCTTTTAATTATATAGGGCTAATCGAATTTGATTTAACAGTGAATTGTTTCTTTTTATTATATAGGGCTTATTGTATGCTTGTGGGAAGAGTGGGAGTAAGAAGTCCAATGCGCTGCTACTTGTCCTAGTTGTCCTACTTGTCCATAACAAATCAACTCTGGCACTTGAATACTGACCTTGGCTTCTTTCTCCTTCAGGTCTGTCTCTCCTTCCTCTTTCTTTCCTTCTGTGTTTTTCTCTTGTTCTTTCTCTTCTCCGGATTGTTTGCTTTCCTCTCCTTCTTCTTCTTTCTCTCCTCCTCCTCCTCCTCCTCCTCCTCCTCCTGTCTCTGTGGTCGTCTTTCTTTGATCTTCTGTCTTTCCCTCCGCTCTCTTCTTCTTCTCTCCATCCACCCCTTCCTTCCCTCCTTCCTCTCCTCCCTCCGTTGAAGAAGGTATGGCTGGCGCTCTCCTCCTCCTCCTCCTCACCTCCTTGTGCTCCTCATCTCTGGCCGGTAGTGTGCTGCAGCTGACGGTCGTCTCAGAGGACTCCTGGGCTTCTGTCTGTGTCTCCGCTTTAGGACCGTCCTCTGGCTCTGCTCCTGTCCTCTCCTTGAACACCTCCTCCTCTTCTTCCTTTTCTCCTCCTCCTCCTCCTTCTCCTCCTTCAGCTGTGGGCTCTGGGCCATCAGGTGTAGAGAGAGGTGTGTCCTCCTCTGTAGCCCCGCCCGCTTCCTCTCCGCTGCTGGACTTCCTGTATCGGCGAGAAGGGGGGCGTCGCCGGATGGAGACACGGGCTCTGCTCTGTGAAGGCACATCCATCAAATCATTCAACCAATCAAATCATTCATTCAACCAATCAAACCAATCAAATCATTCAACCAATCAAACCAATCAAATCATTCAAACCAATCAAATCATTCAACCAATCAAACCAATCAAATCATTCAACCAATCAAATCATTCATTCAACCAATCAAACCAATCAAATCATTAAAACCAATCAAATCATTCAACCAATCAAACCAATCAAATCATTCAACCAATCAAACCAATCAAATCATTAAAACCAATCAAATCATTCAACCAATCAAACCAATCAAATCATTCAACCAATCAAACCAATCAAATCATTCAAACCAATCAAATCATTCAATCAATCAAATCATTCAAACCAATCAAATCAATCAAATCCATCACATCAATCAAACCAATGAAACCAATCAAACCAATTAAACCCATTCAACCAATCAAATCATTCAAACCAATCAAATCAATCAAATCCATCACATCAATCAAACCTATGAAACCAATCAAACCAATGAAACCAATCAAACCAATTAAACCCATTCAACCAATCAAATCATTCAAACCAATCACATCAATCATATCAATCAAACCAATCAAATCAATCACACCCATTCAACCAATCAAATCAATCAAACCAATCAAACCAATTATACCAAACAAACCAATCAAATCCATTCAACCAATTAAACCAATCAAATCAATCAAACCAATCAAATCAATCAAACCCCAAACCCATTCAACCAATCAAACCAATCAACAAGGAGGTAATCAGTATAATCACACAAAACGATCTTATACATATTAACATAGGAGAAGCTACCATGATGACACATAGAAACCAGCTGGGGTCAAAGCCCAAAACACACACACACACACACACACACACACACACACACACACACACACACACACACACACACACACACGCGCACGCGCGCGCGCGTTCACGCGTTCACACACACACACACACACACACACACACACACACACACACACGCGTTCACACACACACACACCTTGTTGATGCTGGGCAGTAAGGATCCGTCTGCTTTGGTCTCGGTAGCAGGTGTTTCAAACGTGGCAGGGGTCTCCTCCTCGCTCTTGAAAAGGGGGCTGGTGGGGGTGGTGCTGGGGGAGGGCGGGGTGAAGAATGGAGGCAACAGCCTCAGACCAGGGCTCTTAGGGGAAGGCAGGAGAGACTGGGGAGAGATGGCCAAGTTAGCCTGCAGAGAGAGAGAGAGAGAGAGAGAGAGAGACAGACAGACAGACAGACAGACAGACAGACAGACAGACAGACAGACAGACAGACAGACAGACAGACAGACAGACAGACAGACAGACAGATAGATAGATAGATAGAGAGCAGAGTGGTGAATAGTAATTATATTTGTGGCGGCGTTCATTCTCTCACATTCTTCTCACTGTAATGTTTGCAAACAGCCACCAGAGGGCAGTGAAGTACTTCTCCAGTGTCTTAGACTGTCTGAATCCATTTCAGTCCGATCAGAACAGAAACGACTGCTTACTGGAATAAGAGAGGTAACTTCACACACTACACACGCTACACACGCTACACACACTACACACACTACACACACGCTACACACACTACACACTACCCACACTACACACACTTCACACTACACACTACACACTACACACTACACACACCACTCTCTACATACCTGTAGTTTCTCAATGAGAGCCGAGTTCCTTTTAGCTTTGGCAGGATGAGATGTGGCTCCAGGTTTCTGATACACACACACACACGCACACACGCACACACACACACACACACACACACACAAACACACAAACACAAGCAGAAGTGAGGAAGACAGATACACACACTCATACACACGTACACATAATAAATTAACACATAACAATAAATCATATATATGTTGGTCCAAAGAGTGAAAACAATATGTAGGAAAATGATTTAGGAATAGAGAGGGGTGAGTAAAGGACTTCAGATGAAGCACCCAAAAGGGCTAATGGAGTAACACACACACACACACACACACACACACACACACACACACACACACACACACACACACACACACACACACACTCAGATGGTCTCACCTCGTCCTCCCCCTGTCCAGTGGTTGTCACGGGGATCTGTAAGGTGCGAGGGGGGCGTCTCCTAACGGGGGCACACTGCAAGGCAACCAATAGCAGGGGCTTCTCAAAACCAGCCGACCAGAACTGGCCAATCAGGAAGAACCAAACAACAACACCACAAATGACACGACAACAACACAACGACAACAACATCGCCACGACAACCATAACGACAACAACAACATCACAACAACAACTACAGGAGGAAAAGCTACAGGTGCACACCAACACAAGCAGGGTCTGACACTATGGGTGGCGGGCAGAGCTGAGCTGAGCCGAGCCGAGCCGTGCCGAGCTGAGCCGTGCCGAGCTGAGCCGTGCCGAGCTGTGCCTGGTTAACATTCGACCCAGTGTGAACACGGTGTCAGGGGCACTGGAAGGCTAGAGGGGGGAGGGGCCCGACCCAGGACAGCAGAGGGGACCACTCTGTCCAGCTCAGTGGGGACTTATTGTTTACATTGTACAGTTCCTCTCCTTTGTTGTACTGTGTTATTGTGAGCCTGGTTATTCTTAATAAATGACACGGTCTCCTTGGGAGCTGTCTGCATCGTCTCTCTATCTGTTTTCTCGGGATTATCCCTACATTCTAGGCCTCTGGGTTTGTGCCCTGGCCTTGGGTTGGACGTACTACATTCTAGACCTCTGGGTTTGTGCCTTGGGTTGGACGTACTACTTTCTAGGCCTCTGGGTTTGTGCCCTGGCCTTGGGTTGGACGTACTACTTTCTAGGCCTCTGGGTTTGTGTCCTGGCCTTGGGTTGGATGTACTACTTTCTAGGCCTCTGGGTGTGTGTCCTGGCCTTGGGTTGGATGTACTACTTTCTAGGCCTCTGGGTTTGTGTCCTGGCAATGGTTGGATGTACTACTTTCTAGGCCTCTGGGTTTGTGTCCTGGCCCTGGGTTGGACGTACTACATTCTAGGCCTCTGGGTTTGTGTCCTAGCCTTGGGTTGTACGTACTACATTCTAGGCCTCTGGGTTTGTGTCCTAGACTTGGGTTGTACGTACTACATTCTAGGCCTCTGGGTTTGTGTCCTGGCCTTGGGTTGGACGTACTACATTCTAGGCCTCTGGGTTTGTGTCCTAGCCTTGGGTTGTACGTACTACATTCTAGGCCTCTGGGTTTGTGTCCTAGCCTTGGGTTGGATGTACTACATTCTAGGCCTCTGGGTTTGTGTCCTAGCCTTGGGTTGTACGTACTACATTCTAGGCCTCTGGGTTTGTGTCCTAGCCTTGGGTTGTACGTACTACATTCTAGGCCTCTGGGTTTGTGTCCTAGCCTTGGGTTGTACGTACTACATTCTAGGCCTCTGGGTTTGTGTCCTAGCCTTGGGTTGTACGCACCTCTTAGAGTCGTGACACGTGTAGCCAAAGTGTCAGTGGAGGGGAGGTGAATTGAAGCCCTGTCCCAGAGCATGCGTGTTGGGGCTGCAGGGCGAGGGCAGCTTGTCATGGAGGCGTTCTATTTACTCTCCAACCTGTCACCACTGCAGATGATGGTGATGGACAGTGAGTGAAGCTCGCCTGGCTGTGGCTGCTTGTCCACTGGGATTGGTTGGAGAAGTGAAACACCCGCCCGGTACTACCACCAGTGTGTTACCGAGGCAACGCAACGCATGGTCCTCGGACCCTACCCCCTCCGTTACCGTGGTTACATAAAGCACACAACACCCCTCGGAGGAACTGAACAGCACGGACAAAAATACACTACTGTGACTACAAGACAAACACCCATATCTCACATACTGACATGAAGAACCACCATGACAGCCAGATTACAAACTGAACACTCCTACATACACTTCTAGAGGAGATATCTCACATGCTGACATGAAGAACCACCATGACAGCTAGATTACAAACATTGAGAACAGCACTATTCTATTAGAACCGAAACCCTACAACGCAATGACCTGTTGATATAAACCTTTAAATAAATATATAATTCAGTATATATAAATGTAAGGATTGTAGCTCAGCTAAGAGACAGCACCCAGTTGATAGAGCTTCTGTGATCACATTACCTCACTGACAGCTAGGAACAGTAGATACACGCACAGACCCAGAAAACAAACACACACACCAAAAAAACACACACAGACCCAGAAAAAAACACACACACAGCTAGATACACACATAGACCCAGAAAACAAACACACACACCAAAAAAACACACACAGACCCAGAAAACAAACACACACACCGAAAAAAACACACATGGACCCAGAAAAAAAACACACACAGCTAGATACACACATAGACCCAGATAAACCACACACACAGACCCAGATAAACACACACACACAGACCCAGATAAACACACATACACAGACCCAAATATACATAGAACCCCTTTACTTCCTGTCTTCAACTTCCTGTTTCGCTTCTGTGTCTCTGCCCAGCACGTCTCACCCCTCGCCCACCATCCTCAACTTTATTAACCGACCGACCGACCGACCGACCGACCGACCTACCTACCTACCTCTCTCTCTCTCTCTCTCTCTCTACTTACCTATCTATCTATCTATCTATCTACCTACCCACCTATCTATCTATCTATCTATCTATCTATCTATCTATCTATCTATCTATCTATCTATCTATCTATCTATCTATCTATCTATCTATCTATCTATCTATCTATCTATCATGTCCCCTCCCCTGACTTCTAATTTGACGAGGGGAGGGCAGAAAGACAGAATTTGAGAAAAGAGAGGAGGGAAAGTGAGTGAGAATGTAACTTTGGAGGGTGTGAGGATGGAGTGATTGTGTGAAATGGAGAGAGAGAGGGATGAAGAACAGAGTGACAGAGATGGTAACGGGCTCACCCCAGCCGTTGTCGTGGTAACGGGTTGTGGCTGACTCCTGAACTTTCCGGCGAGTTCCGCCACTGAGCGTTTGACAGGAGCATCCTGCTGGAAACAAACAACAAATTCAGTCTGCATAATATTATTATACTAATATTATATTATATATTATTATAATCACATTTTCACCAACCAATAACATGTTGATATTTTACTCCATGAACGTTGCATGGTTTAGATCATTTTTAAAACCTGTTTTATAATCCATGAGTTGGCAGGATTCAGTAATACTTTATTATTATTATTATTAGTACTACTACTAGTAGTAGTAGTGGTACTAGTAGTAGTAGTCCTTTCAAATCAACAAGGGAGGTGGAGAAAAAGAAACCGATTAGTTAGAGCTGGAGACATACATTCACAGAACACACACACTCTCACACTCACACTCATACTCACACAAACACACACACACACACACACACACACACACACACACACACACACTCTCTCTCACACAGAGTGCTGGAGTGGGGCTGGATGATGTCACATGGGACAAGGTGAGGTCATTGATATGGGATATGGGTCACGGCTCTCCCCTTCCAGCCCTAACACTTCCTGGTTTCCACAACAGGAAATTACCTCACACTGGGATAGGAAGGCAGGAAGAAGGCAAGGCTCTGTGGATGGGACATGGGATGTAAGCAAGGAGGGGGAAGGGGAAGGGGAGGTGGGGGGACCCCACCATGATCCAATGATAATGACAATAAAAGCAGGACCGCTTCCTTGAAAACAAGGATGAAATGTACAATATGTCGTTTGATTTGGAGGTCATAGACCCTGCCCCTCCCTTTCCTAAGACCTTACACACTTCTTAAATGGTCAGTTGTCTTTCTTTCTTTCGTTCATTCGTTAATTCGTTCATTCTCTGACTTGATCAGACCAAAGGACCAGTTGAAGCAGTTGGCATAGTAACCAGGAGAGCACCACCCAAGCTACTTACAGCATCGTTGTCCCCCCCCCCCCCCCCCCCCTCTCTCTCTCTCTGTCTCTCTCTCTTTTCCACCCAGCCAAAATGATATCATATGTTTGCCACCTAACCTCTCCTTGCCACCAAACCAGCCAATCAGATGGCTTGTGATCCATCCATGCATGGGACCTATATGGAAAGGTCCTGGTCACAACAGATGCCAGGCATTCTTCAAACTAATTAAATCCACATCTGGCTGAACAGGCCATTCTCCCACAGAATTCTCACTGCGGAAACTCTTACGCTGGATTCTAGGATTACCTCCAGTAGGTTCCCTTTACTAGAGGGGTGCTAATAATTCCCATGTATTATTATGTTATTGTTGTTATTATTATTGCTGTAATGGGGAGAGCATAATAAGAGACAGGACACATTTTAGTTTTATTTCCTACTCAAAGGTCGGGAACAGAAGAGAAGAAAAGGATCAGCACCTAACCATTCTTACAGAAGGAACTCACACAGGGATTCACATCCTTGTTGCTTTACTTTGAATGTTTGTTGCCCATGCAGTTTTGTAGTTTTTTTGGTTGTAGTTATTTTTTGAAGCCATTTTGAACGTTTGCATGATGTTAGTGTATCTAGTGTCCCTTCCTTTTCTTCTTCACCGCCCCAAACATATTAACGTATGAAGTCTCTCTCTTTCCAGTACATCACAAGCTCCTTTCCGGATCATTCTGCCAGTCCCATGAAGGCGTCTGTGGTGCCCCAAAGGTCAGTCATCCACCAGCCATCAGTACCACACTGATGAGGTCACGGCAACCACCTGTCCAACACTGATGAGGTCACAGCAAACACCTGTCCCACACGATGAGGTCAAAGCAACCACCTGTCCCACACTGATGAGGTCACGGCAACCACCTGTCCCACACTGATGTGGTCACCCATTGGCAGACGTACCGGCCCACCTTCTAACTGTTGTCTTTACAGCGTTTGAATACACGGGCCACATCCACACGGGCCACACAAACACACACACACACACACACACACACACACACACACACACACATACACACCCCCATAAGCCTCCGCTCAACTCAGCCGGCTGGTACTGCTGATGACTCCACAACTCACCCCTCAGACCAAACTGAAAACAGAGAGGGAAGGAAGGAGGGAAACTGATAGCATACTTAAAATAAAGTAGTACACCTAGTTAGATAAAAGAGTAGTACACCTAGTTAGATAAAAGACTAGTACACCTAGTTAGATAAAAGAGTAGGAAAAAATGGGGAGAGAGGGATAGACCCTATCCAGCAGAGGAAGAGGGGGAGATATGAGTGAGCAGCAGGAGAGGAGAGGGGGAGGAGAGAACTGCATTCAAACAAAAACCCACTGGACTGTGAGTGACATCATCAGATGGAGTGACATCATCAGATTCTCTCTGCTACCATGCATGTGTGCGTGCGTGTTACCATGCATCTGTGTGTGTGTGCTACCATGCATGTGTGTGTCTGTGTGTGTGTGTGTGTGTGTGTGTGTGAACACAAGGTGTGTTACTATGCTAGTGACTGTATGAGCATGACACCAGGTGCAGTAGCTGTGATTGAGAGGGTATTTTAGGTCCGAGTGTTTGAGTGTGCGAGAGAGTGTTTCAGGTGTGAGTGTTTGAGAGAGTGTTTCAGGTGTGAGTGTTTGAGAGAGTGTTTCAGGTGTGAGTGTTTGAGAGAGTGTTTCAGGTGTGAGTGTGTGAGAGAGTGTTTTAGGTCTGAGTGTGTGATGGTAAAAATGTAATTTAGCCTTAACTATGAAATGTTACTCTGTGTTTTATCATGAGTTCAAACAAAGTTCCCTTTGTAGTTAGATTGAACCCTTGGGGTTAATCTTTTCACCTAACAGTCATCACAAGTGACTTAGTGACTTATAGGTTTGTGTATTTCCTGTTTAGGTGTAAACAATATGTCAGACTTTATGACCGGTCAGCCAGATGGCATTGTTTATTGCCCTGTGTAAAAGAACTCTTTGACCTAGGGAGGTCCGAGAGATAAGAGATGCTGACTGCAATCGCACTAAATCAACATTCCTAAGGAAACGTGTATATAAGGGACGTTAGGGGGATTGTGATTTTGTGCGCACCAGTCATACATCCTCATTTTTGTATGACTTTAGGCTGCAGCTAGGATTTTCTTTTATCTGATCAGTTTTATTTTGTTACTTTGTAGTTGATATATTGTATAGCAACTCTGTTACTTTTTTACTCATCTCCATTAAAACCACTAAAAGCAAGCGGACGTTATTTCTCAAAGTATTTAATTATTTCGATCTCACTGGAGCGCGGAGACATAGAAATTCCGTAACAAGTGTTTGTGTGTGAGAGTGTTTTAGGTCTGAGTGTTTGTGTGTGAGAGAGTGTTTTAGGTCTGAGTGTTTGTGTGTGAGAGAGTGTTTTAGGTCTGAGTGTTTGTGTGAGAGAGTGTGTTTTAGGTCTGAGTTTTGTGTGAGTGAGAGAGTATTTTTGGTCGAGTGTTTGAGTGTGTGTCTGTGTGAGCGTGGATGGGAGGTGTCTGAAGAGAGACAGGTCATATGTAATCTATTACAATGATTAGAACTGATTTCATATATTACAAGGATTCAAACTGATCTAATATATTACAATGATCCGAACTGATTTATTTTGGGGGGGATTTTTATACAACCTATAAGTATATCACTGGTATTTATAATTCATCTACAATTTCAGAGCTACCGTGATTTCATTCAGCAACTGTAGAATGCATGCAAGGGAAAACAGTTTTACTTTGTAAAATCCAAACTCCTCTGAGATTATCTCTTTATGTGTGTCCTTCTCTATTTGACCTTCCTTCAGACTGCACTCACTCACACTCACACACACACACACACACACACACACACACACACACACATACTTACAGCTGTTGACGTGAGGGTGATCTACATCCCCTCTTGGTTGCAGGACTTGCATTGTTGGCATTCACCAGATAATGAAATCACACACACACACACACACACACACACACACACACACACACACACACACCACTAAAAAGGAGATCAAGCATGTGATCATGAACAAGCTGGTTCCGATGAATATGTGAGGAACACAGTTTAAAGTAGTGAGCTTACACTGTGCACCAATACTTCTCCAGTATGTGGAGGTTATAGTATAGAATATATGGGGAACGCAGTTTAAAGTAGTGAGTTTACACTATGCACCAATACTTCTCCAGTATGTGGAGGTTATAGTATAGAATATATGGGTAACGTAGTTTAAAGTAGTGAGCTTACACTGTGCACCAATACTTCTCCAGTATGTGGAGGTTATAGTATAGAATATATGGGTAACGTAGTTTAAAGTAGTGAGCTTACACTGTGCACCAATACTTCTCCAGTATGTGGAGGTTTTAGTATAGAATATATGGGTAACGTAGTTTAAAGTAGTGAGTTTACACTGTGCACCAATACTTCTCCAGTATGTGGAGGTTATAGTATAGAATATATGGGTAACGTAGTTTAAAGTAGTGAGTTTACACTGTGCACCAATACTTCTCCATTTTGTGGAGGTTATAGTATAGAATATATGGGTAACGTAATTTAAAGTAGTGAGTTTACACTGTGCACCAATACTTCTCCATTTTGTGGAGGTTATAGTATAGAATATATGGGTAACGTAGTTTAAAGTAGTGAGTTTACACTGTGCACCAATACTTCTCCAGTATGTGGAGGTTATAGTATAGAATATATGGGTAACGTAGTTTAAAGTAGTGAGTTTACACTGTGCACCAATACTTCTCCAGTTTGTGGAGGTTATAGTATAGAATATATGGGTAACGTAGTTTAAAGTAGTGAGTTTACACTGTGCACCAATACTTCTCCAGTTTGTGGAGGTTACAGTATAGAATATATGGGTAACGTAGTTTAAAGTAGTGGGAGGCTATTAGGAGCTTCACAATGGCCAGAGCAATGGACCAATCACAGTGACAGGTGCACACAGCGTTGTATTATTATATAACTCTCTTATTTTCTTTATTCTGCAACTCTCCCTCCACCTATCTCTCGGCTGCCGCTCAGCAACAATCCAAACCTGGTGAACAGGAAGCCGTTACACCACTTCCTGTGTATGAGTGTGACCAACGCAGGCATACTTCCATGTGTGAGGACCATGCGTATGCGAGAGAGAAGAACTGTATGTGAATGAAGAAGTGTGTTCGTTCCCCCTCGTTCCTGTTGACTATATAGAACACAACTACAAATTGGTCACATTGTAAAACTATATTTCCCAGACCCAGACAGATCAGTAACGATGAAGTCAGAAATCTTCCTTGATCACCCAGTTAGAGTTATGATGGGCACTGCCGCTATCTCTTTCTTCATTTACTCTTTTAATGCTGGACTAAAAAAAGGAAACCTAAGAATAAACCTTTCTTTCAAATGTATAAGTCGTTCCTACAATATCTCAAGGATATTGTTCATTGAGGCCTTTTATATTGGTAGGGAATTAAACATATTTTCAGCTTATACAGTGAAAGTTCACACCAACTTTCATTTCACTAGAGAATACCAGCCCTACAATCTGCAAATAAATGTACTTTTTATTCTGTGCCAAACACATAACAAGTGACAACACCCATGACCCAAATAAAGCGCTTTAATTCCCCCAAAGATCCTCGCGTACGGATACATAATCTAATTTAGAGAGAAGAGTGGGCGTTTACCGCCGCCTGCCAGCGAGCGGAGTTAGCATGACACACGATGGAAATCACCCTCCCATGGCTGATAGAATCATTCGATCTATACTGTCTGCTCTCCTACACAGAATAGTTATAAAGACGCTTAAATGACAGCCACGGTCCTAAAATCTTGAGATTTCTTGTTACTTATATCTTCAGATTTGAACGTGAATTAACTATTTATACAATTTGATGTATGAGTTATAAATCTCATGCGCATTGTTATTAAAAGACTTGGCATTTAATTCCTGCTGGGGTCGCTATTGTCATCCTCGCCATTGTACATGTAGTAAGACTGAATTTTGAAAGCTTACCTTTGCAAAGTGACATCGAAATCAATAAATAAATGCCCAAGACTTCTGCACTTGTCAAAGTCACATTAGCTTTCACGCCGCTCAATATACGCTGTTTGCAGTAATACATCCAAATAAACCAATGCACAACCTTCGTTGGAGTCAACTAAACTTGAGTCGTATAAAGTTACCCGTCAACATTTCACAACTTCAACTTAATCAACTGTAAGACGATCAGAGAAAACAAACTACCACGTACTAAGTAAATAAACCTCGTAAAACATACTTGTTAACAATAACAGTGTTTACCTCCATCGCCAGTCTGTAGACACACTGCGAAGCGTTCGCACTTCACGACTCCCGCTGCAGATTTATTTTAAGACTTCTCAAAGTAGCGCTCTCTCCTCGCGCACCCTTCTCTCACTCCAACTCCACAGTTTATGTTAGAGAGCTATGAGTGAGAGAACGATGTACTGCAGCTGGTTCTGAAAGGGTGGTCGCTGCCTGCGGTTATATTTAGCTGCTCTCTCACAACATTTCCAGGGCGTGAGAGTGAAGCAATGGAGATCGGAACTGTGCGTGTTGAGTGCTTAGGGTTTAATGTAAGTCTTTGTTAACCTAGAATGCGTAGAGGTTATTAGAATGTATTTGATTTGACACTGCGGCGGAGTTCGCTTGGAGGTGTGTAGGCCAACTTTTGCATCGGTGTAACACTTTGCGTTGGAGTCCTATTCTGTATCTCAGAAGCAGTCTGCCCCCCAAAACAAGCAGCATGAACACGAATAGCGTCAACTTCCAGCGCTTAGAAAAATAGATTCACTCATATAGCATCTGGAACTCTTACTTGCAATTGTTTCAGAAATGAAACTGAATCCTCAGGTCGCCTGAGGATTTAATTCACCAATATTTAGCAACTGTAAGCTGTGTCCCTGTGTTGTACAATCACTCAAAGCAACTCCTTGTGTGCACCAATGAGATTAAGTAAATATAATGTGTAAATATTAGATGTTCTTAGCCACGTGAATCGCGTCCTTGGACTTGCCGTTTATGCCAAGATGTGTTCTAAGCAATAGAGGAAGTGGAGACAAAATATGAACCTTACATTTCTCCTTTTTTAAGCTGACTCTGATCAAACCCAACCCTGTGTTTGTAGGGACAAGATCAATGTTATGGTTACAAAAGGGGACTTTTCGCTAACAATCTCCAAAAATTACTTGTTTTTACAACAAGGAGGGAGGGAGGGAGGGAGGGAGGCAGGCAGGCAGGCAGGCAGGCAGGCAGGCAGGCAGGCAGGCAGGCAGGCAGGCAGGCAGGCAGGCAGGCAGGCAGGCAGGCAGGCAGGCAGGCAGGCAGGCAGGCAGGCAGGCAGGCAGGCAGGCAGGCAGGCAGGCAGGCAGGGACCATGAGACCCTTCTGTGCACCATTCATTCATCCCTGGTCTCCATACTGTCATCTCCTCCAGGTCGGAGGCCTAGAGTACAGGAAACAAGGAGTTAGGAAAGGAAGCATGGATAGAGTTAATAGGACCCCGGGCTAGTCTCCATACTGTCATCTCCTCCAGGTCAGAGGCCTAGAGTACAGGAAACAAGGAGTAATGAAAGGAATCATGGATAGAGTTAATAGGACCCCAGGCAAATCTCAATACTGTTATCTTCTCCAGGGCAGAGGCCTAGAGTAGATTTGTTCAGAAAACCGTTTTTCTTTTCAATAGACTTTGACTGAGGAAGCTAGGAAGTCAAGGCTGGTGAACATTTGAATAGAAACAGGACAAAATCCACAGGAGAGAAAATATAATAATGCACAGATAGTCTTTAGAAACAGTTTTGTGCAATTGAAATGTTCTTAAATATTATAGCAGCTTCAGAAGTTGACCTTGTGCACACAACACTCTAAAATGTGCTCTTAAATATGAAAAAGGGGCCATTTATCATATTGAAAAAAACTCTAATAGCAAACCACTATGCCCACCTTGATGTTGTCATGGTGAAGGAGCAGAGGGTCTCCTCATTTGGAGGCCAGCTAAGTTGTGGGAGGGGGGTCTTTAAATAACTAACAGGAAACAATAAGTATTAATGGTTTAAAATGTATTGAAGCAGACATAAAGGAAGTTATTTTGGTAAAACAGCGAGTCTGTTCTGAAACGTCTTCAGCTCAGAGGGTTTTATGAGGACTCTTCATGTGTTACTCCCTGGCTTGGGTTTGATAGGCTGACAAAGGGAGACCGTAAGGGGGCGTTTGTAGGATTCACTTTCAAGTGTCTCATCATCATGGCCATGTTACATACTTAGTGACATACCTTCCTTATAAGGTTATTTTTTTCTTATTCTCATAAGGAAAGACTGTAGATGCAGGCCACTTCCTGTCTAGGCCCCTCCCCAACTTCCTGACTAGGCCGCTCCACGCTAGGGACTTCCTGCCATGCTGTGGCAGTAGAGACGCAACAAACCTGTTTACAAATTGTAGTGGATTGAAAACCTGACTGGCTATATGATAGGACATTACTGTATTCTAACACAGCCTCACTTACCAAGGTTTTGGGGCTTACCAAGGCTAACTAGTGCTAACCAACGGGCTTACCAAGGCCAACTAGTGCTAACCTAGGGGCTTACCAAGGCTAACTAGTGCTAACCTAGGAGCTTACCAAGGCTAACTAGTGCTAACCTAGGGGCGTACCAAGGCTAAATAGTGCAAACCTAGGGGCTTACCAAGGCCAACTAGTGCTTACCTAGGGGCTTACCAAGGCTAACTAGTGCTAATCTCAAACTCCACCTATGGTGCTTACCAAAGCTAACCTATCAGGTGCTTACCAAAGCTAACTAGTGCTAACCAGGGGCAAACAAACCATCGGTAATCAGTGTGGATACGTGTGTTCGACCACACCTATCATCTGACCCCAGGCCACCTCTATACAGTCAAGCCAGAAAGTCTGCACACCCCTTTCACCTTCTCCACGTTTCATTACATTACAGACTTATTCTACAGTAGATTGAGTTCATTTTTGGCCTCAAACATCTACACACAATAGCCAATAATGACGAAGTGAAAACAATTTTAGAAAATATGCAATGTTATTTTACTGACAAAAATAGGTTATTTAGGGGTTACATATCTGTACACACCCTTAGCCTAATACTCGGTTGATGCACCTTTGGAAGCGATTACAGCTTCAAGGTGTCTTGGGAAAGAAGCTACGAGCTTGGCACACTTGTTTCTGGACATTTTTGCCCATTCCTCTTGGCATATGCTTGCAAGCTCCGTCAGGTTGGATGGGGAGCGTCGGTACACAGCCATTTTCAGCTCTTTCCACAGATGTTCAATTGGATTCAGGTCTGGGCTCTGGCTGGGCCATTCACAGACTTACTCCAAAGCCACTCCTTTGTTCTCTTGGCTGTGTGCTTCGGGTTGTTGTCATGTTGGAAGGTAAACCTTCGCCCCAGTCTGAGGTACAGAGCGCTCTGGAGCAGGTTTTCTTCAAGGATCTCGGTGTACTTAGCTGCATTCATCTTTCCCTCTATCAGGACTAGTCTCTCCGTTCCAGCTGCTGAAAAACATCCCCACATCATGATGCTGCCACCGCCATGCTTCACTGTAGGGATGGTATTAGCCAGGTGATGAGCGGTGCCTGGTTTCCTCCAGACGTGAGGCTTGGTATTCAGGCCAAAAAGTTCAATTTTGGTTCCATCAGACCAGAGAATCTTGATTCTCATGGTTTGAGAGTCCTCTAGGTTCCTTTTGGCAAACTCAAAGCGGGCTGTCATGTGCCTTTTACTAAGGAGTGGCTTCCATCTGGCCACTCTACCATAAAGGCCTGATTGGTGGAGTGCTGCCTGGATGGTTGGTTGATTTCCTGAAAGGTTCTCCCATCTCCACAAGGATACGCTGGAGCTCTGTCAGAGTGACCCTTGGGTTCCTGCTCACCTCCCTAGCCAAGGCCCGTCTTCCCCGATTGCTCAGTTTGGCCGGGCGGCCAGGTCTAGGAAGATTCTTGGTGGTTCCAAACTTCTTCCATTTACGAATGATGGTGGCCATTGTGCTCTTTGGGACCTGTAAAGCTGCAGAAATGTTTCCATACCCTACTCCAGATATATGCCTTGACACAATCCTGTTTCTAAGGTCTACAGATAATTCCTTTGACCCCATGGCTTGGAGTTTACTCTGACATGCACTGTCAACTGTGGGACCTTATATAGGCAGGTGTTGGCAATCCCCAATCATGTCCAATCAATTGAATTTACCACAGGTGGACTCCAATTAAGTTGTAGAAACATCTCAAGGAGTATCAGTGGAAACAAAATGCACCTCAGCTCACTTTTGGGTGTCATATCAAAGCCTGTGCACACTTGTGTACATATGATATTTTACATTTAGATTTTTAATAAATTAGCACAATGTCTAAAAACCTGCTTTCACTTTGTCATTAATGGCTATTGTGTGTAGCTGTTTGAGGCAAAAAAATGAACTCAATCTACTGTAGAATAAGTCTGTAATGTAATGAAACGTGGAGAAGGTGAAAGGGGTGTTCAGACTTTCCGGCTTGAATGTATATCAATCTGAATCATCTTTACTATGAGAAGTATGAATGATAATCTAACCTATGTCAGGCTTCATTTGGAAACTACAAACTGGTTCCTGTTCTAGCAGAAACCATGCAACTAAGCCGACATACTGTAACGGTTTCCAAACCAAACCTACCCCCCCCCCCCCTCCCTCCCCTCCCCCTGCCGCCCTGCTCTATCTCTCATTTCTTTGTGTGAAGCAATTCTGATGCAATGAATAAACCAAACTAAGCATTTCTCAAGTTTCCTGCTCCTTCTTGGCCAATGTCAGAAAGTGGTAGTGTAACATTGAAAGCATGGCAACACTTGTGGATACATTTATGGATTGGATTTAAACCTTGTAGTTTGTAAAGGGTAAACATTATGCTTTTCGACAGGCAGCGTTTGATTTGTTATACCTCATTCAGAGGCAGATAAGGCCTACAGTTTAATATTTTGTAAAGATTCTTCTCTCCCACTGTGATGAATGTAACACACCTGTGTTGTGTGGTTAAGCAGCTAAACAGTGACCTCTGCTGGTGACACCGGGTGTCCGGAATATTATGTCATTTCAAATCTTAAAAAAATTGCTGTAGTTTGTACATTAGGCCTATATCGCTGTACATCTCATTTAAAAAGCAACCGACAGAATCGATAAAATACAGATTATTTTAAAACAAGATTTAGAGGTCTAATCTAACATATATTACAATACTAGGGCAACATATGATCACAAAAGGATGAGTTAAGGACGCTTGAATGTGTTTAATCAACTTCCGGTTTCTTCACCGCCAATATTAAAGTCTGCGGGGGACAGGGGAGTCCGTGAGTCAGACTAATTTAATTTAAAAGATTACGACAGGCATGTTTACTGAATTTACCTCTAGCCTACCTACCGCTAAATTCTGTAAGTTTTGCCTGTCAAACACTGAAACAAAAGAAAGACGTTTCCCTTCATAACTAACTAGTTAGCTATACCGATCGGTTAGCACAGAGCAGGACGTCTGTTCATTCCACTTATTTTTGTTCTGTGTTTTAAGACAGTTCCGTTTTTTTCTCCTGGATGATTACAGATTTACAGTGCAGTGTGAACACCTTTAAAGATGCATGTTTAAGTTTGAATTTCTAGGCCCCAATTCTTTTTTTTTTTTTACGTTTATTACCTCCCGGAAGAAATCACTATACCGAATGCTCAGAGAGATGGTGCGCTCAATATGAGCGCCCTGGGCCCTGTATTCAGCTTTCAAAATCTAGGGACGACCGTCTGAACCTAACCAATCAGGAGAGCTTTTACAAGGAGGCACGGCTACCTGCCTGTCAACCACATCGCGTGCACACTCAAGCTCATGAAGTAAGAGGTCATGCGCTGCCACTTTGAAAACACATGCAGTCTCATATGAACGAAAATAGGTAGCTAAATAATATCCCTATATATTATTAGCCTCAACTGACTCATCAAAGCCAAGTAAAGTTTAAACAAGACTGTTTTACTTTCGATAGTAGTAGTATAAAAACAAAATGTCCATCTATCCGCCCAAAGCCTTATTTTTTTTTTTTTTTAACAAACATCATGGCATAGGTGGCTGGAAATGTAATATTATACAGTATAGCTTTAATGATCCCGCATGCAGTAACGCAAACACAGACAGTAAAACGTTACTTATTCAATTAACACACATACACTTGCTTTGTCACTCATAACACACAAACAAATGGCCTTTTCCACTCACTTACTGTTTGTAAGTGCCTTGCCTGCACACAACGCATGGTAGGAGGCTACACTGAAGGGAAAATACAAATACAGGCCTTGCATAGATCTCAGAGTAAAAGGCAGTGTCTTTACCTGTGTCTTTGAGTGTGTGTGTGTGTGTGTGTGTGTGTGTGTGTGTGTGTATGTGTGTGTATACAGTAATTGTTTTTTGTGTGCAATGCGAGGGAGACTGGGTTTGTGTATTGTGCATGTGAATGATAATTGATAATGAGTTTGTGTGAGTGGCTGTAAACCTTAGTTTAATGAATTCTGAGATAAAACCTCAGGACCTCTGTTCTACAAGTGAAAATAACTTAGGTGCATATTTGGTAGAATTAAGTTTTCTAAAAAACATTTGTCCATATAATATTAAATAATTACTCACAGCCAATTATCTCTTTCAAATATATAAATATATAACAAGTGCTATTTATATTTTTTTCGTTTCAGACGTAGCCAGGGAGACGTCAGACGTTTTTTTTAAAGCCTTAAGTGTGCTAGATTTAAACACCATTAACTGGTCTAAACACACACCACTAAACATCCCCTCACAACACAAGCTCAAATAACCCCCCCTCCTACAGTTGTTCGATATCTAAAACATAGTTCTAGACAAATTCTGTCCCGATATGAGATGTGAAAATACGTATTTTCTGAAACTTAATAAAAAGTACCAAACTATGCCATTTCGGAAGATGCTACTGACTCATTTTAAAGTGACTTTAAGAGTTAAAAATGAAAATAAACCTATTGGTTACTTCTTCATATGACTTTAAAGTACCTACATTTGAACTGCTATAACATTCTTAACACGGTTTGAACTGTTATAACGTTCTTAACTATGTTTAAACTGTTAGAACATTCTTAACTCGGTTTGAACTGTTTTAACATTCTTAACTTGGTTTGAACTGTTATAACATTCTTAACTGTATTTGAACTGTTTTAACATTCTTAACTTTGTTTGAACTGTTTTAACATTCTTAACTGTGTTTGAACTGTTATAACATTCTTAACTGTATTTGAACTGTTTTAACATTCTTAACTGTGTTTGAACTGTTTTAACATTCTTAACTGTGTTTGAACTGTTTTAACATTCTTAACTTTGTTTGAACTGTTTTAACATTCTTAACTTTGTTTGAACTGTTTTAACATTCTTAACCCGGTTTGAACCGTTTAGATAATTTTTTCTCTCCTCAACCTAGCGAACATGCTGCAGCTTGTTTTGGCCTTGTTCGTTAGTTGTGATCCATTCAGAGGAACGAGTCCGTTTAGCTGTGTTGAACAAACACAATATAAATAGCGGTAAGGAGGGATTTCCTGATACATTCTTTCCCCAAAGAAGGTCTAAGGTATGCGGAAACACAAGTAAAGAGAGTTGTAATATATACATGACTATAACTTTCCAACGTCCATACACCAGTAGAGGGCACTTCAACAAATATCAATACACCCACAGTCTCTTTCTACTCGAGTCTGTGGCAGTATTCAGCTCACGACATCCTTCAGTTCTTCTTTTGTGGTCCCACCAGTGGCAGCCCTGACTTCCTCTTCCCAAACAGGAAGCAGTCCTTCTACTTCTTCTTCTTGAAGATTTTAAAGGGTAGTTTCTTGCGCGTGCTGGTGGAGTCGGTCTCCTCCCCTGTAGATCCCCCGTCGTCCTCTAGGGGGCTCCTGTGGCTCGGGCCGTGGGGGGCGCGGCTGGTGGCCCGGCCAGGGAACCCCCCCAGGTCGGGGTCCCAGGCGGAGGGGCACAGGGACTGTGTGGAGAAGGAGGAGGAGAGGGCCGAGCTGCCCCTCAGCTCCCCCAGACTGGAGCTCTTCTCCAGCCCACAGGACTTTATGAAGCCGGCACCGTCGCTCGACGAGACGTACGGGGCCCTGCCGCCATTGGACGCGTGGCCCTGCGGGGGGCGGGGCTTAGACAGCTGGGCCTTGGAGCCATACGTGCGAGGTGATTCGCTCTGAGACCGCGGGAGGGAGGAGTCTGAGTCGGACCTGTTTAATAGAAAAAGAGATTGAGAGAAGGTGAGAAAAAACAGAAGAGGGGAAGATAAAGATGAGAGGATATGAAAAAAGATCAAACTCCTAAGTACTAGCCACGGCCCTTATCGTGATGTGTAAGAGGTGAGCCCCGCCCCTTATTGTGATGTGTAAGAGGTGAGCCCCGCCCCTTATCGTGATGTGTAAGAGGTGAGCCCTGCCCCTTATTGTGATGCGTAAGAGGTGAGCCCCGCCCCTTATCGTGATGTGTAAGAGGTGAGCCCCGCCCCTTATCGTGATGTGTAAGAGGTGAGCCCCGCCCCTTATCGTGATGTGTAAGAGGTGAGCCCCGCCCCTTATCGTGATGTGTAAGAGGTGAGCCCCGCCCCTTATCGTGATGTGTAAGAAGTGAGCCACGCCCCTTATCGTGATGTGTAAGAGGTGAGCCCCGCCCCTTATCGTGATGTGTAAGAGGTGAGCCACGCCCCTTATCGTGATGTGTAAGAGGTGAGCCCCGCCCCTTATCGTGATGTGTAAGAGGTGAGCCACGCCCCTTATCGTGATGTGCAAGAGGTGAGCCACGCCCCTTATCGTGATGTGTAAGAGGTGAGCCACGGCCATTATCGTGATGTGTAAGAGGTGAGCCCCGCCCCTTATTGTGATGTGTAAGAGGTGAGCCACGCCCCTTATCGTGATGTGTAAGAGGTGAGCCCCGCCCCTTATCGTGATGTGTAAGAGGTGAGCCCCGCCCCTTATTGTGATGTGTAAGAGGTGAGCCCCGCCCCTTGTCGTGATGTGTAAGAGGTGAGCCCCGCCCCTTATCGTGATGTGTAAGCGGTGAGCCCCGCCCCTTATCGTGATGTGTAAGAGGTGAGCCCCGCCCCTTATCGTGATGTGTAAGAGGTGAGCCCCGCCCCTTATTGTGATGTGTAAGAGGTGAGCCCCGCCCCTTATCGTGATGTGTAAGAGGTGAGCCCCACCCCTTATCGTGATGTGTAAGAGGTGAGCCCTGCCCCTTAACCAACCTCTGAGATCCGAGTGTTAATGTGGGGTCTCCCGCCCGCTGGCGCAGGGGCATCAGGTTTGGAGCTGGAGGGGCAGAAAGAGGGGGGGAGAAGAGATAAAGGGGAGGGGGGGGGGAGAGAGAGAGAGGAAGGGAGAGAGAGAGAGAGAGAGAGAGAGAGAGAGGGAGAGAGAGAGAGAGAGAGGGAGAGAGAGAGAGGGAGAGAGAGAGAGAGGGAGGGAGGGAGGGAGGGAGGGAGGGATAGAGGGATAGAGAGAGAGAAAGGGAGGGAGGGATAGAGGGAGAGAGAGAGAGAGAGGTGCTGTTACTACATGCCCCCCAAACAGTATAGCAAACCTACAGCTAGGAATACAGAGGAGAGACTATGGAAATGAAAAGCATCCATGCCAAGCTGCATCTGCTGATGGAACTCTTCCCAGATCAGATGTTGCAACTGCTACCAGACACAATACTGAAGTGATGACACAGAGGGAGAGGGTTTGTGCGTGTGCGCGTACTTGTAAGTGTGTGTGAGAGTGTGTGTGTGTACTTGTAAGTGTGTGTGAGAGTGTGTGTGTGTACTTGTTAGTGTGTGTGTGTGTGTGTGTGTGAGAGAGTACTTGGTAGTGTGTGTGGGGGTGTGTTTACTTGTTAGTGTGTGTGAGGGTGTGTGTGTGAGTACTTATTAGTGTGTGTGTGTGTGTGTGTACTTGTTACTGTGTGTGAGGGTGTGTGCGTGCCCTTGTTACTGTGTGTGTGCGCGCGCGCGTGCGTGTGTGTGTTTTTTTGTTAGTGTGTGTGTGTGTGTACTTGTTAGTGTGTGTGTGTGTGTGTGTGTGTGTGTACTGGTTAGTGTGTGTGTGTGTTTTTTTGTTAATGTGTGTGTGTGTGTTTTTGTTAGTGTGTGTGTGTGTGTGTGTACTTGTTAGTGTGTGTGTGTGTGTGTGTGTGTGTGTACTTGTTAGTGTGTGTGTGTGTACTTGTTAGTGTGTGTGTGTGTGTGTGTGTACTTGTTAGTGTGTGTGTGTACTGTAATGAATATTGTGTTACAGCATACGGAGTGTGTCAACACAGGAAGCATGTGAGAGGACCTACCAGAAAGAGTGACCTCCCTCAAAGAACACATTAGAGCTCTATCAAGAGGGCAGCCTTTAACACTCTCTGGCTCTTAAGGGAGGGGAGGAGGAGGTTAGGGGAAGAAATAAAGAATTTAGTGAAGCTTCAGCTTTGGAGAACATCTTCACACGGGCTGCCATGCTATACTTTCTGTTGGGCGTTCTTGATTCAGGAGCAGATTCATGTATGATTAATGTACTGTATGTGGGTAAGGCCCCCACTCGTAGGGGACGCTGAAAATGGAGGTACGGCGATGTTAAGAAACATGATGCATGATGGGGGGGGGGGGGGGGGGGGGGGGGGGGGGGGGGCAATGTTACATGGAGAACTAGGCAACAGAGACAATGCCCTTTGACCTCTGTCATATTGAGGTTTGAACCATTTTCCTTTTCTTTGTTCTCAGCGTACTACAAACCCCCCTTTCTCAAATGGATCGATCCGCCGGTTGTGAAAAGGGAACAGTCTGCTTGACTGGAAGAGTCCACAGAAAAATAGAGAAAGGGATGTTTTAGCAGGGTAAAAAAAAAAGCTTGTTTAGGGGTTTGCATGCGACAATAAATGAGGGCGGGCCCAACCAGAGTGCTTCCACGGTGATTGGCTGTCATAGACGCCACTCATGGGCCAGAGGTCGCTGACTCGTCGATCCATCTGCCAGGCAGCATCTGAGGGGAGCCAATGATGGGAGAGAATTTAGATTTAACCAATCAGGAAACAGATTATGAGGAGACATGGCGGAAGTTCTGATTGTAATGGGCCAAAACGACCAATAGAAAAATGCCTACTGGTTCTTTTGATGAGTTTGCATGGTCACGTCTCCTAGCTGGATCATCTGTTATTATTATTATTATTATTATATTACATAGCCCTGTCTATTCTGAGTCTACTGGGTTGTCTGTTATTATTATTATTATTATTATTATTATTATTATTAATATTATTAAATTACATAGCCCTGTCCATTCTGAGTCTACTGGACACATTTAAACATGCTCAAACTGTACCATGTATGTTCAATGTATCATTATCTTTCATGCCATGCATGTTCAATGTATCATTATCTTTCATGTTTTGACCCCGATAAGCGTTGCTATGGCTACAGCGAGTTTCTGAGCATAGTAAACGTCACCTATGATAGATGTAGCTGAACTAAAACAATAGTTCTGCCGCTGAAAAGAAACATCTAAACTATCATAACCATGAAAATGGTTCATGGAGTTTTAAAAACACACTCAAAACAGAGAATAAGTCTTTCGATGTGAGTTTGTGTATTTAGGAACTTTGAGTATTTGTGTATAGGAGCTTTGTGTGTGTGTGTTCAGGAGCTTTGTGTGTGTTCAGGAGCTTTGTGTGTGTGTGTTCAGGAGCTTTGTGTGTTTAGGAGCTTTGTGTGTGTTCAGGAGCTTTGTGTGTTTAGGAGCTTTGAGTGTGTTCAGGAGCTTTGTGTGTGTTCAGGAGCTTTGTGTGTGTGTGTTCAGGAGCTTTGTGTGTGTGTGTGTTCAGGAGCTTTGTGTGTGTTCAGGAGCTTTGTGTGTGTGTGTTCAGGAGCTTGGTGTGTGTGTGTTCAGGAGCTTTGTGTGTGTGTGTGTTCAGGAGCTTAGTGTGTGTTCAGGAGCTGTGTGTGTGTTCAGGAGCTTTGTGTGTGTGTGTTCAGGAGCTTTGTGTGTGTTTAGGAGCTTTGTGTGTGTTCAGGAGCTGTGTGTGTTCAGGAGTCTGATGACACGTACACTGCAGAGTCCCGGGGGACAGGATATCCTCGTCCATGTCGTCCAGGTCGTCTGATAGGATGAGGTGCTGAGGAGTGGGCGGGTGCAGGCCCAGGAAGGCGGGGTCTAGGTTGAGGGTGGCAGCCAATGAGTGGAGGCCGGGGTTGTGGACCAACGTGAATCCTGTCAGCGACTCCAACTGGGACAGGAAGCAAACTATCACAGATATGTCACAAATATGTGCAGAATATGCTTACAAAATGTGTTCTGTACGCAAGGTAGGAGTTAAACTCATAAACATATATATATTTTTGTACTTTAACATGACAAAGGGGAGAAAGATTAGGTCAGATTGTGCACCTGTAAAATGACCAAGATGTCCGACAGGAAGTACTTCAGACACACTTCCTGTTTGAAGCTTACCTGCTGCCAGCGATGAAGCTTCTCCCACAGAGCAGCAGTCACTTCTCCAAGAGACTGCCTATTGATTATAGATAAATAATATAATTACCAAATCAAATATATTATTATTAATAACACATGAACTTAAAGACTACATCGTCCCTTCTCCAAAAGCCAGTCTATGGAGAGAGGAGAACTCTGCTGTAGCCTATTCTATTACCTGTCTTAGCTGAACTCTGCTGTAGCCTATTCTATTACCTGTCTTAGCTGAACTCTGCTGTAGCCTTTCTATTACCTGTCTTAGCTGAACTCTGAACTCTGCTGTAGCCTATTCTATTACCTGTCTTAGCTGAACTCTGAACTCTGCTGTAGCCTATTCTATTACTTGTCTTAGCTGAACTCTGCTGTAGCCTTTCTATTACTTGTCTTAGCTGAACTCTGTTGTAGCCTATTCTATTACTTGACAAGTCACCTGTCTTAGCTGAACTCTGCTGTAGCCTATTCTATTACTTGACAAGTCACCTGTCTTAGCTGAACTCTGAACTCTGCTGTAGCCTATTCTATTACTTGACAAGTCACCTGTCTTAGCTGAACTCTGCTGTAGCCTATTCTATCACCTGTCTTAGCTGAACTCTGCTGTAGCCTATTCTATCACCTGTCTTAGCTGAACTGCTGTAGCCTATTCTATCACCTGTCTTAGCTGAACTCTGAACTCTGTTGTAGCCTATTCTATTACTTGTCACCTGTCTTAGCTGAACTCTGCTGTAGCCTATTCTATTACTTGACTTGTAATCGAGTTGTTTTTTAATATTCTCTGATGGCCGAATTATGACATTACACTTCCCCTTGGGATCAATAAAGTATTTTCCATTCCACTCCTTGGGTTCAAAGGTGAAAGGTGAGAGGTGACTGACTTGGCGGAGAGGATCTGGTGGTCCACATGGTCCAGGGAGGAGCTGTGGGCCACATGGAAGGTCCCAAAGATGGAGGAACGCTTCTTCTTGATCTTCTCAGCCTGCAAAGCCCAGGATAAAACATCATCATCATCATCTATATAACGTCATATTAATCAATATAACACCATCATCATCATCTATATAACGTCATATTAATCAATATAACATCATCATCATGTATATAAAGTCATGTTAATCAATATAAAATCATCATCATCATCATCATCATCATCATCATCATCAATTTAACGTCATATTAATCAATATAACATCATCATGTATATAACGTCATATTAATCAATATAACATCATCATCATCATCAATATAACGTCATATTAATTAATATAACATCATCATCATCAATATAACGTCATATTAATCAATATAACATCATCATCATCATCATCAATATAACGTTATATTAACCAATAGAACACCATAATCTTCATCATCAATAGAACGTTATATTATTCAATAGAGCATCATCATCATCAAAATAACGTCATATTAATCAATATACTCGCCCTTGGGCCTTAAATGTATTTTTGCGTGTCCCTAGTGTGTGTGTGTGTGTGTGTGTGTGTGTGTGTGTGTGTGTGTGTCTTACCAATACCCCCTCCTGCTGTCTCTCTGTGCTGTGTGTGTGTGTGTGTGTGTGTGTGTGTCTTACCCATACCCCCTCCTGCTGTCTCTCTGTGCTGTGTGTGTGTGTGTGTGTGTGTGTCTTACCCATACCCCCTCCTGCTGTCTCTCTGTGCTGTGTGTGTGTGTGTGTGTGTGTGTCTTACCCATACCCTCTCCTGCTGTCTCTCTGTGCTGTGTGTGTGTGTGTGTGTGTGTCTTACCCATACCCCCTCCTGCTGTCTCTCTGTGCTGTGTGTGTGTGTGTGTGTGTGTGTGTGTGTGTCTTACCCATACCCCCTCCTGCTGTCTCTCTGTGCTGTGTGTGTGTGTGTGTGTCTCACCCATACCCCCTCCTGCTGTCTCTCTGTGCTGTGTGTGTGCGTGTGTGTGTGTGTGTGTCTTACCCATACCCCCTCCTGCTGTCTCTCTGTGCTGTGTGCGTGTGTGTGTGTGTGTGTGTGTGTGTGTCTTACCCATACCCCCTCCTGCTGTCTCTCTGTGCTGTGTGTGTGTGTGTGTGTGTGTCTTACCCCCTCCTTGGCCTGCTGCAGCTGTCTCTCAGCACTGTGTTTCTTGGTGTTGTAGTATTGCACCTCGATCTCATGGGTCAGCTGGAGCCACGCCCTCAAGGCCTCGGGCGCCGCCCAATCAGCACGGGACTCCAGCTCACGCTCCGCCTTCTTCAGCGCTGTGCGCACCTGGAGACACACACACACACAGATAGGTACACACACACACACACACACACACACACACACACACACAGGTTAATAGACAGGCCTTCCTTTAGTCAGACAGACACACAAACTGTGAGACAGGCAGGCAGAGAGACAGACAGTGTGGGTATGTGTGTGTGTGTGCAGTTGTGTGTGTGTGTGTGTGTGTGCGGTTGTGTGTGTGTGTGTGTGTGTGTGCAGTTGTGTGTGTGTGTGCAGTTGTGTGTGTGTGTGTGTATGTGTGTGCGGTTGTGTGTGTGTGTGTGGTTGTGTGTGTGTGTGTGTGTGCGTGTGGTTGTGTGTGTGTGTGTGTGTACCTGCTCCAGCTCTTCCTCTGCGTATTTCTGGCGGCTGCGTTGGTTCTCTGTTCCTTCTCGGAGTTCCCTCAGACGGTGAGCTTCCTGCTTGGCCTCTCTGATCTCATCCTTCAAACGTTGCTCCAACGTCACCTTCTCCACCTCTACGCAACGGTGCTCCTCCTGAGCACGCTGCAGTCTGGGAGGGGGGGGGGCGGGGGGGATGAGGAGGGAGAGTGGGGGGGAGGAGAGAGGGGGGAGGGAGAGGGAGGGAGGTGAGAGGAGGGAGGGAGAGGGAGGGGGGTGAGAGGAGGGAGGAAAGGAGAGAGGGGGAGGGGAGTAAAGGAAGAGAGGGGGTTAGGAGTGAGGGGGATGAGAGGAGGGAGGAAAGGAGAGAGGGGGAGATGGAGAGGAGGGAGAGGAGGAGGGAGGGAGGGATGGAGAGGAGGGAGGAAAGGAGAGAGAGAGAGAGATGGATGAAAAGAGGAGAAAGCATCCATGGTTAACCTTCTCTTCAGCAGAAAAAAAGAAACCAAACACTAACACAGTGCTGTGCATTCCTGCTATAGTTCCACTGTTCGGACAGCAGAGGGCGCTGTGCTCAAACCACAGAGAGAAACACAAAAGAAGTGAGCACATTGACAGGAGGTTGTGGAGGTTTTGAAACAAGCGTTCAAAGTGTGTGTGTGTGTGTGTGTGTGTGCGTGTTTATGTGTTTATGTGTATGTGTGTGTGTGGGTGTGCGCGCGCGCGTGCGCGTGCGTGTGCGTGCGTGTGTGTGTGTGTGTGTGTGTTGGAGAGCCATTTAGGGAGGCACCACACACACCACCTTTCATCAAGAGCACTCCAGATTCATACCATTACCCTCCGGTAAGTGAGGGCATGTGTGCGTGTGTGTGTACCCTTGCGTGTGACACACCTTCCTTCACCTCAGCGCTTCACAGTGTTTCTACATAAGCCACAGAACGACCGCACCGGCAGCCCAATCCAACACACACACATTATCAAACTATTACTCCAACACACACACATTATCAAACTATTACTCCAACACACACACATTATCAAACTATTACTCCAACACACACACATTATCAAACTATTACTCCAACACACACACATTATCAAACTATTACTCCAACACACACACACACACATTATCAAACTATTACTGCAACACACACATTATCAAACTATTACTCCAACACACACATTATCAAACTATTATTCCAACACACACACATTATCAAACTATTACTCCAACACACACATATTATCAAACTATTACTCCAACACACACACACACGTTATCAAACTATTACTTCAACACACACACACATTATCAAACTATTACTCCAACACACACGTTATCAAACTATTACTCCAACACACACACGTTATCAAACTTCTTTATCTATGTATGTGTAATGTAGGTTGTCAGGGGTGGCCTTGTGGCTCATCGGGTTAAAGCGTCTACCGCAAAGGCTAGTCCCTAATGCAGCAGCCTGGGTCTAGCCCTAACCCTAACCCTACCGCAAAGGCTAGTCCCTAATGCAGCAGCCTGGGTCTAGCCCTAACCCTAACCCTACTGCAAAGGCTAGTCCCTAATGCAGCAGCCTGGGTTCGATTCCAGCCCGGGCCCTTTGCTGCAAGTCTTCCCCATGCATCTATCCTGTCCACCTACTGTTCTATCGAAATAAAGTGAAAATGCAAAAAAAAATATAGGATCTCACCTCTCCTCTTCAAAAATACTATGAAACATGAGCTCAGAGAAGCATTGCAGCTCTCCCCTTCCAAAGTGCTCCAGTTAAGAGTTTTACATTTCTTATCACTGATCTGGGAACAGTCGTTACACCCTCTCTGCTTTAAACTCCTATACAGCCTGCCTCAGGACCATCCAACACAATACAATCAATCAAGTAGCTATGCTAACTATGCTAACTATCCCAGGCCTGATGCTGGTGCTTTATAACATGCATGTTAGCCATGCTAACTATGCTAACTATCCCAGGCCTGATGCTGGTGCTTTATAACATGCATGTTAGCCATGCTAACTATGCTAACTATCCCAGGCCTGATGCTGGTGCTTTATAACATGCATGTTAGCCATGCTAACTATGCTAACTATCCCAGGCCTGATGCTGGTGCTTTATAACATGCATATTAGCCATGCTAACTATGCTAACTATCCCAGGCCTGATGCTGGTGCTTTATAACATGCATGTTAGCCATGCTAACTATGCTAACTATCCCAGGCCTGATGCTGGTGCATAACATGCTTACAACCACACCTGAATAGATTAGTAAAGATTAATCCTTAACAACCACACACATAGACACAGACAAATTAAAGCACAGACTAGATTTAGTAAAGCACACTCACACACACGCACACACACACGGTATAGATAAATTAAAGCACATACACAGACACACACAGTATAGATATAGTAAAGCACAGACACACACACACAGAGTAGCATTGTCCACATCCAGGATGTGACATGGTTGGAGACTGTAATCCCATGATTACATGATCAGATAGACGGGTGTGTGTGTGTGTGTGTGTGGGTGTGTGTGTGTGTGTGAGTGAGAGAGAGAGAGAGGGTAGTAGTAGTGAGAGTGAGAGTAGTAGTTTAGAGAGAGAGAGAGTAGAGAGTAGTTTCACCACACATAACCCCTCTGGAAAATGTATATGTGATGTGTCTGTACAGTTCATGTACAGTTTACGTGTTAGTGTGTGTGTGTGTGTGTTTATGTATGTAGGTATGTGAGTGTGTGTGTGTAGGTATGTGTGAGTGGATATATGTGTGTATGTAGGTGTGTGTGTGTGTGTGTGTGTGTGTGTGTGTGTTAGTCCGCATATGTCTCTACGGTATTTGTGTACGTTTGTGAGCACGTCTCAACTTTGTGTGTCTGTGTTTGAGTGTGTGTGTTTGAGTGTGTGGGTGTTTGTGTTTGAGTGTGTGTGTGTGTGAAGCAGCTCAGCTGTTTTTTCAGTGAGCTGGCTGATCCTTGCCCATGTAAGGAGTTCAGACACACATACAGCTTGACGTCAGGAGACCAGCCCGCCTGTCTGGCCCCACACACACACACACACACACACACACACACACACACACACACACAGACACACACACACAAAAACCAACGTATGTGTGTGTGTGTGTGTGTGTGTGTGTGTGTGTGTCGGAGTGAGGCTCGGAAAGTAATTTTAGTATACATTTAATTGAAAAGGGTTATTTTTGGGCCTAACCCTACCCATCACCTTTACCCTAGCCCCAACCTTAACTGCAAACCATAGCCTAACCTTAACCGTCATTTTATAATCACAGTTTTATTGTCAAGACAAAAGTAATCTTGACTTTTTGGGGTATTCATTTTGTTGCCTTTCCATTGTTGTGTCATTCTAGGTATTTTAAAACAAGCATTTGCTTTCTATTAAAGAATAAATAAGACCATAAAGCTTGAATAGTCCATAGGAACTCAGAGAAGAGAGATCAGGAAGGATCTTCATAATGGTCCCTAGTGAATAAACTATCTAAGTAGAAAGAAGGGTTTCCCAACCTTAGAGCTTCTGTCGTTAAACTGCATTTATTGATGGTGACTACCTGAACTATGTTGGCTGATAAGACCTCTGTTTTAAACACACACACACACAAACACACACACACACACACACACACACACACACACACACACACACACACACACACACACACACACACTATAGGCTATAGGCTAGTCAGAATGTGCAGTGTGGATGGTAGCTGGTAGAGAGGCGCTATAGGCTAGTCAGAATGTGCAGTGTGGATGGTAGCTGCTAGCTAGGCGCTATAGGCTAGTCAGAATGTGCAGTGTGGATGGTAGCAGCTAGCTAGGCGCTATAGCCTAGTCAGAATGTGCAGTGTGGATGGTAGCTGGTAGAGAGGCGCTGTGGGCTAGTCAGAATGTGCAGTGTGGATGGTAGCTGCTAGCTAGGCACTATAGCCTGTCCTGAACTGAACCTGGTCCAAATAGCCAGGGTTTTTTGTCAACTCGCTCTCTTGCTATTATTATTATTCTAAACATTGCCGGATCCCTGACATTTTTGGGTTTCTTTATTGGGATATATTTCTAGTTCAGCTACACTGGAACGAGTGACAGAGGACAGTGCTGTGTATCCTTGGCGTTTGAGATGTGAATGTTTCTACTGGAGCTGATTCTAACCTCAGATCCTCTATCAATCCCTTAAATAACCTATACCTTGGATCAATAACCCTAATACTGGATCAATAACCCTAATACTGGATCAATAACCCTAATACTGGATCAATAATCCTAATACTGGATTAATAATCCTAATACTGGATCAATAATCCTAATACTGGATTAATAATCCTAATATTGGATCAATAATCCTAATACTGGATCAATAACCCTAATACTGGATTAATAATCCTAATACTGGATCAATAACCCTAATACTGGATTAATAATCCTAATATTGGATCAATAATCCTAATCCTGGAATAATAACCGTGATATAATAATCCTTGATTAAGAGCGTACTTCTCCTGTAGGTCGTGGAGGCTCTCCTCTGCCCGATGTAGGCCCTCCAGGTCCTGCATCATCTGAGTCAGGTGATCCCTGGTGTTACGGTTCTGAGTGTAGGCCAGCCAGCAGCCACCCAGCGCCATGGCGACGGACAGCACCAGGATCAGGTCTTTGGTGTAACTAGGGTGACTCACTGAAAAACACACACACAAAATAACAACTTTGAATATTATTAATGTTATTAGTTGTGTTATATAGTACCAAATCTTTGGTGTAACTAGGATGACTCACTGAAAAACAAACACAAGTAATATAATACTAAAAACTAGTAATATCATTACTGTCACTAGATGTATTACATAGTAGTGGGGTGACTAACTGAAAAACACAAAAATACAAATTTTAACAGAATGCCCTATTATTAATCATCAATCACAAAGACATATTAAGTCCAGGAAAAGAAGAACATCCATTGGCAGTTAAAAGTGTGTGTGTGTGTGTGTGTGAGAGAGAGAGAGACAAACTTTGTTCCTCTGGTCTAGATAAAACACCACTCTATCTTCCTTCTCCCAATGGCTCTGAAACATCCTCACCACCCCCCCCCCCCCTCTCTCTCACCTTCCCTCCCTCCCTCCCCCCCTCTCTCTCTCACCCTCTCTCTCTCTCTCTCTCTCTCTCTCATTTCCCCCCCTGTCCTTGTTCTCTTCCCTTCACCTCTACTCTTGTGTGGGCACATGCCTTCACAGGAGTTCATTTGGGTTTTCCAGGTCTTCCTTAGTGTGTGTGTGTGTGTGTGTGTGTGTGTGTGTGTGTGTGTGTGTGTGTGTGTGAGGCAGCAGCTATAGTGGAAGGATTATAAAAGGCTATTTCTGGGACTTCTGTCCCTGGTCTAGTTCACTCTAACATAAAGCTGCAGTGTTCAGTCTACAGACAGACAGACAGACAGACAGACAGACAGACAGACAGACAGACAGACAGACAGACAGACAGACAGACTTACAGACGGGGGTTTCAATGAGGATGGTGTAGAGGGCTTTGAGCTGGAGTTTCTGGGCGTGGCTGCGGTCCTGGATCTTTAGTACCATCAGGGTCAGGGTGGTGTTCTTAACCGCTAGCCTGAGGTCAGAGAAAGGACAAAGGTCAGGGTCAGGGTCAGGGTGGTGTTCTTAACCGCTAGCCTGAGGTCAGAGAAAGGACAAAGGTCAGGGTCAGGGTCAGGGTGGTGTTCTTAACCGCTAGCCTGAGGTCAGAGAAAGGACAAAGGTCAGGGTCAGGGTCAGGGTCGGGGACAGGGTGGTGTTCTTCACCGCTAACCTGAGAGCAGAGAAACTACTAGCAGACCCAAAGGCTGACATAAGCGCTGTTCTAATATTCCAGAGTGTGTGTGTGTCTGTCCTGTCTTGTCATGGGTGTGTGTGGTGTTGTACTGAATGTGTGTGTGTTACCTGTAATGTGTGTGTGTGTGTATGTGAGAGAGTGTTACCTGGGTAAGGCTTTGCCGTCCAGTCTGTGTTTCCTGAACACCTCCACATACTGAGGTAACTCCACAAACAGAGTCAGCCAATCCCCAACCTGCTCCTGGGTCCAGTTATACACTACACACACACACACTCACACACACACACACACACACAAAAATACACACAGACAGACAGACCGACAGACAGACAGACAGACAGACAGACAGACAGACAGACAGACAGACAGACACACAGACACACAGACACACAGACACACAGACAGACACACAGACACACACACAAAGTATGAGAGGTTGAACAGAACATCAGATCTAATGGTACGTGGATTGACGGAATTCCATCTCCTCCTTCTTTGTACTTTGTCTGCTTTCCTTTCTGCATCCTACTTCCTTCAAGTGCTTTAACCACTTCCTGCATGACTCTCAATCAGAACCTTTGTATCTCACTCTGTTTCAATTAAATGTCTCTCTACGTTTCTGGATGGGTGAGAGTGGATCAGTCCATTCTATTTAAATCTATCTCTATGTTTTGCGGTGGGTCTCCCTCCCTCCCCCCTCCCCTCCTCCTCCCTCTTCCTCCCCCTCCTCCTCCTTCCTCTCCTCCTCCTCCTCCTCCTCCTCCCTCCTACTCCTCCTCCTCCTCCTCCCTCTCTCTCCTCCTCCTCCTCCTCGTCCCCCTCCTCCTCCTCCCCCTCCTCCCCCTCCTCCTCCTCCTCCCTCTCCTCCTCCTCCTCCTCCCCCTCCTCTCTCCTCCTCTCTCCTCCTCCTCCCTCTCCTCCTCCTCCCTCTCCTCCTCCTCCTCCTCCTCCCCCTCCTCCTCCTCTCTCCTCCTCCTCCTCTCTCCTTCTCGTCCCCCTCCTCCTCCTCCCCCTCCTCCCCCTCCTCCTCCTCCTCCTCCTCCCTCTCCTCCTCCTCCTCCTCCCCCTCCTCCTCCTCCTCTCTCCTCCTCCTCCTCCCCCTCCTCCTCCTCTTTCCTCCTCCTCCTCCTCCCCCACCTCCCCCTCCTCCTCCTCCTCTCTCCTCCTCCTCCCCCTCCTCTCACCCTCAGAGTTCTTCCAGGTGTTCCACATGTCCTCCACACTCTGGAAGCTGCTGTTCCTGGCTTTGGGCTGCTGGTACTTCAGGTCATCTCTCAGG
>CM030172.1:1220000-1227500 GCA_017639675.1 Aplochiton taeniatus
GAGTTAGCTAACAGCGAATATGCATCTGTTGTCCCAGGGCAGGTAAACAAGAAACAACCACAAAACAACAAACAACATGTATTTCTATCCGGCCCACAGTGCGTCAGAATCTGTCATATTCTAATAATGAAATGAGAAATGAAACCCTGTTTTAGGGAGGCAGCAGCATGTGGACTTTGCCTTAATGAGACAGGACAATAGAGCCATACATGGAGGGCTCCTCCAGAACACTGCCCCGCTACGATTTCTGCTTCAGAACTCTGTTCTCATCTATACAGCCTTTCAAGGTCAATAAGTGAGTGTGTGTGTGTGTGTGTGGGTGCGTGTGTGTGTGTGTACCTGTGTGTGTGTGTGTGTGTACACACCTGTGTGTGTGTGTGTGTGTGTGTGTGTGTGTGTGGGAGAGAGAGAGAGACTTGTGTCCATGTCAGTACAGTGCAGCACCTAACACTAAACGTCACCATGAAGACTTCCTCTAAATCCTGACATGGTCACATAAAACAACAACAACAACACAGGGTTGCTTGGCAACACCTATGTGTCCAGGCTCATGCTGTCAGGACATTCGCTGTCCTAATATCAATATCAATATAATGAAATGACCTTCAAATATATATCTACATGTACAAAGAAGGGAGGAAAACCAGACAACAACAACAGACCATCTGAAAACGTTTCTTAAGCCCTTCCAATAAGTGAGAAAGAGCCTGCCGTAGTCCATTGTGTTTAACCTTTATTCAACCAGTAAAGATCACATTGAGATAAAGGGTGTCCTGGCCAAGATAGGCAGCAGCACAGAATAATACCAAGCGATTCCCAAAACAGTCATCACAGTCATTTAGTCTGGTTCCCCTTGGAACAGCTTGACAAGCAGGCAGGAAGTTATGTGGAAATTAATGAGTTAGTGATGATGACATGAGTGATGTAGAGAGAGAGAGAGTGTGTGTGTGTGTGTGTGTGTGTGTGTGTGTGTGTGTGTGTACGTGTGTGTGTGTGTGTGTGTGTGTGTGTGCAGGAGGAAGTGTGTGTGCTTGTGTGTATGTGTCCTACAGGAGAAAGGGACAATCAGACAGGCTTTAGGGCAAGCCAGCAATAGAGCTAAGTTCTAGAAGTCTACTCTCTGACAACACGGCATGGTTTAGGACAGAGATCCAAGAGAGAGGCCGATAAAGGAACTCAGCTACCCAGAAAAGAGAGCTGTAGACAGGGCTGCGATCGTCAGAACAGTCCCTCCCTTGAACCCGGGAACACATTTTACAAAATAAAATATAAAAATTAGACTGGTGGGTGTCCCGCTTTTTCAGATAGAGAATGTCTGCTATGGTCTGCAACGAGCCCCACAGACCAAGCACAAATATTTAGAAGAGCCCCATAGCTGAACAATGAATGTTTGATTCTCTGTGTGTGTGTGTGTGTGTGTGTGTGTGTGTGTGTGTGCAACAGTGTTAGTGTGTGTGTGTGTGTGTGTCTGTGTTTGTGTATTTATCTAGCCTGTATTAGGACGGGTGTGATGTGATGTGTGTGTGTTACAGTGTTTGTGCGTGTATTGATCTAGCGTGTGTTATTCAGGAGAGTCGTGTGTTGTGCTACCAAGCATATAATGTCAACAATGAAGAAGAACTTCCACAGAACAGGAAGTAGAACCAAAGAAAAACAAGGAATGGTTACAGAAATGATTACAGAAGTAGTAATCCTAGAAGTACCATGTGTGTGCGTGTGTGAGAGAGAGGGAGTGTAAGTGTGTGTGTTGGAGGTTTTCCAAGAAGCAGTTCCTGCTCTGTGTCCCTGGCTCACTGATGGTCACATGAATCTGCTCAAAGTAAATATAGTGGGGAGGAAAATGGAGATGAGGAGAGATGGAGGGAGACGGACGGACGGGGGGGGGAGCGGTTGGGGCGGCCGGGGGGCCTAAACCAGTGTGTTTTTGGCTCTTCAAAAGGATAGTTCAACTTTTTGGGAAATAAGATGTGTTCCCTCTTACAGACCAGACAGACAGGATGATCCATATCAATGTTATGACTGTACGTCCAATAATGAGTTATTTAGGAAAGTAGGCAGGTAAATGTAGCCTAGCTTAGCACAATGACTGTAAGCCATTAGCTCAGGCACACACAAACACACACACACACACACACACACACACACACACACACACACACACACACACACACACACAGGTACAGGACCTATTGTTGCGAGGCTGCCTGCCCTACACAAGGTGAAATTATCGTTACGCCTCACAAAATAGGCCCAACTGTGTTTCAGTAACAACATCTCATGTTTACATACTCATTTCTACACATGTGAGGTTCAGAACATACGACGTGTATATAACACAGCTTTGGAGTTTTCTAACGTGTATTTTGTCACTTTAGACAGAGCCATGCTAGCTAGTTCTACAATTACCAACCTACTTAACTGAATAACTCATTATTGGACGTACAGACATAACTTTGATATTGATCATCTTGTCTGTCTAGGAGTAAGTAGGAACACATCTTAGTTCCCTAAAAGTGGGACTATCCCTTTAAAGGTCACATCTGAAAAGTTTTTTTTTTTTGGATGAGTCATTACCACTGTACAGTTCAGGCCCCCTACACTGTGTTGGTGTAGTCCTGAGGTCACTTCCTGTGTCATGCTAGACCTATCACATCCAGGAAGCTGTGGTGAGCTACTAACAACCAGCTACTGCTCTATATATCCCTCTTTCTCTCCCGCTCTCTCTGCTGCCAAATTTGATCTGTCATTCTGTCTATCTGTAGCTGAACTCTACAGGGAGTTGGAGACCCATCGTCTCACACACACACACACACACACACACACACACACACACACACACACCTTGTAACATGCACAGAAAAATAGACACAAACCCACATAAAAATAACATCTACAGGAACACATATAAAAACCCACACAAGATTAAAATGCATGTACAGACATCAAGCACCAAACATGTGCAAGTAAGTAGAGACACACACACACACAGACACACAAACACACACACACACACACACACACACAAACGTCTGTGCAGCATTTACACCGGTAGCTTGATGAATGGGTATACTCTCTGTTCTGGAATGAGGCAGCCTGTTTTGTTTCAAAGCTGTGTGTTTAAATGTGTGTGTGAGTGTAAATGTGTGTGTAGGTGTAAATGTGTGTGTGGGTGTAAATGTGTGTGTAGCTGTAAATGTGTGTGTGAGTATAAATGTGTGTGTGGATGTAAATGTGTGAGAGGGTGTAAATATGTGTGTGGGTGTAAATGTGTGTGTGAGTGTAAATGTGTGTGTGTGGGTGTAAATGTGTGTGTGAGTGTGTGGGTGGGTAGGAAAGTAATATCCTGCTTTCATTTTCTGTGGAGACATGGTGACATGGTTTGTTCATGCTAGTAACATAAAGCTTTTTTTTTTCTTCCAGAGAACGTTTAAACATATTCAAAAACACATTTTAGTTTAAAAGAAAGTGACTTGAATAAAAACTAAACTATCAAATAATATTGCAAGGTGCTTTGTAACCTCGGAAAACTGGCAACTTGAAAACGAAACGGTTCACATAATTAGATGAAATACTGTAAAAATACAGCGTTGACCCAAAAACAGGAAAAAAAAAAAAATACATAAAAATTCTCAAAAGCAACTGTGGAACAGCTACGACGCTAATTGACTATTATTGGCACCAGCAGCAGAGATCAATAACCAACCAACCAATCAATACACCAACATACACACACCACCCGACCCTGCACGTCTACCCTGCTGAAAAACCTCAGTTAAACAGGACTAAGATGGTCAATTAAACAACCCTGCAGGAACAGTTCACTATAGCGTTCCTATATGTGCTCTATTTGAGATATTTTTGGGAAGCATTTTTGCTTTTATTTAAGATTGGAAAGTGGATGGACAGTAGAAGTGGAAGAGAGAGAGGGGATGACATGCAGCATATGGCCCAGGATGGAATCAAACCCGGCTCGCTGCGTTGATGGGTGCGCCTTTAACCTGATGAGCCCCCAAGAACCATCACGTTCTTTTAGCACAAAGTGGTGTTTGTTTATGTTGTTTGTTTGTGTTGTTCATGATGTTTGTTTATGTTGTTTGTTTGTGTTGTTTATGATGTTTATGTTGTTTGTTTGTGTTGTTTATGATGTTTGTTTATGTTGTTTATGTTGTTTGTTTGTGTTGTTTATGATGTTTGTTTATCCCTCTCAGTGGAGAGGATGACAACAGGGACGTAAAGCTGCCTTGGTTTCCTTGACAACAGACGGGCTCTGAGGTAAAGTTTACCATTCATACTGATCAGAGATTAGTTTCCCCATCTCCAATCAAAGCCTCAAACATAAGCTGGGAAATGTAAAAACTGACCCAGTATCAGTACTTCATGACCCAGTAATAAAACTTCACTTAAGTGGTAAAAGTCAACCAAGTTGCCATGGAAACAGGCTCTCTCACGGTTTTCGTTCAAGCATAACGTCGCTGTCACAGTCACTGTCTGGGCCCCCGAAGTACCTGAGGCGCCGTTGGTATCGGCGACGTGGTGATGATGGTGGTCGCCGTGGAGACCCCACAGAGACACAGCAAGGACACAGAGTGACAACAGCCACACTGTACTGGACATTCTGAAAAACTGTTGGAGAGAAAGAAAGAAAGAAAGAAAGAAAGAAAGAAAGAAAGAAAGAAAGAAAGAAAGAAAGAAAGAAAGAAAGAAAGAAAAGGGCCAAAATAGAGAAGGATGGGAGGTAGAGCGTTAGAGAGGGAGATCAGCGGATCTCCGTTGCGGAGGTCTACTTCGTCCACTAAAGCGTGACGCAAGTGTTACGACACATGCCGGGTAACTTTTTGTCAGTGGTTTTAAATAAACGAAATATTCACCAAAACAAACCAACAAGCAACAAGGTTGTACGCCAAGGTTTTTTTATTTTGGTTTTGAGAGGGAGGGAGGGGGGTTGCCTTATAAGTTCAATGCACATTTCTAGCGTAGGCCTATTCATCTTTGGATAGATTTACTTTTTACATTGTAACACAACACTCACTGGCATCAAATCTGAGTAAATAAAAAGCACATTCGGGAGCAATTCTGGGTTTTCGTACACTATTAGAAGTAGGAGCTAATATATTCATAGATTTGTCTGCGCTCTATGCTCTATAACTTACCTTACAACAGCATGAGTTAGAAGCCTGCCTTCCCTCAGATTCAGTCCTGATGTGACGCTTACAAAAAGACTAAAAACTAGCGCAGTTTCTTCACGCGTTTATTGTCCATTTGAAAGGTTTGACGTTTTTAATGTCCGGATATGAGTCTCAAGCCTATCGCTTAAATGTTGTCGGACTTAAACCGCAGATAGACAATCGTAGGCCTGTGTAATATTTTTCAAACTATATCCAACGACAGCCAAAACTCAAAATTACCCCACGGAACTTTTTAGATCCCTCCCACAAATCTTTTCTTTTCACGAAAGAAAGAAAAAAACACACCTCTGTGATGTTCGCCTAGCAGGGCTACAGGGATTAAGTTCAGTCTTTAGCCGCTACTACAGCGTCATCGTGTGGACTAGGAAGTTAAGCGCATGTGTCCCATTTGAATCATAATAAACCGCAAGGAGTAATTATACATTATTTATTTATTATTTATTATTATTTATACAGGGTTGACTGACTGAGACCACTTCTCTTTCACAGCAGTGCCCTGTTCAAGGCACGTCACATTATTTCATTCAAATCGAGTTACTTTTGTAGTTATTTAAGGGTTTAAAGATTGTTAGCTTTCACCCTATTGAACCATTGTATTTATATGGTAGCTGCTCGAGTGCTTCATGAAAATAACGTCTCAATTGTCCGACAATATCATTACATGTTTTCTGTTGAATGGTTTCTGCTAGTCAGCCTGGTACGTGATAGGCCTACTGGAATGGACGGAGTTGTTGCCTAATAAGTTGGTCATATGCTTAGACTTATATGTTAAATATCTTACACCAAGAGACAAATATCCGACACTAGTTTCCTAAATCTCTTATTTCTTCTGCTGGACATTTTTTCCACCAGTATTTAGAGCTTGTATAATTTTCACACATAATTAATCTAATCCTAATCTTTTAGTCCTCATTATTGAACGAACACTCTGTCTTTAGAAAAAAAAAGTTTTTTTACATTTAGACTTATATGTTATATGTCTAGTGTGCATATTTTTTTTTATACATTTCGACATTTCTGTACGTGTTTTTTAAATTATAGCATACCATTACATAATTTCATAAATGCATTCGCAAGGTGGCGCCAGACTGCAAGTATAAGTGCACCCTGTCGGATAGTAAACTCATTAACAACGTACAGTAATGAGCTTTCAGCACCGAGGCCTGCGCAATAAACCATCGCACTTCTAGCCGTGATCAAGAATAGTTGTGTGCAATGCAAATATCTCCCGGTTTGAATGGGCGGGTTCGTTTTCAGTTACAAAGCTCGAGTCACATAACCAACCATGCAGAAAAATGACAAGTCACTCTTTTACAGGCGCGCACTCAGTTGCATCCGCGGGCCCACTCCGCCAACAAGTAAACTTCCTCAAACTGCACCAAGCCATTTCATAGACTTCCTTTCCCGGACAAACCAACCGACTTCCTTCACAGCGCAGCTACACCCGGCAGACAGCAACAGACAACCGAGTGGGTCCTCCTTAGATCGCCCAACTCCAACTAT
Organism: Aplochiton taeniatus; assembly: GCA_017639675.1. Classification (NCBI taxonomy): domain Eukaryota; kingdom Metazoa; phylum Chordata; class Actinopteri; order Galaxiiformes; family Galaxiidae; genus Aplochiton; species Aplochiton taeniatus. The sequence goes on from CM030172.1 coordinate 1,226,690, forward strand.
TTTGCCGCAAGAAAGGAGAACTATGATCGGTGAGTTCAATACTTCTCCCTCGCTATCTAACTACCAGTCTACGAAAATGATTTGTAACTTGCCCACTCAGTAATTTATATTTGAAAATGGATCATTATTAATAAAACCGTATTCCCTCTTCTTTTGTCTATCCTCTACGTTTATTTGACACAACTTGTTTATCCGTTAGTCTAGCAACGTTCTTGAAAGGTAGTGTCATAAATTTGATGATTATGTGAAGCTACTTGTTTATAGCAACCACTCCCTTCTTATGTTGACATGCCTTCACTCACACTGTCAGTAAGGAAGGCGGTCTCTCTCTCCCTCTCCCTCTCCCTCTCGCTCTCTCGCTCTCTCTCTCTCTCTCTCTCTCTCTCTCTCTCTCTCTCTCTCTCTCTCTCTCTCTCTCTCTCCCTCCCTCGCTCTCTCTCTCTGTGAGCGTATGTGAGCGCGCGCGCGTGAGTACATTCCTGCGCATCTCAGACAATATCATAGGCACGTACGACCGACTTGACACGGATGACCTAAGTGGTCACGTTAACTGACTCACTCGTTCACTGTTCTGAATTTACCCATGCTCCAATGATTGGTCATCGATACTGCAAGTAAAGATAGCGCATGTTTCCTAGCGCAGTTTCTATGCTTTGCCTGCGTAAGCGTCCGTCAATCATCCGGCCCGTTTCAACGCAGACCTGATGGCACGCCAACTTTCTCCGTCGAACAAAATAACCGAGAATGTTCAAAAAGGCTTTAAACAGCCATAAGGAAGGTGAAGGAAAGGAGAACATGAGGAAACATGATA
>CM030172.1:1235000-1281684 GCA_017639675.1 Aplochiton taeniatus
GGTGGGGAAGACCTGCCTCCTCATCTCCTACACCACAGGAGCCTTCCCCAAGGAGTACATCCCCACCGTGTTCGACAACTACAGCAGCCAGGTACCTCCGTGTGTCCGTGTGTCCGTGTGCCCGTGTGTCCGTGTGTGTGTGTGTGAGTGTGTGTCTGTGTCCGTGTGTGTGAGTGTGTCCGTGTGTGTCTGTGTCCGTGTGCGTGTGTGAGTGTGTCCGTGTGTGTTTCTCTGTGAGTGTGTGTGTGTGTGTGTGTGTGTGTGTGTGTGTGTGTGTGTCCGTGTGAGTGTCCATCTCTGTGTCTCTGTGTCTCTGTGTCTCTGTGTCTCTGTGTCTCTGTGTCTCTGTGTCTCTGTGTCTCTGTCCGTGTGTGAGTGTGTCCGTGTGTGTTTCTCTGTGTGTGTGTGTGTGTGTGTGTGTGTGTCCGTGTGAGTGTCCATCTCTGTGTCTCTGTGTCTCTGTCCGTGTGTGTTTTTTCCTTTAGTGTATGTCAAAGCTGTTTGGTGTGTCTGTGTGTCCGTCCATCCGTGTGTGTGTGTGTGTGTGTGTGTGTGTGTGTGTGTGTGTGTTTGTCTGTATTGCTGGGTTTATGTATAAGGAGAAAATGTCCTCAACTTTGAATTTGAATTTGAACTCTGGTGTGCTCTATAAGGGTTTTTAGAGATCAATAAAAACATTTATAGAGCAGACCGGAGTTCACCAGTAGTCCCCAGTGCAGCACATTACATTGTGCATCTTTTAGATGGTATGACACATCATACATTTATAGCCACCTTAAGCGGGCCATTCCTCACAACTATCTACTGTAGCGGAAAATAACTTATTAATGGAATCATAATACCAGAAAACTGCACAGTCACACTTTTGTGTTGTTAGCTATGGTGTCGAGTAACATTACATTCTCGTTTTCAGTATAGATTTAACTGTAAAAGAATTATGATCCAGAAAACCTTGAAATTACTTCTCCTGTTACTTTGAGGGCTGTTAATATAATCAAGCCAAAACAAAAAAATAAAGCACCCTCTTCACCATTATGACAACCATAGTATTAATAGATGTATTCTTCTAGTCCTACTTGATATTTAATGCAATACATATCTGTGTGTGTGTGTGTGTGTGTGTGTGTGTGTGTGTGTGTGTGTGTGTGTGTGTGTGTGTGTGTGTGTGTGTGTGTGTGTGTGTGTGTGTGTGTGCGTGCGTGCGTGCGTGCGTGCGTGCGTGCGTGCGTCGTGTGTGTGTGTGCGTGTGTGTGTGTGTGTCCTCCCCAGGTGACGGTAGACAGTCGGTCTATCAGTCTGAACCTGTGGGACACGGCAGGGCAGGAGGAGTACGACCGTCTCCGCACACTGTCCTACCCCCAGACCAACATCTTCATCATCTGCTTCTCCATCTCCAGCCCCGCCTCCTACGAGAACGTCAAACACAAGTGGCACCCTGAGGTAGGTCATACAATTAGAACATGTTACCTGAGGTAGGTCATACAATTAGAACATGTTACCTGAGGTAGGTCATACAATTAGAACATGTTACCTGAGGTAGGTCATACAATTAGAACATGTTACCTGAGGTAGGTCATACAATTAGAACATGTTACCTGAGGTAGGTCATACAATTAGAACATGTTACCTGAGGTAGGTCATACAATTAGAACATGTTACCTGAGGTAGGTCATACAATTAGAACATGTTACTTGAGGTAGGTCTAGAATTAGAACATGTTACCTGAGGTAGGTCATACAATTAGAACATGTTACCTGAGGTAGATCGTAGAATTAGAACATGTTACCTGAGGTAGGTTACACTATTAGAACATGTTACCTGAGGTAGGTTACACAATTAGAACCTGTTACCTGAGGTAGGTCATACAATTAGAACATGTTACCTGAGGTAGGTCTAGAATTAGAACATGTTACCTGAGGTAGGTCGTACAATTAGAACATATTACCTGAGGTAGGTCATACAATTAGAACATATTACCTGAGGTAGGTCACACAATTAGAACATGTTACCTGAGGTAGGTTTAATAGTTAAATGTGTGTGTGTGCGTGTGTGCGTCTTTGTTTATTCCTGTGTGTGTGTGTGTGTGCGTGTGCGTGCGCCTGCGCGTGCGTGCCTGCGTGCGCGCGTGCGTGCGTGTGTGTGTGTGTGTGTGTGTGTGTGTGTGTGTGTGTGTGTGTGTGTGTGCAGGTGTCCCACCACTGTCCCGGCGTTCCCATCCTCCTGGTGGGAACCAAGTCCGACCTCCGTAACGACGAGGAGACCCTGAGGAGGCTGAAGGAGGCCAGCCAATCACCCGTCAGCCACCAGCAGGGCGTGGCCCTGGCCCGGCAGATCCACGCCGCTCGCTACCTGGAGTGCTCCGCCCTCAATCAGGACGGCATCAAAGACGTGTTCGCCGACGGCGTCCGCGCCTTCCTCAACCCCCAGCCCGTGGAACGTAAGAGGACCTGTGTGGTACTGTAGAGAGAAGAGGAGGAGGAGGAGGAGGAGGAGGGGGAGGAGGAGGAGGAGGAGGAGCAGGAGGGGAGGAGGAGGAGGAGGAGGAGGGGAGGAGGGGGACGAGGAGGAGGAGGAGGAGGAGCAGGAGGGGAGGAGGAGGAGGAGGGGAGGGGAGGGGAGGAGGAGAAGGGATGGAGAGGGGAGGGGAAACCATGAGAGAGGGAGAGGGTAACAGTGAGGAGAGGAGAGAGGAAGGCCGAGATCAAGGCTTCTCTGACTGAAACCTGTCCATTTGCACAGCAGCCTTAGACACAGTTCTGACTCCATGTCATTATCATACAGGACTTCCTCCTGCTCTGTCTAAAGAGACTGTGCGTGGATTTGTATCACTTTGACTGGATATGTAAATAAGAGAGGGGGGTAAAGATATATGTATATATAGAGAAAGAAGAGAGAGAGAGAGAGAGAAAGAGAGAGAGAGAGAGAGAGAGAGAGAGAGAGAGAGAGAGAGAGAGAGAGAGAGAGAGAGAGAGAGAGAGAGAGAGAGAGATGTAAGGTTGGGGAGGTGGAGAGGAGAAAGAGAGAGAGAGAGAGATAAATAAAGAGAGAGAGAGAGCGAGAGAGAGGAGTGACTGAGGATTTGAGGCTCAGAGCTGTTTTTAAATCTTAACTGCCATTTGTCAACTGCATGACCAGAAAGAAGAACCAGCGAGAAATGACGTTTTGTTCTGCCTCCACTTCTTCCTGCGTTGCTTAGCTAAACACTTAGTGTGATTGTGAATTCTGATTGGTCAGAGCAGGGTGTGTCCCAATCTAAACTCGAGGTGATTGGTTTGTGAGGTTGAAGCGCTGCCTTGTGGTTTTCTGATATTTATATCCTTCCCTCCTTCCCGTAAGAAATCAATGTGCACAAATTAAAAAAACGTCCTTTTTTCATTAGTAGGGCAAGAGATTTACTGATGGGCTGGTTACTTTTCCTCCACCATATTTATATTATAAATCAAGGGAATGTTTTGTTTGAGAAATGAAGAGGAATAAGAAAGAAAGAAAGAAAGAAAGAAAGAAAGAAAGAAAGAAAGAAAGAAAGAAAGAAAGAAAGAAAGAAAGAAAGAAAGAAAGAAAGAAAATGTAAATGTCTCACTCATCACGGGCAGTTTTCTGAAGCACCACCTTAGGCACTTGGCCCCATACCATTACTATTTCAGCACCTCTCCCCTACTTTGAATAATGGGCCCCATACCATCTCTATATCAGCCCCAATCCTCCTAAATTCCACAATAGTTTGGTCCTATTCCAGTTACCATATCAGAATCACTCTGGACAATGGGCCCCATTCCATTTAGAATATCAGAATCACGCTGGACAATGGGCCCCATTCCATTTAGAATATCAGAATCACTCTGGACAATGGGCCCCATTCCATTTAGAATATTAGAATCACTCTGGACAATGGGCCCCATTCCATTTAGAATGTCAGAATCACTCTGGTCAATGGGCCACATTCCATTTAGAATATCAGAATCTCTGGACAATTCCATTTATAAGTCACTCCCACTGTGTGCCTGCCCTAAATCCTTACATACTTCAGTTGTTTATGAACTGCCCAGGCACTGCAGGGCTGGATGAATATTCTTTTACTGATGGAAAGCTCTTGCTTTTGTTGTAACTTTTACTTACCTTTGTCTTGTGGATAGACTGTAGAGTGTGAGAAGTCGAGAGAGAGAGAGAGAGAGAGAGAGAGAGCGAGAGAGAGAGAGAGAGAGAGCGAGAGAGAGAGAGAGAGAGAGAGAGAGAGAGAGAGAGAGAGAGAGAGAGAGAGAGAGAAGTTTAAAAAGAAATCTTTAATCAGAAGGTAAATAGTCTCCTTTTTTTTATTTGTCAGTCAGACCATTTATAATAGCTACATAAAAAGGGTGGGGTTTGATTTAGGTACAGTGGGACTGGATTGAATTCATCAGTGCATTATATTCTGAGTGGCCCGTACGTCTGTAGGAGCTAGACCACAGTGCACTACTGTTCAGAGTCCAGGCTCCAGGGTCCCCCTTCAGACAGGAAGTCTACCTCCTCCTGAGGCTCTCCTTCAGGCAGGGAGCCATTTCCTCTTCCTCCTTCACTTCCTGTGGGGCCTGCCAGCCAGGACTTCCAGAACATTCCAATTCTAGAGTGTTCCATTCCGACAGCTAAGGGTTGTAATGGAACCCTCCATTCCGAATCGCCGCCACTCTCCTGCCATTTGTTCCAAACGGGTTGTGCTTGAATGCTTGTTTTAAATGTCGAATATTTATCAAATCTGTAATTTATGTTGTTTTTTTGTGTGTACTTGATTTAATTTGTTTTGCTTATTTGTTTCTGTGAACACATAACGTTGCGTTGTTTTGTCAAACCTGAGAGGAAATCCCTGCAATGCCTGTATTTGATACAAACCGAGAATAAACTTAAAATTCTTGTAGCTGTTATTCTAGTGTGTTTTTAATCAAATCTGTCCTGCTCTGTGACTACTCAGTCAGAGAGGGTGGGAGAATGATGTGATTACTCAAAACATCCCAGGAAAGTTTGGGATTCCTAATGCCTGAGTTAGTCTGAGCACGCGCGCACACACACACACACACACACACACACACACACACACACACACACACACGGTACGTAGGAAATTCCTCATATGCCTGAACGTGTCAGTGCAGCAGCCTTAGTCAGGGAAGGAGAGGCACTCAGGATCTCATCTACAGAGTGAAAAGTGAAAATAATAATCTGAGATATGTATCTCTAATAGCATTGTAGCAAGCCCTGGGCCTTTTAAAGGACAGTGGAAATCAAATACAACAGAGCACCAAGCCTGCAGTCTCTCTAAACAAAGCATTTGTCTCATGAGTTTAAGACTATCATATCCAAATGATTTATTTATTTATACACGCTAACCAACTGAGACTAGGCCTCTTTTCCAACAGTACCCTGTTTAAGACAGAAAGTAAATTAAAACAACTAAACAATCATGAATAAAGACTGAGACTAGGCCTCTTTTCCAACAGTACCCTGTTTAAGTCAGAAAGTAAATTAAAACAACTAAACAATCATGAATAAAGTCAAATTAATACAAATAAAAATAAATAAATGAATAGTTAACATTAGCCATCTTAATGCTGAAGAGTAGCCTACCTCTGCAATACCCTACATTAGTGTACTGGTGTCAATAGTAGTGTGCTATTGCCCCACCAACCCACCACCAATGTGATTTGTAATTCAAATGAAGTTCCCCCTAACTTCCTCATTGTTGAACAATAGTCTTTTGTAGATCGCTGTAAGGCCCAGCACACCTACTCATCCAGTTCATATTTTCATAGTGAAGGTGTATTCCCAGTAGGCCTCCACCTTAGACCATGGACCCCTCGCCATGGTAACACTAATAGACCAGGACCAGTGTTTGTGCGTTTGGCATAGAAATAGGAGCAATAGACCAGGACCAGTGTTTGTGCGTTTGGCATAGAAACAGGAGCAACAGACCAGGACCAGTGTTTGTGCGTTTGGCATAGCAATAGAGAGGTGAGCAAAACAGAAAAAACACGAAACAATTCACATTTAAACAGAAATGAAACCTAAAGGTAAGTAATACAAAAAAAAGTTACATTCATATATATTTGGCTTTTAATTGACTTTTTAAAAATACAATTTTACGCCAGTTGACATGTCATACATGTGACTGCCGTTACATTCAGTCACTATAGCACATAGGGAGGGTGTGATTCTCTCATCCATTCCTAGAATACAAATGATAGTGCACTAAGACAATGAAAGAGATGCAGAGTTATCACAAACACACTCACGCAGAAACACTCGCACGTTCACAACATGTGGTCCCATTTTTTAAAGGTTGTGCTTTGAAACGTGATTGGCTGTTCAGAGGAGGACTCGGAATGATCTGTGACCAATCCCAGCAAGTCAGGATAAAACGGGCCAATCAGGGTTAGCCCATAAAGAGGAAGTACAAATCAAGTAAAAGTTGTGAAAATGTCTAAACCCTGTGGGTGCACTACAGTCAACCCTAGTTACCTTCAAAAAGCAAACAAATGACACTGGCTTTTCTAGCTTGGTTTAATATAAATCAACGTTCCATTGTGTATTTTTTGTCGTTGTTGCTCTAGTAGAAACTTGGCCTTGTAGTAGAAACTGGGTTTGCCTTGTACTTGAAACTAAGCGATATCACCTGGATAAATAACGACTAGAATTGATCATTTCTAAAAGACTTGTTCCAGAAGGAGTCTTTTAAATAGTTTGACAGTAAGCTAGGATACCAAGCAATAAAGAAAGACTACCGAGATTGAAAATAGAGCACTATTCAGTGATAACTGGCTAGTTACTCACTATTCAGTTACTGGATAACTGGCTAGTTACTAGGCCACTGGGCAGTGTTCATACTGGTTTTCAGTGGTAAACAGACAATCAATTAAAAAGACAGGTAGATGCCCCAGCTGTAATGTCCTAACCCTTTTAAAATAATCAAGACCAGATTTAATACCTGAGAGACAGAAATATTTTGTATGGAAGTATCCAGAATGAGTGTATGTATGGTTGATAGAGATTGAGTGGGCTATTAGCGTCTGTGAGACAGAAATAGTGTGTGTGTGTGTGTGTGTGTGTGTGTGTGTGTGTGTGTGAGAGAGAGAGAGAGGCGGAGGTTTCCAGCAGAGTCATGACACAGTGTACTGATGGTGGTGATGATGATGACGACGTGAAAGTCCCATGTTTCCTCTGGCACAGCACTTCCTCCTCCTGCATGCAAACCAGCCAATCACAGACTGTCTGACGGGAACTAGCAGCCAACCACCATGGATGATGGAAAGATATGGAGGGGGCTTCCCCACGTTTAATAAATATATCTATCTCTCTCACACACACACACACACACACACACACACACACACACACACACACACACACACACACCATGATTAGGAGAAGTCGGTTTCTTCAGTGCCTTTTGTCCCAGTCCCCCTTTCCATTTCTCGATTTGTTTACTTCTCAATAATATTATCTCCTCCTCCTCCTCCTCCTCCTCCTCCTCCTCCGTCTCTCGTTCTCACGCTCTTCTCCATCCCTCTTGCCTCAGAAGCGCTTGTCCTCGGTTGGCGTGGCGACCATCACCTCGGTGTTGCCAAAGTCCCAGAAGGCCGTCATGTGGAAGGCCATGTTGGAGAGCACCACCAGGTACTCAAACAAGGCAAACAGGGTGTAGACTGGACACACACACACACACACACACACACACACACACACACACACACACACACACACACACACACACACACACACACACACACACACACACACACACAGGGGGAGCGGGAGGAAGGGGGGGTAGAGAGAGGGGGGGGGGGGGGGGGGTAAGTAGAGAGGGGGAAGGGAGAAAGAAGGGGGGAGAGAGAGAGAGAGAGCCATTAGAGATATTGCTGATCACTGGGTTTCAAACCGCAGAGGTTAAAAGGAGAAGTGTGTTCCATCTGGCGGTCCTACCAGTCAAACACAAAGCAGGGCTGGGATTTTTAACTAGCTCCGTTTCTCATGGCAAAGCAAGTGTGTCTGTTTAAAGACACACGGACAGTAATGAACCCATAAGGGAAACTGCTTAGAGAAGCATCAGAACAAACAATGCATTTCTTCTTTTAACTTCCTCTAAAGTCTGCTTTTCTAAATGAGGTCAGAGGACACTGATGCTGCCATCTGAGGGGAGGAGCCTGCAGGCCTGAGGGGGAGGTGGCCAGAGAGGACTTACTTCCTGGTTCGCAGTACTAGGGAGGCCTAACTTCCTGGTTCGTAGTACTAGGGAGGACTTACATCCTGGTTCGCAGTACCAGGGATGACTTACATCCTGGTTCACAGTACCAGGGAGGACTTACATCCTGGTTCGCAGTACCAGGGAGGACTTACTTCCTGGTACGCAGTACCAGGGAGGACTTACACCCTGGTTCACAGTACTAAGGAGCACTTACTTTCTGGTTCACAGTACTAGGGAGGACTTATTTCCTGGTTCGCAGTACTAGGGAGTACTTATTTCCTGGTTCACAGCACTAGAGAGGACTTACTTCCTGGTTCACAGTACTAGGGAGGGCTCACTTCCTGGTTCACAGTACTAGGGAGGACTTACTTCCTGGTTCACAGTACTAGGGAGGACTTATTTCCTGGTTCAAAGTACTAGGGAGGACTTACTTCCTGGTTCACAGTACTAGAGAGGACTTACTTCCTGGTTCACAGTACTAGAGTGGACTTACTTCCTGGTTCACAGTACTAGGGAGGACTTATTTCCTGGTTCACAGTAATAGGGAGGACTTACTTCCTGGTTCACAGTACTAGAGAGGACTTACTTCCTGGTTCACAGTACTAGAGTGGACTTACTTCCTGGTTCACAGTACCAGGGAGGATACTTCCTGGTTCACAGTACTAGAGAGGACTTACTTCCTGGTTCACAGTACTAGAGAAGACTTACTTCCTGGTTCACAGTACTTGTTGTGACGTCTGAAGAAATAAGCAGCAGTGAGGAAGCAGCCCACGTTGATGAGGAAGAAGCGCACCTTCCAGCGGTACGATATCATTTCCTGGGAAAGAGAGAGAGAGAGACAGACAGAGAGCAAGCGAGAGAGAGAGAGACAGACAGAGAGAGACAGAGAGAGAGAGACAGAGAGATGAGGTGGGGGTCACAAAGTGCTTTATGATAGACTATACAGACGCTACATTATACATCATACATACACTATACAGAAGTAAAGATTGAATTATTTATATCATATCTGGCCAGCATCAATGATTCTGTTATCTTCCATTATTGTTGCTTGTGTTTGTTACTGAATACAAAATATTTCCCATGTGTGTTTCTGCATGTTTGGAATCCCGAGGGTTTCGGGTGAACAAGGTTCCGTGTTGCTATGCCGTCCATCTCAGTTGTCTGGCTGAACCCCCCCCCCCCGGAACCTATTTCAACACCTGTTAGCTGTTTCTGTTGTAACAGTGTGGTTTGACATTGTTTCAAGGGCTACCACAGCAGAACTGAGCAGAGAGAGCGGTGTGTGTGTGGTGTGATAATATACCTGTGTGTGTGCATGTCTGTGTTTATTTAACTGTGCGTGTGTGTGTGTGTGTGTGTGTGTGTGTGTGTGTGTGTCAACCAGCCTGGTTCTTTACCCTTTCAAACCATCTCTAAACTGATAAGATACGGGCTATGTATCTCAGTGTCGGAGTGCCGGTTCTTACAGGGGGGGTGGGGGAGCTACTATCTGGTTTGATCTTTATTCCAAACCACAGCTCCTTTGTTAAAGACAGTGGCACCACCTGCTGGCCAGAAAGGGGCCTCACTAATACGAAGAGGACCTTTTAACAACGGTGTGTGGTTATCCTTTTAATACACATTACGTATATCCTTAAAGAGAAGGGCTGCATGTCAATACTGTATAATGTTCTCTTAACTTCCCCAGCTACAGTGAGTAATGGAAGTCAAGGACAAAAAGCTGCTAGGAAAGGAAACGTTTAGCTCAACAATTTGAACACAAACAGAACAAAAACCCCGTATTAGACAGTGTTAGAGCTACAACAGTTCAAGGAGAGAACAGAAAGAATGAACACACAGGTTCTATCACACAGACACAGACAGACAGACAGACAGACAGACACAGACACAGACACAGACACAGACACAGACACAGACACAGACACAGACACAGACACAGACACAGACACAGACACAGACACACAGAGTAGGGTAAGGTGAGGATCAAAGGAGGGGTACACTACCTCAGGGTGGACATATAATCTCTTTATCACCTGCCACAGTCTGCATGTGGTCAGCATATACAGCATAGAGGCAGCGATGAAGACGATGAAGCCATACTTATGGTAACCTATGGAGACACAGTGATACACACGTTTAGGAACAGAGACAAACCAACACTGGACAACACACAACAATACACACAACCACGTTCCAACACTGGACAGAGACCAGGCCACGTTCCAACACTAAACTCACTGTACGTCTCTATAGACCAGGCCACGTTCCAACACCGGACAGAGTCTCTATAGACCAGGCCACGTTCCAACACTAAACTCACTGTTTCTGTAACAGGCCATGTTCCAACACTGGACAGAGACCAGGCCACGTTCCAACACTGGACAGAGTCTCTATAGACCAGGCCACGTTCCAACACTGGACAGAGTCTCTATAGACCAGGCCACGTTCCAACACCGGACAGAGTCTCTATAGACCAGGCCACGTTCCAACACTGGACAGAGTCTCTATAGACCAGGCCACGTTCCAACACTGGACAGAGTCTCTATAGACCAGGCCACGTTCCAACACCGGACAGAGTCTCTATAGACCAGGCCACGTTCCAACACTGGACAGAGTCTCTATAGACCAGGCCACGTTCCAACACTAAACTCACTGTACGTCTCTATAAGAGGCCATGTTCAAACACTAAACTCACTGTACGTCTCTATAAGAGGCCACGTTCCAACACTAAACTCACTGTAGGTCTCTATAAGAGGCCACGTTCCAACACTAAACTCACTGTAGGTTTCCGTGGAGGCCACGTTCCAACACTAAACTCACTGTACGTCTCTATAAGAGGCCACGTTCCAACACTAAACTCACTGTACGTCTCTATAAGAGGCCACGTTCCAACACTAAACTCACTGTACGTCTCTATAAGAGGCCACGTTCCAACACTAAACTCACTGTAGGTTTCCGTGGAGGCCACGTTCCAACACTAAACTCACTGTAGGTTTCCGTGGAGGCCACGTTCCAACACTAAACTCACTGTACGTCTCTATAAGAGGCCACGTTCCAACACTAAACTCACTGTACGTCTCTATAAGAGGCCACGTTCCAACACTAAACTCACTGTAGGTTTCCGTGGAGGCCACGTTCCAACACTAAACTCACTGTAGGTTTCCGTGGAGGCCACGTTCCAACACTAAACTCACTGTAGGTTTCCGTGGAGGCCACGTAGGTGAGCAGCAGCAGCCCCGTGTTCTCGATCAGGGAGAAGAGGCCCGTCAGGCCGCTCAGCAGCAGGTTGACCTTGCTCAGGGAGAAACGGCTGCGGTACAGAGAGAAGTAGGCGGCAGCAATAAGACAGCGAGGGGCAGAGTGCAGGCCGATGCAGAAGCGCCAGATGTAGCGCTCTGGGACCAGGCTGATGGAGGCACTGACCGAAGGTAGGTAGTTTGGCACCTGGAACAGACACAGAAACAGCATCATTTTGGGAAGTCAATCATTTTTTATCAAATCTTAGAAAAACGACTAAAGATATACATGCAATACTGGCTGAGATTGAAAAAAAAATAACACGGAAATAGAACCCTATACAGAGAAAAGTCAACAACAATAAAAAAGATGATATAGTTCAAGTTACTTGACAATGCGTGTACGTCGACTCCTCAAGGTGATAGAACATGGATATGGCCAGGCAGGCGATAAACCCTGTGAGGGCCAGGAGGACGGTGCCCACAGCGAAGTGTTGAAAGGGCAGGCGTATCAGCGGCCTGTCCCGCTCCAGGCTGCTGTAAGGACCGTGGAGCATGCTAACCACACGCAGAAAACAGAGCGCAACGGAATAAACCATGATGTCAGGTGTATTGATAATAATACTACGGGGATTGAAGGAGGTAAAAAGAGGCTGGCACATAGGAACGACACAACAAATATTAAGAGGACGTGAATGCAGGACTTAGATTGCATTATGTACTATGAACACAAGAGAAAATAGTGTTTACTGTCTGGTAAAGGCAAATAATTGACATCCTTAAAATTCCGATTTACGTTATGTATATCATCTGGGAACATTTTGTGCCGGACAGTGTGACAGTACCAACGGTTTATAGATTGCTAATAGAATTCTAAACACATGGTAAGCGCGGGCATACAATCTTGTAAGATAACAACAAGATAACAAGTAACCTACCTTGAGTCTTTCCAGACTGTTTACATCGACCAGACACAGGATTTCATTGTCACAGCTAAGAAAAGCTGAACTTTCCACCCATTGCTAGCCAAGCAGAATAGGGCTGGAGCAGCAAACACAACGTCGGATCTACTGATATTGACCTCTATATTCTTGTTACAACGTTCGCTAAACTGTTCAGCTAACGTTACAATGTAGATAACTGCTGTTATCTAACGGGGAAGTCAAAACGTATTTACCGGTGTTTTCGGTACACCGATTGCTGGCAAAGAACAGCTAATAGCTGTGTGAACCGGAAGTAAAACATCACCACAGGTACTGTTTCCGCACAAAATGATGTCAGAAGTTCGCGTGCTACAGAACTACTTTACTTGCTTTACTACTAGTACGACTGCAAGATATTTGCCACACTCTAATATGGGCAAGGTTCTTTTAATAAAAAGCTTGGCCTTATTTCTCCTCAATACGTGTTTTGAAACGCACGGATATTACTAAAGCATGACGGGCCCGGGTGCACAAAGGAAAATCTGGGCCCCTATCACCACCCATATTTCCCTATCATAGGCTAGATAATATCAATCAATAAATAAATAATAGTTAAAAATAATTACGTTGGTAAGGATGTTAATCGCTAGGCATTGTAACAGCAGAGCAAAACCTAAGGGCAGATTTGAAGCTGTTAACACGTAGGCCTATACATTCAGCATGGACAGCGATCGGTAATACACCTGTAGCCTATTAGTCGATCAGCACCACGAAAATCACAAAGTTATCAAAACCCCACTATTTTATCTGCTAATTTTAGGCAATAAACTGTTATGTAGAGGCACAAAAATGTGTCACGTAGCCCACTTTAAATCCAGAGCATATTGTTTGTAGACGAATGTGTCGCAGTCACGTCCACATGCAATACCTTTGCATGTCGTGGCTAGACATTTTAATCACGGGGCCCGTGGCTCTGCAGACCTTAAGCCCACCCGTCGCCGGGCCCCTGTACGTCGCGCGCCCGGGTGCTCCCGCACCGCCTGCACCGCCTGAAGCTACGCGCCGGATTCTATTATATCTATCTATTTTGCTATAGACTCTTTTTTTGGTCTTGGTCTTTCTTTGCAATGGTATAGTTGTTACCATAATTATATTTTCTATATATTATATTTGTTATACAATTATAAATGAACTACTTCCTCTGTAGGTTCAGAGAGCCCCCTAGTGGACAGAAGTATCTAATGCAATGGTTTGGGATTAAAGCAAGGTAGACTTTTCCTGACTCCACCATGGTGAGTCTACGTTAACTATTGTAAAATTGAACACTTTTATGGGGCACATTAGGCCTAAATTCAGCATGGCATATGGAATTGACCATGCAAGTCAAGTCAAGTTAAATTTATTATCCCACCAGGGGCGATTTGGTTGCAGCCAGGTATGTATAAAACGCATCCAATCCATAATAATACAACACAAAAAACAACATCCCAGACAGAACACAGAGACAATAATACATTACAATCATTTGCGCAAATTCACAGGTGTATAGAAATGATAGAAAATAGAAGGACGGAGAAAATCACAAATAATAATAGTACACAAGTAAAAACCCTAAATGAAAAAAATCGATACATTTCAGGTTAGAGGTCGGGACTCCCAGGTTAGGAAGCACTGCTCTACACGAGTTAACAACATGCTCTCACTGCGCATTAGCTAATTTAAATTGATCGTAGACCTACAATCACCATGGTAGAGTCCACCTTGCTTTAATCCCAAACCATTGCATTAGATACTTCTGTCCACTAGGGGGCTCTCTGAACCTACAGAGGAAGTAGTTTATATATAATTGTATAACAAATATAATATATAGAAAATATAATTACGGTAACAACTATACTATTGCAAAGAAAGACCAAGTCAAGACTAAATAATTAAATGCACAACCAATGTTTGGGTCCCAAATTATTATTCAGTGAACAATAAACAAGCGCTAATTCTCTTGCATGCATAAATTCACACAAAACCACCTCACAAACACTCCATGCCAAATTTCAGCCTCTTAGAGCAAAACTCTGGGCGTTAGGGTGGGGAAGGTTTTGTGGACCAACTAACCAACAGACTGACAAAGCAAGCATAGAGCTACTGCCCTGCTGGCTATTAGAAAGAATGTAGGTTTAACTTCTGTCTATAAACAGAGATGGGCAGTATTTTAATTAAAAGTATTTCAAATACGTATTTTAATCAAAAGTATTTCAAATACGTATTTTAATCAAAAGTATTTCAAATACGTATTTTAATTACTTTCCAGTATTTTGTAATTTCTATTGGATCAGTCCAAAAAATATGAATGTAATTTGTAATAAGGTTGATAAGATTACACCCCAACTGACCACAAATCCATATGACTGGCTGATCAATTTGTCAATCACCACTGTACGCTCTCGTTCAAACACCGGACACCGAAGAAAATGATCTTGATTGGTTGAATTTCTCTTCCAACACCAAAGATCATTTAAATGCATGCACCATATGCGCTCACATTCTACCCCGAAAACCTCAGAAACAAGTCGGCATAACACTGATATTGAACACAACACATAGATGTTTGTTGAGTGAATCAGAGAGGTTCTTTTCTTTTTTAATCTGAGGATTACAGGGCATTCTCTGAATACCTTGAAGGCCCTCGCGGTTCGCCATTGCCAAATAGTAGATTGTAAAGGAGAATGCAACAAGGGGACTCCATGAACACTGGCTTACTCCTCAGGGTGTACAGCATGACCCCGTTGACATACAGGAAGATGATCCACAGATACAGATTGGAGTGCATTTTCTGTTGACGAGTGGGTCTTCAAGTGGTAACTTCATGGTGGAGGGGGAGCCGTGGTAACTCATGGTATGAGGGGTAACCATGGTAACTCATGGTGTGAGGGGTAACTGTGGTAACTCATGGTGTGAACCACTGCTAAGTTAACTATGATGTTGTAAATAAACTGTGGTCAGTTGGCTCTACAGACTATCATTCAGAGTTCATTATGATTCTGTCCAGGACATCATGGATGCCATTTGGAAAAATAAAACACCAACCACAAATAGAACATTTGTTTGGTCTGTGAAAGTTGTTCTTGTCAGGCTTCCTGGAGTACATTTATTTAGGGAGACAGGGCTTTCACGTTTGTTTATTTAAACTAATGAAAATGAGTATGCAGGCTTTCTTTGGTCCACGTTTTTAAAGTGATCGTTCAACATTTTTGGAAATAAGATATGCCCGAATTTATCCTTAGTCAGACGAGATGATTGACATCAATTTTATGTTTGTACGTCCAACGTTCAGTTTATTATGTTATAGTCTAAATGTAGGCTATCCATGGCTGTAAGCTAGCTTATATTTGCATGTCTTTATAGCACAGCTACAAATCACGATAACGTCTTTTACCAGGTGAACTGAAGAGCAAATATCATCGCATTTGTCAATGCAGTCACCGCTCTGCTTGAGATGCTGGGTCTGGGCTTAGGCTGCCTACTGAAACAAGGTCCGATCGTCTCTGTTTCAATAACAACGTCTTGCTTTTAGATTTTCATTTCGACAAGTGTGAAATAAAGAGGATTTAACAGGTAACTAACAAAGCTTTGGAGTTTTGATAACCTGTACATTTTCACTATTGTTTGACGGAGCCATACTTACACGGTTACCACTAGCTCATGGCCACGGGGCTAGGCTACATTCAACCGACAACATTACTAACTCAATATTGGATGTACACACATAAAATGTATGTCAATCATTTTATTTGACTAGGGCTAGGTTGGGGCATATCTTATTTCCCAAATGTTGAACTACCCCTTTAACAGTTGATCCGAGCTTATGCCATCATTTACAAAATGGAGCACTAAGGAGGGCATGCAGCTCTGATGAGAAAAGGATGATGTAATCGCTGACATAATTAACAAGTCATGCTTTAGTGTGTGATAATTAGCATCAGGGGACTGGGTCTGAGAAGACATATTTGAATGACATCTCTGAACCAAACAGAGTTACCTTTGTAAAGATTGTGCAACCCTAAGTTATTAAAAACAGACTTTGTTGTGCTGGACTATAACAATATTTTTGCTTTGGTGTCCCCTGGTTCTTATGTATACATTCATAATTAATGCACCTCTAACTATGGTCTTCTGGGATATCATTAAATCTCTGTCAATATTGACATCATTATAACCTTCGCTGGAGGTCAGACAGAGCATTTGAGTGTTTGCAAACAAACACTGAACTTTTGAATTAACAATTCTAAGGCCTCATGAAAGCTTATGATACATTTGCATTTTATTGTTGTTGTTGTTATTGATTAAATAAACAGGGGCTTTTTAGAAGAGATTCCAGGATTCATGAGAATATTCAGCATTCCATTACTTATTAACACTATTTATTTATGGAAATCTTTTATCATATTTTATCCCATGGGCAGACATTTTAAACGGTTTTAAGCTGCACTAGTATGTTGTTTACTCAGAGTTTGTCCATCTATGTCTTAAGTGGCTGTTATGATGCTTTTACATAATAATGCTGTTTTGTATTTGAATAATGACACTGCATTTATTAATCAAGGGCTATCTGTTCTTCGGTCTGTTTGCTGTAACTTACTGCTGTTGTATTTTTCTTCATCAACGTTTTAGTTTTGTACTTAAGATGTACTTTTATTGTTATAGTGCAGGGTTGCCCTGAAAACCACAATGCTATCTATTGGACCTGGTTATATATATATATAAGCTATATATATAGCTTTGTCTATAGTTATTTATCCACATGAATACTATAACTGGCCAAGTATTTTCACATTATCATTTAAATAACGTAATTCAAAGTCAACGAACGTGCTGTATCACACATTTGTCAAAACGTATATCCCAGCATCCTCATTACGACGTTTTCATTGTTTCAGGCTGGCTATCTGGTCTTAATTTGCAGATGCCAGTGATGTGTGATTTGGAGACAGAAATTAAATCTATTTGATAAAATATCTCTATATTACTGATATTATTGAAGTTCAACCCTGTAGGCAGGGTCATTGCCTGATGTCAATACACTGTACAGGGACAGGAGGGCTTTGATGTGATTAACACAACGTGATTGAAAGGTTCCTGAGGTGTCCATTCTAGTGAATGCATTGTTGATTGTCAGTTTGTGCCCCCTGTGGAAATCCATGTACACGCACACGCACACGCACACACACACACACACACACACACACACACACACACACACACACACACACACACACACACACACACACACACACAGCCCTCCACAGTTCTTCCCTGGTGCTCCCTCCAGTCCCTATTAAAACCACATCAATAATTCATCCATCATTAACCCTGCTCGTCTGACGCTTCATCTACATTATGAATGTGATACAATGACATCATTATTATCTGTTGTGGTTGTCCTTACTAGAGATCAGACCGAGCATTGTGTGTGTGTGTGCGTGCGTGTGTGTGTGTATGTGTGTGTGTGTGTGTGCATGTGTGTGTGTATGTGTGTGTCTTGAATTGAGGCCTTGGAAGTCGAGCGTTGCTGTGTGAAGTGACTGACTCTGACTTTTTGCCTCATATTCAAGGTAATTTAAGGTAAAAGAAAAAGTGAAATGCTAGAAAACAATTAAGGTGTTGACATGTTCCTGGTAGTTTAGTTTTAGCTCTGTTTTGTCTTTGGCCGCGTGCACAGGTATCACTCACACACACGCACGCACGCACGCACGCACGCACGCACGCACGCACGCAACGCACGCACGCACGCACACACACACACACACACACATCACCAAGTTATCTACTGTGACAGATACTGGTGGCTCTGATTTGCGATTGATAGAACAGGTAATAATATAAGTTTAAATATTTAAGATATTCATTGGGTATTGCACAAATGTAGGACATTGTGTAAGGATGCAAACTGTCACAGACTTAACATTGTTCAACATTTAACCACAACCAAATAAAGGTACATTCATTTGACATTTGTTAATTCTAACGAACAGTAAACATGTACAATTATTGTCATTATCAACACAGTTTGATTTTTATGCACGTAAAATTGTTAATATTATTATTGTGGTTATTATTATTTTCCCATGATGGAATCTGTGTTAACGTTTGGATTGGTTGTTGAGTGAATGAACATTTCCCTGAATAAACGTGTGTGAGCCTCTGTCCCCGATTTGAATAAGTGCTGATGTCATGTGATGTTAAACACTGAGCAGTCACACGGCAGCATGGAGGGGGAGTTGTATCTCATGTCTCAACCTGCTTTATGAGGTCGGGATGACAGGAAAACCCAACCAGACCAACCCTGCCCTCTCACTCAAGGACAGACCACCTCAAAGCTTCTCTACAATCCCAAGCTTTAGCACAAACAGGGTATTGAGGATATAACTGTTTTATGTTGTTGAAATTGTACCTATGGTTATTATTACTGGGCGTGTTTTAACATGTTGGATTTGAACAGTTTTCTCTTTTTAAGGTGATTTTTTGTTTCAGGGAGGTTTCTTTGCATTTCTCGTACACACGACAGAAAACAAATTGCATTTTTCATTGTGTGTGTGTGTGTGTGTTTATATCCTCCTTTGATATGAACAGAAACACTCGAGGATGAACGCCACCACCCAGGTGCAGGTGAATGTTACCATCACTGTGAAGAGCGGCGGTATAGGGGAGCTGGAACTTTATGGAGTTCTCTCTGTGCTAGTAGGTTTTACGTTCCTGTGTGTGAACGGGGTCATGCTGTACACCCTGACGAGTAAGCCAGTGTTCAGGGAGACCCCACGATACATTCTGCTGTACAATCTACTATTTGGGGACACTTTCCATTTGGCATTGAGTCTGTTAATGTATATATTGGGGGCATCTAGAGTGTACATGTTACGTTATCTGTGTGGGATATTGAACGCGTTTGCAATTGTCACCTCCAACATCTCCCCTTTCAACCTGGCTGTGATGTCACTGGAGAGATATGTGGCTGTGTGTTTCCCACTGAGGCACGCTGCCATCGTCACCATTAGAGGTACAGGGGTGGCTATTGCTGTGGTTTGGGGCATCTGCTCTGCAAAAACTCTCATTAGATTTATTATGCTCGTCATTTTGGACTCAGCACCTGCTGATGAATTTATGGGGGACTACTGTTCTAAAGAAATACTTTTTCGCCTGAAAATATTCCAAGACTTTGAAAAAGCCATCACATGCATTGTCTTTGTATCAGTGGGTGTGATAATCATCTTCTCCTATTTTGGTGTGATGGTTGCAGCCAGGTCTGCTTCCTCTGACAAAGCCTCCACCAGTAAGGCTCGTAAAACAGTGCTGCTGCATCTCATTCAGTTGTGCCTCAGTCTGTCTTCAACTTTAAGCTCCCCCATACTAATAGCCATTGCTCGAACAGGGATGGACAGACAAGCCCTCTTGCGATTACAGGTAATTCTTTATTTAATCCTTATTATACTGCATAGGTGTCTGAGTCCTCTCATTTACGGCCTGAGAGATCAAACTATCAGACCCATCCTCTTATATCACCTCAGTTTTCATCTCAGACACTCAGCTACGAGCACAGGGATCCCCATCAAATGAAAAGGACAAGGAAATATCACAATCTGTAAAAAAAAATTTAAAAAGTGAAAAGTATCTTGATTTCTTCTGCAACTAGAACGGTTTTGTTTGACAGATGTAGTTAAGTGACCATTCTTTGCGAAATACAATATTTGATCTCAATTTGGAGAAAAAAATCTCTGATAAATACATTGCTTCAGAGATTTTCTTATAAGATTTTCTTGGAAGTTTTTAGCTTACTTCTCCCTGCAGTGGAAAGGATCCTACAATAGGCCACATGCTAGGACCCACCAGCACCATGTAAGGAGACCATAGTTTGAAGTTTGGAGTTGAAGTTTTTGCTGAACAGTATGTATATGCATATGCATAAAAGTTTTAGGAGCAATATATTTAGGAATGTTAGGCAGATTATTGTGTCGTAGCCTGTATGTACAGCTTTTCATTCACATTAGGGGTTAGACCTTTGAAAATCTATAAATGAGGTCAGAGAAAAAGTAACAGTTTTTTATATGTATGTCGAATAATTCATGCCAACATGTTTAATTGTTGATTCAGTGTATAATCTATGTAAATGTTTTTTAAAAGTCTACAATGTGTAAAGCTAGTTCCTAGCACTTTAATCAAGCCTCCCTTAGGTAGTACTGTTAGTTACATGATTGCCTTGACCTGGCGTTGTTGTTAATTGATAAGTGGATTATAGTTCATTTAGGCCCCAAAAAATGGGACTGCAATATTTGTTGTTGAAGTTTGCTCACAGTTAAGTAAAAAGTCAACTTCATGTTAAATCTCAAAGTGTCTGTCAGAATCCCCCATGATGTGATGAGATGATCAGCAGCTCAAGCTCACCACTCCCCTTCTCTCCGAGAGTCAACAGATGCCCTGGTTGGTCATTTCTCTGAAGCAATAAACAACAACCTGATAGCAACCAAGATCTGTTTTCACTTCACTTATGAACCCATGAAATGTTTAATAGAAGTGACAGTGACATAAAACCAAAGTATAACTCATTCTAAGCTAAGCATTCAATGTTTCAAGCAAAAAGCTATTATATTCATTTCAAAGAGGGAAGATAAGGAAAGCCCTTCAATTCAGACACAAAAATATGTAATTGTAATATTGTATCATATTATATATTAACATTTATTGGAAGAAACATGTTCTTGCATTGTTTCCTGTAGTTAGTGGGTAATGATTGGATTTTAAGGATGTTTATATGTTTTGTATGCTGTGTAACAACGGAGATAGGCCGATTATTCTGTCATAATCACACAAAACATTGAGCTTTTATATTTGGGTGGATGACCCAGTGAATATCCAGCTAGTCCTGGTTTAATGTAAAATGTTGGAGCATGTTGCTTCACTCTTACCTTGAAAATATAATGTCCAGGGCCGTTTCTAGCTTTGGGGGGCCCTATGCGAAATGTTGTTTGGGGGCCCCAATTTTGTGAAACTATTGAAAGGGTAGTTCCAAACCCTCTAAGGTGGTCCAGGGGCATGCATTTAACATTTAAATGTATCAATCTGGTGCACTTTAAGAGATCTGTGGAAAATATAAGCATATAACTTTCACTCAGCACACAAGGGTGGTTGGTTACCACTACAGACCGGTCATATTCATTTCTAGAGAAAAAAAGAGTAAAATGACAGCTTGGGGGCTCCAGGTTGCTTTCGGGGGCCCTATGGAACCGCATAGTCCGCATATACTGTAGCAAGAAACGACATCCAACACTATATGACTCACTTTGTGTCACTTTTAATCTGAGCCTTTTCAATGTCTGGCATTTAACGCTCTAATGTTTAAAATGGCTCAAGATGCTTCCTTTGTTTTTTGACATTTTAAATAAAGCAAGAGAATGCACATTCCAGTGCCCCCAGTTTTGATACATGCATGACATATCCTGGCTGGACCAAACCTTCCATTTGATCCTGATGCTTGGGCTCATGGCCGACTCCTAGAGACTCTAAACCTGAAAATCTCCCTCGGCCCTTCTCTGTGGACGTGACCGAACAATGAGCCCCTACAGCTACATATGTCCAAAACATATACATCAGCCAAAACTGCAGTCGCAGATGCTATCATCACATTTCTCTCGTTGACATAAGTAGCAAGGTTTCAACACAATTAAATCACACAAAATATTCATCATTGTCTACCTCAATCAAGAAGCACAGCGCCATCGAGTGAAAGGAGGTTCAATTCAACTTGGCTTTGCATGTCTCCTTCCTCCCTGTAACTCTATCTCTGTCTGTATGCCTCTGGAACGAAGTCATACGCTTTGAGATCTGCAGCTCTAACCTTAGCGGAATTCCCACTTTTAGCAATACAGTAATGGTAACGGAAAATATCATTTCACATAATTTTTTACATTTTTATGGTCTATAGATATGTTGAACAGCACCCTGTGGCAAAAGTAACACATCACTCAGCCGCAGCGCTTTTTCAAAAGCAAGGCCCAGCAGTGGCAGGTCCAGACTTTTTTGACTGGGGTGGCCCAAGTGAGTTTGCCTCAAGGGGCATTGACTTATGCAGGGGTGGCATGAAGTAGGCTATGAGCGAGCACACACACACACACACACACACACACACACAATTATTATTATTCAATTACTAAGATTAAAGTGTCTAAAATGAAAACATAAATAGACCTACCAATCATAACACCATTGAGTGGGACCTGGGGTGGTCAGTCAGATTCCAGGGGTGGCCTATTCCACCCCAGGCCACCCCTTGTACACACCCCTGGACCGCAGAATACGCGTACGCTGGCCCTTTTCACTTTACATCCGATTTACCCAACCTGAGGCTGATTGCGTAATCAGTGCATGTGCCCTTGTAATTTGCAGCGCCCGGTTTGGTGGCCGGGCTTTTGCTGTTCGGGCCTCTCAGCTGTGGAACTGAATCGCAGACAAGCGAACATTTTGTAACTTTTAAATCTCTTCTCAAAACTCCTTTTTGTATGGCCTAAAAGCTTTTCTATAATACGTTTTATTCGAATTGCATTAGGCAATACAAATTTCATTCTAAAAGCAATAAGAGGAGCAGGGTATTTTCTTTTTTTGAAACGGCATAATATTCTGTAAAAGCATAAAATATCATAATTCGGAGTGAGAATACGTGATTACACCATTTTAGACAAACATTATTGTCGCTTCTGCTGTATTTTATCGTGTTTTTACTTTATTTATTTTGTTTTAGTAAATTTTACTCTGATGCATTACTCTTGGTGTGTTTTATGTTTTATTCTGTTCTGTGAAGCACTTTGTAACTTGGTTTGGAAAAGCGCTATACAAATAAAGTTTATTATTGTTATTATCATTAGCCTTTTGCCAAAACGATAGTTGCTATTCCAGCTACAGTTAAACCAAATATATCTAGCATACAAACAGAGAGCAGAATTTCAAATGCCCGCCTTCCGACCTGCCTTTTATATTACATTTATTTAATTGTATTTTTATTTGCCTGGTATATTTTAATTTACACTGCTAACGTTTTTAGCTCCATCCCTTGATGATGCTGTGTAGGGGGAACCTGAGTGGCATCACAGCCATGCGTATCTTCACCTAACAGTCAATGTGGTAGTGCCATGGCGTAACCATGGCGACACAACGTTTAAAGATCTGAAAAGAAAGCTTTTATAGCGAGGCCAGACACTGATGAAATTCAAGACATTTGTATTACTGTTTGAAAAGTGTGTTATTGTAATAATTATTATATTGTTGTTAAAGTGTGTTATTGTTAGTATTATAATTATTATATTATTATTAAAGTGTTTTTGTAAGTGTTATAATTATTATATTATTGTTAATGTGTGTTATTGTAAGTATTATAATTATTATATTGTTGCTATTATATTTACCGTATTATTTCTATTTTTATTTACTTATTCATTTATTTACTTTGCAAATACTTTCCAGTTGACATCGAGTCAATTAATTTACTTTTTTTTTGCCACAGCAAGGTTGTATATGATGTGCAATAATTACAGTGTCGTTGTTACGTTTAGAGTTCTATTTCTATTTTCATTTGAACTAATAAAAGACGTAAAGATGGTAGATGGTGTTCATAAGTGTGTCACGGTCTGGGCCGTGCCTCTGGTAGATCCCTTGTGTTTCCTGTGTTTCCCTTTCCCCTCTGTGTCTGTGGCTTCCCGGTCTGTTACTCTATGTGTATGTGTATGTGTGTCTGTGTTGTGGGGGCGGCACTCCTCTCACTATCCTGGCTCCCTGATTACTCACCTGCACAGCCTACACACCTGCCTTCTATCAAGCTCATGAGCCCAACAGTATATGAACCCCAGATTCTCAACCACTCTTCGCCAGATTATTGTTTCAACCCCCGTGGTAGATACCTGTCCTTGGCTCCTCATGAGTTCGCTTCCTGAAAAGAACCATTACTTGTGCTTGTGCTTTAACCTTGTTTCCGTGTGTCATAGGATCACTCACTGCCTTTCAATCAGCTTGTCTTACTGCCTGCCTGCTTCTCGACCTGCTGCTCTGTCTACATCTCCCGGACTATCCCTGCCACCGACGCTCAGGTTCTCTCCTGTCTCTTTGCCCCCGGATCCATTTCCTCAATTGTTTCCGTGACCTCTGCTCTTCCTGACCCACAACCTTCCCGCAATAAACCCTAACCTCTGATCACTATACTCCATCTCAGTGTCTGTGTCCAGCGATTGGGTCCCCCTTTCAACAGCATAACAAAGTGTTCTTGAGTCCCAATTTTGCCCAGGGCCCCAATCAGTCTGCAAACGTCCCTGTGATCTGTGTTTATTGTAGGTATTCTATATAAACGTTTGTTTTAATTGCTGTTATTTCAGAAGTTATTTAATAACTAATTCATAGTAAGTAACTATAACATCTATTTTTAATTTAGTAAAGCTCTTATATTGACTGGTATCATCTCAGCAAGGTGTTGGTTCTTCTGCACAAAGGACACACTACATAACAATATTTATAATATTGCGAACTTCAAAACAAAATACACACATTCGGGTTAAGTATTGGCTGAAGAATTTAATATGTGGCTTTATCTCTGAATGTGTTACCAATATGCCATCTTAACCAAAATAAGACCTACAAAATACTAGGACAGCAGTTGTTTAAAGAAAAAGTAAAATTTTCTAAGTTTCAAATATACGGTCACCATACATTTTCAAAATAAAAGCATAGCAAACATAAAACAATGTACTAGTTTGATTGAGATGAAATCATTTCGGTCTACTGGGTATCACTGTACTTTTAGAAGAGTGTTTCAAATGAAAACTGAGGTGATATAAGATGATGGGTTTAATAGTGTTGTCTCTGAGGCCGTAAATGAGAGGACTTAGACACCTTGGTAGAATGACAATCATCAGGAACAGAATGACACGCAGTCGCTCAAGCGTTCCTCTGCTGACGCCTGCTCTCGCAGCACCTATCAGTATAGTGGACAATACAGTGGAGGAGAGGCTGAGGCACAACTGGATGAGATGCAGCGACACTGTTTTACGAGCCTTACTGGTGGAGGCTTTGTCAGAGGAAGCAGACCTGGCTGCAACCATCACACCAAAATAGGAGAGGATGAGTATCACACCCACTGATACAAAGACAAAGCATGTGAAAGCTTCATCATAGTCAGATAATGCTTTTAGAAGGAAAACTTGTTCTTTTGTACAAAAATCTTTTAAAAGTACATTCATAGGCTTAGAATCCAAAAGGAAGAGAATAATAAATCTACTGAGAGTGTTTGCAGAGCAGATGCCCCAAACCACAGCAATGGCCACCCCTGTACCTCTAATGGTGACGATGGTAGCGGCCCTCAGTGGGTAACACACAGCCACATATCTCTCCAGTGACATCACAGCAAGGGTGAGAGGGGAAATGTCAGCTGTCACGATCCCAAATGCAGTTAGGATAGCACACACAGAACGCAGCAATTGCAGCCTTAACGTTGCTAGTAAATACATTACAAAGCTCACTACTAACTGGAATGTGTCGCCAAAGAGTAAATTCAACAGCAGAATGTATCGTGGGGTCTCCCTGAACACTGGCTTACTCCTCAGGGTGAACAGCATGACCCCGTTGATATAGAGGAAGATGACACATGATGACACAGTAAAGAAACGGTAGAAGTTTACTTCCTCTAAATCCAATGGCAAAACAACAGTGACGTTAATTTTCACCTGGGTTGTATTACCTGACATATCTGATATGTTTAAAAACACAGACATGCAAAAGTAAAACTATCGTATCGTATGAATATCAATTCATCATTTATAATTGTACCATGACTAAAGGTTCCTTATAATAGGCTACCATGTCGAAGTTATTTGATCTAAAAGGGAGTACAAATAAGCCAAAATACAGATACATGTGCTTACATTAACATAAAGCAATCAGTTATGTTCAGCTCAGACTGTGTTGTTAAAGAAAGCAGTTATGTTGAGACACACGAAATCATTACATTACAATCATCATTTATAAGACCACAAAAATGAAAATAAAACTTTTTACATTTCAAAAACATTATTACACCAGCATGGAGAAGAAAATACACGCTCATGCGAACGAAAAATCTTCATCAGTGCACAGCTGACAGGCAGAACTATTGAATCATAGATCTGTGTGTGGTTGAGAGAAGGGAGGGAAGGGAGGGAGAGAGATGTGTGCAAAGTGTGACTCTGTGACTCAGCAGTCAGAGAGGAAGAGAGGGAGAAAGAGAGAGAAACAATCGAATCTGCTCTCAGTGTGTGAGGGTAGGAGTTGGTCTGTCTGTTCTTCCTGTCACCACACCTTATATGGGGTTGGTCTGTCTGTTCTTCCTGTCACCACACCTTATATGGGGTTGGTCTGTCTGTTCTTCCTGTCACCACACCTTATTTGAGGTTGGTCTGTCTGTTCTTCCTGTCACCACACCTTATATGAGGTTGGTCTGTCTGTTCTTCCTGTCACCACACCTTATATGAGGTTGGTCTGTCTGTTCTTCCTGTCACCACACCTTATATGGGGTTGGTCTGACACCGATTTCACGTGACTGTTTGGTCACACACTGGGAAATGGGTGACATAACATAATAGATTGATCCATTTCCAGTCCAGTGAAGCATGTTAGTCTTTGTCCCTGTGCACTCAAGATACAAGGTACCACACATCATCGCACTGTGGGTATCTTCTTCATAAGTAAACAATACTGGAGAAAGGGTGGTTATGTCAAAAGCTATGGATTAGGTCATTATGAGGCCCAGTGGCAATTACAATTATATGTTGAATATGAGTCAACGTCAAAAGGCTTAATGTAAGCTACAATATATGTTAGATGTGTAACTAAAAGCTAATTCCCAAAGTTTACATTGGATTTCAGGCCCTTGTCATCTTTTCACTGTGTTATCGATGTGGCAGTAGACAGTGAGAAACACTCCAATTTGTGCTGAGATTGAAAAAAACGAGCTACACTGACTTTTAAAACAAATCGTGATGGGACGTGACAAGATTCACAGCCCCTTTGGACGAGGGTGACTTTGCAGCCATTCGAGTGAGAAGGACTCCAAGTTTTGTTAGACTTACTTTGGCAGGGATGTTTTGAGGACTTGAAGACCTCTGGGGCTTGGTTACCTTGATATCCAATCATTGGGCTGCATTATACAGAAAGTTATGACACTTGACCTGGTGAACTAATCTGCCATCTGTTTTCGTTGACAGCATCGTTGCACGCCCTAAAGCCTACCCTGCTTTCTCGTCTATTTTACTCTAAATGGGACCATCATTTACAAAATGAACTTCATGCTGTATTGAAAAAGACTTGAAACTAGCGATTGAGACCATAAACCCGTAAGGAAAATGTTTACTGGTGTAATAAAGTAAGTGAGAAGTAGGGTCATTTTCTCATAGACTTCCGTACAATCGCAGTTCTTTCTGCCACCAGTGGAGTCGCCCCCTGCTGGCTATTAGAAAGAATGCAGGTTTAACGCACTTCCGTATAGGTTTCGCTTTTCAGAGCCGGAACTACATCCTTGGTTTTGATCAAGAAACCTTAGGATCAGCGCACGTGACGCGGAAAATGTAAACTGTGGTACAAAAACAACAACAGTAGTATTGCGATATCAACTCATCGAGCCTGTTGTGTTGGATAAACAACCATAACTATCTGACAGGTTAACGTTAGCTAGCTACTGCAGACAATAGCTAGCTAGCTTACGAGCCAACATCGTGTTGCCATGTCATTGAAACTTACGGCTAGTCTCTATCGTAATCATATGCCCATTACTTTACAGCGCTGAAGAAAACCAAGCCTGTGCTGTAAAGTAAAGGGCATGCTATTGGCTTACATGGCAGGAGATGTCAAGGAGATCCATGCATTCTTGTTTGTATAACCCTAACAAGAAACGGCTGGCCTGAAGGGAACCCGCCCCCCAATACACACACACACACACACACACACACACACACACACACACACACAATTTGTATATATACCTATGCAAATACATATCATTTTCAATAATATAACATCAGTTACCTACACACACAAAGTAAATATTTTTGTATAATTTTTTTTAAAAGCAACCAATCAATCAACATTAAATGTACAAAAAACAATACCATAAGCACCACTGTGCTAGTCTACCTGCAAAGGCGCCTAGCAACCATGGAACAACCGATGGTATCATATGATGACGTTAGGTAGGTTACATCATCAAATGTTAAATCCAGGTCAGTGATCACACTGTGACATGTTATCTTATCACGTGAAGTGGGGGCCAAAAAAAAAACGGATATATGAAGAGTGATGACAGGAATCCAACCAGACAGACCCTGGCCTCTCACACAGGGGCAGAGACACAGAGGCATTGCTATCAACACAGTTGATAGGTTTTCTTTGTTCTAGACTCTTTGGTAGGATCTTCAAACAGGGGAGGGGTGGCTGCTCATTAGTTTGTCAGAAGCAGAGCCTGAGAATATGTTTGTGTTGCTGTAAAACCTGTGTTTGTATGTTGGCTTTTTTACTCTGCTGGATTCTAAGAACTGAAAAATTGGCATTTGGATTTAATTGTATGTGTGAAAGTTTACAGTTTTTAACGCATGTTTGTCTGTTGAAATCAATATCAAACATGTCAGGTAACTCAACAGAGTTAAAGATAAACATCACTGTTGTTGAGCAGTCGGATTGGCAAACAGAGAGCACCTTTTATAACTTTCTAATTTTATCTTCATGTTTTATCTTCCTGTATGTGAACGGGGGCATGCTGTACACCCTGAGGAGTAAGCCAGTGTTCAGGGAGACCCCTCGTTACATTCTGCTCTACAATCTACTATTTGGAGACACTTATCAGTTGGCGTTGAGCCAATTGGTGTACATATTGGCGTTTGCAAAGGTGTATATGATGTACTACATATGTAGTATCATTGTCTCATTTGGAGTTCTAACATCTAATATTTCCCCTCTCACCCTGGCTGTGATGTCACTGGAGAGATATGTGGCTGTGTGTTACCCACTGAGGCACGCTGCCTTCGTCACCATTAGAGGTACAGGGGTGGCCATTGCTGTGGTTTGGGGCATCTGCTCTGCAAACACTCTCATTAGATTTATTATGCTCGTCATTTTGGACTCTACACCTTTTGATCGAGCCATGACTAATTTCTGTGCAGTAGAATCTATTTTTCGTCTTAAAATCTTTACAAATGTTAGCGTTGTTTTTACTTGTATTGTCTTTGTATCAGTGGGTGTGATAATCATCTTCTCCTATTTTGGTGTGATGGTTGCAGCCAGGTCTGCTTCCTCTGACAAAGCCTCCACCAGTAAGGCTCGTGAAACAGTGCTGCTGCATCTCATCCAGTTGTGCCTCAGTGTCTCCACTACTTTGAACTCTCCGATATTGATAGCCATAGCAAATTCAGGGGCAGACATGCAGAAACTCCTTCGCATTCGTAATATTTTTTATATAATCTTCATTATCCTTCCAAGGTGTCTCAGTTCTCTCATTTACGGTCTGAGAGACCAAATTATTCGACCCATCCTATTGTACCACCTCAGATTACATTTTAATCCCTCAGCTAGGCTAACTGTTTTTCACAGCAAATGAAAAATACAAATACACCTCATGGACAAGCGAGGAAGAAGATTAGATACCCGGCCCGGAGGAAGCCCGGGGTCCCCTCCTGGATTCAGGCCCATGAGGAGGACCTGTCAGCGAGCGCCTGGCGGCCGGGCTTGCCACGGAGCCCGGCCGGGCACAGCCCGAAGAAGCAACGTGGAAAACATCGCCGTCTCAACTTCTCCGTCCCGTGGGCTCACCACCTGCGGGAAGAACCAATGGGGTCGGGTGCGCTGCCAGAAAGGTGGTAGTGAAGGCAGAGGGTCTCGACGGACCAGACCTGGGTGGCAGAGGCTGGCTTTGGGGACGTGGAACGTCACCTCTCTGGGAGGGAAAGAGCCGGAGCTTGTGCGGGAGGTGGATCGCTACCAGTTGGATCTGGTGGGGCTTACCTCTACGCACAGCCTCGGCTCTGGTACCTCAATCCTGGACAGGGGTTGGACTCTATTCTTCTCCGGAGTGGCCCAAGGTGCCAGGCGCAAGGCGGGAGTGGGGATACTTATAAGTCCCCGGCTGAGTGCCTCTATGTTGGAGTTTATCCCGGTGGATGAGAGGGTCGCCTCCCTACGCCTGCGGGTCGCAGGGGGGAAAACTCTGACTGTTGTCTGCGCCTATGCGCCAAACAGTAGTGTGGAGTATTCGGCCTTCTTGGAGACCCTGGATGGGTCTCCTGGTGGGGACTCCGTAGTCTTACTGGGAGACTTCAACGCACATGTGGGCAATGATGGAGACACTTGGAGGGGCGTGATTGGGAGGCACGGCCGCCCGGATCTGAACCCGAGTGGTGGCTTGTTATTGGACTTCTGTGCTAGTCATGGACTGGCCATAACGAACACCATGTTCGAACATAAGGATGCTCATAAGTGTACTTGGTACCAGAGCACCCTGGGCAGAAGGTGAATGATTGATTTTGTTATCGTGTCATCGGATCTGAGGCCCTATGTTTTGGACACTCGGGTAAAGAGAGGGGCGGAGCTGTCAACTGATCACCATCTGGTGGTGAGTTGGGTCAGGTGGCCGGGGAAGCCCCTGGACAGACCTGGTAAGCCCAAACGTGTAGTGCGGGTGAACTGGGAACGTCTGGAGGAGGCCCTGGTACGGGAGGCCTTCAACTCACACCTCCGGCGGAGCTTCTCTTGCATCCCTGTGGGGGCTGGGGGCATAGAACCAGAGTGGGCAATGTTCAAAGCCTCCATTGCTAAAGCCGCGTCTGAGAGTTGTGGTCTCAAGGTCTTGGGTGCCTCAAGGGGCGGTAATCCCCGAACACCCTGGTGGACACCAGGGGTCAGGGGAGCCGTCCGACTGAAGAAGGAAGCCTTCCGGGATATGTTATCCCGGGGGACTCCGGAAGCAGTTGCAAGGTATCGACAGGCACGGAGGACTGCAGCCTCGGCGGTGGCAGAGGCGAAGCAGCGGGTGTGGGAGGAGTTCGGAGAAGCCATGGAGAAGGACTTTAGGCTGGCACCAAAGTTGTTCTGGAAAACCATCCGGCACCTCAGGAGGGGAAAGCAGGGAAGCATTCAAGCTGTATACAGCAAGGATGGGACGCTGCTGACTTCAACTGATCAGGTGATGGGACGGTGAAAGGAGCACTTTGAGGAACTCCTAAACCCGACAAATCCCCCCTCTATGGTTGAGGCGGAGCTAGAGGATGATGGGGGATCAACGCCAATTTCCCTGGTGGAGGTCACTGAGGTAGTCAAACAACTCCACAGTGGCAAAGCCCCAGGGGTTGATGAGATCCGCCCTGAAATGCTGAAGGCTCTGGGTGTTGAGGGACTGTCATGGATGACACGTCTCATCAACATTGCGTGGAGGTCAGGGACAGCACCTAAGGAGTGGCAGACCGGGGTGGTGGTTCCCCTCTTCAAAAAGGGGGACCGGAGAGTGTGTGCCAATTATAGGGGCATCACATTACTCAGCCTCCCCGGGAAAGTTTACTCTAGGGTGTTGGAAAGGAGGGTCCGGACGATAGTCGAACCTCGGATTGAAGAGGAACAATGCGGTTTCCGACCAGGGCGTGGAACAACGGACCAACTTTTTACTCTCGCAAGGATCCTGAAGGGGGCCTGGGAGTATGACTATCCGGTCTACATGTGTTTTGTAGATTTAGAGAAGGCGTATGACCGGGTCCCCAGGGAGCTATTGTGGGAGGTGCTGCGGGAGTATGGGGTGAGGGGGTCACTACTTAGGGCCATCCAATGTCTGTACTCCCAAAGCGAAAGCTGTGTCCGGGTTCTCGGCAGTAAGTCAAACTCGTTTCCAGTGAGGGTTGGTCCCCTACAGGGCTGCGCTTTGTCACCGATTCTGTTTGTGACATTCATGGACAGGATTTCAAGGCGCAGCCGCGGGGGAGGAGGGCTGCAGCTTGGTGAGCTTGGGATCACGTCACTGCTTTTTGCGGATGATGTGGTACTGATGGCGCCATCAGCCTGCGACCTTCAGCACTCATTGGATCGGTTTGCAGCCGAGTGTGAAGCGGCTGGGATGAAGATCAGCACCTCCAAGTCTGAGGCCATGGTTCTCAGCAGGAAACCGATGGAGTGTTTACTCCAGGTAGGGAATGAGTCCTTACCCCAAGTGAAGGAGTTTAAGTATCTTGGGGTTTTGTTCTCGAGTGACGGGAAAATGGAACGTGAGTTGGGCCGGAGAATCGGAGCAGCGGGAGCGGTATTGCAGTCGCTGTATCGCACCGTTGTAACGAAGAGAGAGTTGAGCCGAAAGGCAAAGCTCTCAATCTTCCGGTCTATCTTTGTTCCTACTCTCACCTATGGTCACGAAGGATGGGTCATGACCGAAAGAACGAGATCACGGATACAAGCGGCCGAAATGAGTTTCCTCCGGCGGGTGGCTGGCTTCTCCCTTAGAGATAGGGTGAGAAGTTCAGTCATCCGGGAGGGACTCGGAGTAGATCCGCTGCTTCTTTGCGTAGAAAGGAGCCAGTTGAGGTGGTTCGGGCATCTAGTTAGGATGCCACCTGGCCGCCTCCCTAGGGAGGTGTTCCAGGCACGTCCAGCTGGGCGGAGGCCACGGGGCAGACCAAGGACCAGGTGGAGGGATTATATCTCCATGCTGGTCGGGGAGCGCCTTGGAATCCCCCAGTCAGAGCTGGCGGATGTGGCCCGGGAAAGGGAAGGATGGGGCTCTCTGCTGGAACTACTACCTCCGCGACCCGATCGGATAAGCGGACGAAGATGATGATGATGATGATGATGATGATGATGAAAAATACTTTTGAATTAGTATTAATTATTCCTTGAAAGTGAACTATTAACCATTTTAGACAAGGTGGATGTGTTGGAATACATTTTTATGTCAATTTGTTGACAAGCATGATTTACAGATTGATTCATTCTTGACTTTTTTAGTTGTCTTTTGCTGAAATGCTTTATAATGTTTATTTTTTTTTAACTAGCTTGGCATACCTTGTATTGACATTGGCTACCATTTTGTTTTTGTTTTGTTTATATAGCGTAATGTATTACAAGTCTGTAAGTGATTTTGAGAGTTATCCACACAATCCTAAATTAACCTTAATCTAAGCAAATCTGTTTCCTTTGACAGCTGAGTGAACCACAATGAAACTCCTAAAATGATACTTAGAAGAATTTTGGTTCCCTAAAATAACATTGTTAAGGGAGGCAGAGATGTACATATTTTTTACCATGGTTCTAACTCACTCGTTTTTTTGTAAATAGGCCTATAGAATACAATTTTATCGATTATCATTTTTTAAATGTGAGGAAACATCATAGTAATTTGTAGACGAAGTTTAGTCAGGATGCTTGTTTTGAAACCTTTTAAATTTTCTTTAAAAGTCGCAAAACAATAACATCTGAGTGTTTCTAATGAAAACTGACCGTTGTAACTTATGTCAACACAG
Organism: Aplochiton taeniatus; assembly: GCA_017639675.1. Classification (NCBI taxonomy): domain Eukaryota; kingdom Metazoa; phylum Chordata; class Actinopteri; order Galaxiiformes; family Galaxiidae; genus Aplochiton; species Aplochiton taeniatus. The sequence goes on from CM030172.1 coordinate 1,268,911, forward strand.
ACTCTAAACTTAACTTAAACTTAAACCCTATTCCTACAAGATAATTAAGCCTTACCTATTTCATTAACACCGAGGCCAGCTTGAATTATTAAAATGTCAGTGGTGCAGAAGAGTTCATGTCCTGCCAATGTTGTTGTGAATCTGCATGGAAATAGACCATGGAAAGCCTTATAACCCTTAACCTAGCTCAGGCACATAACAGATATTAAGATCTTACATTTCATTTGAAAGTAATGGTACAGGGCTCCATTTATATTCCGTCAAGTCACCACAAATGAAGCTTGACAAGCATTTCATAAACCAATTTTGGGATGTTTGCATCCCCATCTTGTCAACAACAGCACAATACTTTTAAAATAACAAAATGAACCAACCACAGAATTGCTGGCAATTAGGCTACTATTATTGTTAGAAAATACTGCATGATATGTAAATGACCACATTTTCAAATGGTGAGGCAACAAGTGAAATTATATCCAGTAGTCGAGCATGATAGAACAACGGCAACATGGTCTTCTAAAAGTTGAGACGGTTGATTGGCGTCAACATTGGGAGAGGCATTTTTTTCATGTAGACCTATGTGTAGGCCTATGTTTTGGCTTGGGGGCGAAATAATATAAATAAATGACATACTGTTAGGTAGTCAATCATAAGGTATGCCATAAAGGCCAACCTAATAAACGAATTATAAAAACCAAACTTAAACAAAAGGGCATTTGAGTTTCTTTTTTTCAACTAAATGTAAAACAAGGTTGAATCTATGTTTCAACCTCAACCATATCTAACCATTCGGACAAAATTTCAATATTTATTCAACGTATCCTTGCTATCTAAGTTTGTTTGTATATGTGCACTTTTATCGTGTTCCTAAAAACAACAGCATAACAATATAAGTTGGCCTACATCAGTTAAAGGAACATTAAAAAGCCTCACAATTACTAAATCAACCATTACACAATTGACAATGTTCGTCATGGAATTATTAAATTATACTTTACCCAGATATTACACTCTCATTAAAAATGCCGACTGATTACTTTTTTTCTCCAAGTTTTGATAATCGGATAGTTAGCATTGGGTAGCATGAAACCATGGGCGGTTTTTGTTGCTATGCAACAGTTGTGGCATTATTGACAGATTACCACGTGCATGCTAAAACCCTTAGCAGAAGCTTGAACAGCTTTTAGCTGGCATGGATGATCAATTGTTACCGCGATGATTCGAAAAGAGGGGTAAAAGAGAAGGCCCATCTCCACAAAGTTCAAGAGAAAATGTTAGAATCTCTTGTAAATGGACAGCTTTATAGGCTACTTTCTTGTCCACACACATTATGGTATCAGGACTGCCTCAGATGATAGGCAAGTAAATAATGAAATACAATCATGGAAAATAAGTCTATCTTTTTGGTTGAAAGTGTCTTTCGACATATTTCCCCAACATAAGAGGAAAAATAATCCATTGTAGAAACAATAATCTATAATAAAGCTGGTTAGATCATATGGAGTTTATAGCCTAAGCTTGATATAAATACGATTTTTTAATGCCAATTTATTCAGATAAGGGACTGATGTTTACTGACTAATGTGCGATGTGGTCCTTTTGCCACATGATGATGCTGTTCAACGTATCTTGTGTTGAAATCCCACTTCTTAAAGTTACGGCTTTACATTACCACAGAACACCTATGCAGTGCCTTCCAATACTGAGTTGAAAATGTCACTAGAACGCTTACTGTGGCTTAATTATTTATTGGTATTTTCATAAGCTATTACCAATGTTACACAATGTCAACACATTGTTCTTTCATACACCAGATGAACAAATCTTTAAATTGGAACGAACGAAAGAGCTATTCTGTGAGCGCCACTCAAGTAGGCCTGGTTATGGGTTTTACTGACTAAACAGTACAGATCAATTATCATGGCAGACATGTTCTGTTTGCTTGCTATTTCTTTATAAAAAAAAAGCAATCATAATTCTTTACTAAAATATCTAATATTTCTTTTGCAAAGTTTTGTAAGCTATATTGAGATGGTGGTATAGGTATCATCCCCACATCACAGCAGTGTGTTGGTTCTTCAACACAGAGGACACACTACAGTACAATCATTATTAGAATATTGCAAACTGCAAAGCAAATAAATACGTTCAAGATCGGTATTTGCTCATTCGTAATTTTCATATTAATTGAATAAGCAAAATTAAACTTGAACAGTCATTTTCTATTATTATTATCATATTAATCTGAGTTTTATTAAAAGAATAGCTGACATCTATTAATTGAAGGGCAAACATTTTGCAATGAGACAAAACCTCAGCATGAAAAGCAACTGCATCAACAACATTACGAATCTGATGTTTTGATTGAAACTAAATCATTTTGAAATACTGGGGATCACTGTAGTCCTAGAGGAGTGTTTAAAATGAAAACTTAGATGGTATAAGATGATAGGTTTAATAGTTTTGTCTCTGAGGCCATAAATGAGAGCACTTAGACATCTTGGTAAAATGATAATTATCATAAAAAAGATATTATACAAACGTGTGAGTGTGTCTCTGTTTGCTCCGGCTGTAGCAGCAATTAATAGTATGGGGGACATCAAAACTGTAGAGAGACTGAGGCACAACTGGATGAGATGCAGCAGCACTGTTTTACGAGCCTTACTGGTGGAGGCTTTGTCAGAGGAAGCAGACCTGGCTGCAACCATCACACCAAAATAGGAGAAGATGATTATCACACCCACTGATACAAACACAATGCAAGTGTAAACTTCCTCATAAGCCGCTAATATCTTTCGAGGAAAAACACTTTCTTTTGTGCAATAATCTGGTAAAATTTGATTCATAGGGGTGGAATCCAAAAGGAAGAGCATAATATATCGAAAGAGAGTGTTTGCAGATGTTATGCTCCAAACCACAGCAATGGCCACCCCTGTACCTCTAATGGTGACGAAGGTAGCGGCCCTCAGTGGGAAACACACAGCCACATATCTCTCCAGTGACATCACAGCCAGGGTGAGACAGGAAACATCAGCTGTCACAACCGCAAATGCAGTTAGGATAGCACACTCAGAACGCAGCAATGGCTGCTGTGATATTGCAAGTAGGTACATCGTGAAGCTCATTACTAACTGGCAGGTGTCTCCTAATAGTAGATTGTACAGCAGAATGTAGCGAGGGGTCTCCTTGAAGACTGGCTTGCTTCTCAGAGTGAACAGCATGACCCCGTTGACATAAAGGAACATTAAACATGAGGACAAGTTCATTAAACAGTAAAAACCGTCCTCCACTAGGCCAACATAAGGCTCAACAGTGACGTTGCTTTGCATTCGTGTTATATTACCTGCCATGTCTGATCTTGATATTTATAAACAGACAAGCATATATAATATAATCTTAACATATACAACTCTATTCATCATTTATAAAGATACCATGGCTGAACGTTTCACACATAGGCCCCTTTTCCATTTGTTCAAGCTATTTTACTAGCGAGTAATAAAAAGGCAACATCCATGACCAATCTATCGAGTTGTGTCACTGCCCCTGTGCTTGGTTACTGAGCACTAGTAGTTATCCATACAGACAGTTCTGTCTCATTCATCTATTGAGTTGTGTCACTGCCCCTGTGCTTGGTTACTGAGCACTAGTAGTTATCCATACAGACAGTTCTGTCTCATTCATGCATCTCCTTTTCTGTCAAAGGCTGCAGTAATATTGACATTCGATAGTTGTTTGTTATTGCACATCTGAAAATTACCTCAACACACAGCCTTGCAACTATTATATTACAATCATTGTTATAACACCCAGAATACAGTAAATTATACTTTGCACATTTCAAAAACAAAAACATTACTAAGCCGGCAATATAGACAAAATACGCACTCATGCATATGAAAAAACATCAGTGCGCAACTGACAGGCAGAACTATTGAATCATAGATCTGTGTGTGGTTGAGAGAAGGGAGAGAAGGGAGGGAGAGAGATGTGTGCAAAGTGTGACTCTGTGACTCAGCAGGGTCAGAAAGAGAGAGAGAGAGAGCAAAAATCTCTCATGTGTGAGGGTAGGAGTTGGTCTGTCTGTTCTTCCTGTCACCACACCTTATATGGGGTTGGTCTGTCTGTTCTTCCTGTCACCACACCTTATATGGGGTTGGTCTGTCTGTTCTTCCTGTCACCACACCTTATATGGGGTTGGTCTGACACCGATTTCACGTGACTGTTCGGTCACACACTTGGAAATCGGTGACATAACCTACTAAAAACACACTATAGATTGATCCATTTCCAGTCCAGTGAAGATGTAAGTCTTTGTCCCTGCGGACTCAAGATACAAGGTACCACACATCATCGCACTGTGGGTATCTTCTTCATCAGTACACAATACTGGAGAAAGGGTAGTTATGTCAAAAGCTATGGATTAGGTCATTATGAGGCCCAGTGGCAATTACAATTATATGTTGAATATGTCAAAGGCACAAGGCTTAATGTAGGCTACAATATATTTTAGACATGTGACTAAAAGCTCATTCCCAAAGTATACGTTTCTGGCTATTTTCACATTCAGTAATTGTTGTCATTGTCCTTTGTTCACATTGAGGTATGTTTTGTATGAGATTTGGGTAAGTTGTTCATAAAGGATTTTGTGGTTTACAGTATTCTTCTGGAAATGCTGAATATTTTTGTCCAGATCTTTGTGTAATATTTTGACAGTATTTGGTATGTTTAGCAAAAAAATGTTTTGTCATTATAGTATGTGAAAGTAAAAACAATTAGGTAAACATGTTTGTCTCCTTCAGTTGCCAGTATTGAAAGCTTGTAGTTTGTGTATGGATGGTTGTAGTCAGTATTAAGAGTGCCAGTGGGTAATAACTGTTCAAATGGTCTTCTAATTAGCTGACAAAGGTTTATTGTTTGGTCAATTTATCTGGTTTTGAGAGGAGTATTTTTAGTTGTGAATGTCTTAGAGCATTTTGCAGGATATATACACTATATGGAAAAAAGTATTGGCCACTCCTCTTAATCATTGAATTCAGGTGTTTCATTCAGTCCCATTGCCATAGGTGTATAAAATCAAGCACCTAGCCATGCAGTCTGCCTTTACAAACGTTTGTGAAAGAATGGGTCGTTCTAAAGAGTTCACTGAATTCTAACGTGGTACTGTAATAGGGTTAGGGTTAGGGTACTGAATCCTAACGTGGTACTGTAATAGGGTTAGGGTACTGAATCCTAACGTGGTACTGTAATAGGGTTAGGGTTAGGGTACTGAATCCTAACGTGGTACTGTAATAGGGTTAGGGTTAGGGTACTGAATCCTAACGTGGTACTGTAATAGGATGCCACCGATGCAACAAGTCAGTTCGTGAAACGTCTTCTCTCCTAGATATTCCCCGATCAACTGTAAGTGGTATTATTGCAAAGTGGAAACGTTTAGGAACCACAGCAACTCAGCCACGAAGTGGCAGACCACATAAAGTTACAGAGCGGGGTCGCCGAGTGCTGAGGCGCATAGTGCGTAAAAGTCGCCAAAGCTCTGCTGACTCAATAACTGCAGAGTTCCAAACCAGCTCTGGCATTAATATAAGCACCAAAACTGTGCGCCAGGAGCTTCATGGCAGGGGTTTCCATGGCTGAGCAGCAGCATGCAAGCCTTACATCACGAGCACAATGCCAAGCGTCGGATGGAGTGGTGTAAAGCACGCTGCCACTGGACTCTGGAGCAGTGAGAACGTGTTCTGTGGAGTGACGAATCACGCTTCTCTATCTGGCGGTCTGATGGACGGATCTGGGTTTGGCCCTCTCGTGCAACATCAGTGTCTGACCTCACAAATGCTCTTCTGGATGAATGGGCAAAAATTCCCACAGACACTCTCCAAAATCTTGTAGTAAGCCTTCCCAGAAGAGTGGAAGCTGTTATAGCTGCAAACGGGGGACCAACTTCATATTAATGCCTATGAATTTGGAATGGGATGTCATAAAAGCTCCTGTAGGTATAATGTGTAGGTGGCCCAATACTTTTGTCCATATAGTGTATGTGTCAGTGGAGTCAGGCCAAAGTTAAATCTGACGGGCTTTACATGTTTTCACCGACGTCATTTGACGATCGCTGGTAAACGGTAAGCTAGTGCCAACTCGTCCCAGACCCGGCACCACGAAGGGGCAAAGGGGCAAAGGGGGCAAAGGGGCAAAGGGGGCAAAGGGTCAAAGGGGCAAAGGGGGCAAAGGGGCAAAGGGGGCAAAGGGGCAAAGGGGGCAAAGGGGCAAAGGGGGCAAAGGGGGCAAAGGGGCAAAGGGGGCAAAGGGGGCAAAGCCCCCTCAGTTTTATTTTCTGTTGCCTCAGTTTAAGTTGTATCTACCCCATCGTTTCTCAAACTATATGCCGGTTTGCGACGAGGAAATTGCTGGTCCTCAGAGCCCTGCCTCTGCGGCAGTCTGAATGGCGCTTATTTGAGTTCCATCTTTGATAACAAGGGGCCATTGGTTTTAGTAAAGCTTAGTCTCCAAAAGGATCTTTTAACTTCCTCTGCTTCCTGAAATATTTCCTGAGGACCAGACCAATTTAAAATGGTGATTTGGCAATTAGCCCCAAATATTCCAATTTCAAATTATGGCCATGACGCACAAACACATTGAAAATTAAAGATAAGGTAGACAAAATGTTCTATAGGATGTTGTCACAGCAGTGGTGTGAATACATTTTTGAAATTAAATCTTTATTTAGAAGTAAAAATAGGGCCGATAGGGGAACTTTTCTTTGCGCTCCGAAACGGTCATTTTGCGCTCATTTGAAACACTCTTCTAGAACTACAGTGATCCCCAGTATTTCAAAATGATGTAATTTCAATCAAAACATTAATTTTGTAATGTTGTTCATGCAGTTGCTTTTCATGCTGAAGTTTTGTCTCATTGCAAAATATTTGCCCTTTAATTAATAGATATCAGCATATTCTTTAAATAAAACTCATATTAATACGATAATAGCACTGCATAAGTGTTCTGTGGTAATGTAAAGCCATAACTTTAAGAAGTGGGATTTCAACACAAGATACGTTGAACAGCATCACCATGTGTCAAAAGGACCACATCGCACATTAGCCAGTAAACATCAGTCCCTTATCTGAATAAATTGGCATTAAAAAATCGTATTCATATCAAGCTTAGGCTATAAACTCCATATGATCTAACCAGCTTTATCATAGATTATTATCTCTACAATAAATTATTTTCATGTTATGTTGGGGAAATATGTCTAAAGAGACTTTAAAATGAAAAGATAGACCTATTTTCCATGAGTGTATTAAATTATTTACTTAAACAGATGGCCAAATCCCCCAAAGACATTTGGTCGATAGAAATGACCCACCTTTGTATTCCTAAACATTGCACCCCCTCCCCTACGAAATACACACTTTACGGATCGAGCAATTCAAAGAATATCTCTTCATCAGCCAGTGTAGTTTTCCTCCCACCTGACACAGGTAAAAGACCTCACACTACCTCCTAACGCTAACCCATCAGACACTGGTAAAAGACCCCACACTACCTCCTAACCCTAACCCATCAGACACTGGTAAAAGACCTCACACTACCTCCTAACCCTAACCCATGTCGCGGATTGTTTATGTCTCCGCACTCCAGTGAGATCGAAATAATTAAATACTTTGAGAAATAACGTCCGCTTACTTTTAGTGGTTTTAATGGAGATGAGTAAAAAGGTAACAGAGTTGATATACAATATATCAACCACAAAGTAACAAAATAAAACTGATCAGATAAAAAGAAAACCCAAACTGCAGTCTAAAGTCATACAAAATGAGGATGTATAACTGGTGCGCACCAAATCACAACACCCCCTAACGTCCCTAAAATACACGCTTCCTTAGGAATATTGATTAGTGCAACTGCAGTCAGCATCTCCTGCCTTTCGGACCTTCCTAGATCAAAGAGTTTATTGCACAGGGCAATAAATAATGCCATCTGGCTGACCGGTCCTCAAGTCTGACATCTTATCTTACCTAAACAGGGAGAATACACAAATCTCTAAGTCACTAAGTCACTTATGATGACTGTTAGGTGAAAAGATTAGCCCCAAGGGTTCAACCTAACTAACAAAGGGGAACTTTGTTTGAACTCATAGGAAAAACACAGAGTAACATTTCATGGTTAAGGCTAAATTACATTTTTCCCATCACACCCATCAGACAGGTAAAAGACCCCACACTACCTCCTAACCCTAACCCATCAGACAGGTAAAAGACCCCACACTACCTCCTAACCCTAACCCTCAGACACAGGTAAAATACCCCACACTACCTCCTAACCCTAACCCATCAGACAGGTAAAAGACCTCACACTACATCCTAGTGGGATCTCCATACATGAACACTTTTTTAGATAAGGATTTTGATAAAGCGTTTTATTTCATTTCTTTGTCATGCAAATTCAGCTGCACTAGTTGTATGATGCTATACAAATAAAGATTCTTATTATTATTTGTATTATTTGTTTAAGTATGTATTAGTGTTTTATAATTGGGAACTTGAGACAGAGAGTCACGCAAATTAACAGAATCCAACAGAGTTATCTGGGCAATAATGACTGTTCTTTATCATTTTGGTTAGTATGTCAACAAAACATGTTAACTTGGCCAATAAGCTTAACACTAAGCTAATAAAACAAGTTAGTTACACTATGTACAGTATTTTAACAACAATACTCATGTCTTTTCCTCTGTCCTAAATTCCACAGAATGTTTGGGGAACACAGTAGTCATTGGTAAGTATTCAGAACAAGGAGCTTTCCTATAAAACACTACACAAAAGGCTATTAGGGCCAACACTGCAAAAAATGCCTCTTAAGAAATGAGAAATAACGCACGGAACTTAAAGAGATAAACACAAACAAACAAGCAAAATAATTTTCCAATAGATCAAGAAGAGTATGTTTAAAAATAAGTAAAATAATCCAACATCCACAATACTTAGGAAGATAATTTATCTTATATTAAGAGATATTAGATATATTGGCTTGATACAAAATATTTGGTCTTCCTTCGATTTCATTTTTGCATTGTAAGATATTGTTTATTTATGTACATTTAATATTTATTCAAAACTTTAGCTAAATTAAGCTATTATTTGCATTTCCTTGGGGTCACTCTTGTGCTGATTAAGTCTCTGAGATGAAAACTGAGGTGGTACAAGAGCACGGGTCTGATAGTTTGATCTCTCAGACCGTAAATGAGAGGACTCAGACACCTTGGGAGGATGACAAGAATTACAAAAAGAATATTACGAAGACGTATGAGTGTTTCTCTGTTTGCTCCTGCCCTCGCAACACCTATCATTATTGTGGAGATCAAAGTAGTGGATAGACTGAGGCACAACTGGATGAGATGCAGCAGCACTGTTTTACGAGCCTTACTGGTGGAGGCTTTGTCAGAGGAAGCAGACCTGGCTGCAACCATCACACCAAAATAGGAGAAGATGATTATCACACCCACTGATACAAAGACAATGCAAGTGAAACCTTCCTCAAAATCGGAGAATATTTTTAAACGAAAAACGATTTCTTTTGAACAAAAATCTGGCACAAGTTGATGAATAGGTGTAGAGTCCAAAATGATGAGCATAATAAATCTAATGAGAGTGTTTGCAGAGCAGATGGCCCAAACCACCGCAATGGCCACCCCTGTACCTCTAATGGTGACGATGGTAGCGGCCCTCAGTGGGAAACACACAGCCACATATCTCTCCAGTGACATCACAGCCAGGGTGAGAGAGGATGTATCAGCTGTCAGAATACCAAGTGCAGTAATGATACCACACACCAAACGTAATATCGGTGGCCTCGCCAGAGCCAGTATGTACATCAATACACTAGTTGCTAATTGAATAGTGTCTGCAAAGAGGAGGTTAAACAGCATAATATAACGAGCGGTCTCAACGAACACTGGCTTGCTTCTCAGGGTAAAAAGCATGACTCCATTAACATAGAGAAAGATGCAGCTCGGCATGAGAGACACAAATACAAACAGTCCTCTCTCCTCTTCTGATTGGTGGTAAAAGTTAGTGGTGCCGTTGATCTCGGACTGTGTAGTGTTATTCCACATGTCGGACAAGGACCTAAAGACACAGACACACAATTGTTACAAACATTATTAGATATTACAAACAGTAATGGGGAAATTTGCCTAAATATTTCTGCACCTGTATTACAGAGATTTACACACTGATGCAAACAACAACAAAAAAACGGTTTGTTAGCTCACACCTGCCAAAAACAACAAGCTTATCATAGATTATTTGTCTGTGTGTATGTTTGGCTGAGATATAGGACACAGAGAAAGGGGCAGAGATGTAAGCCAAAGACACTCCAAAGACAGCAAAAAACTAGAGAATTAGCCAAGTTAGACTCAGACTCAGTCAGAGTGTGTGAGGGTAGGAGTTGGTCTGTCTGTTCTTCCTGTCACCACACCTTATATGGGGTTGGTCTGACACCGATTTCACGTGACTGTTTGGTCACACACTGGGAAGATGATGATGTAACCATCTATTATAATCATGGACAACATACTCTACAGTTTAAACCATTCCCAAGCCTTTGTCAATCAGTGCAGTCTCTGACAAAAATCCCCAAACAAAACATAAATCCAAAAACAAAAAAGAAAATCCAAGATCCAAAAGCAGAACTGAAATCTACCAAAAAATATATTATAAAAAATTCTACGTATAAAAAAAAAAAATCTTACTCATCTATGTTTTCTTACGGTTTTCAGTTTTGCCTTTTCAATCCACAGTTTTTGTTTGTTTTGTTTTGTTTTGTTTTTGTTTAGTCATGTGAGGGCGGGGGTTAGAAGAGGATTTCTATTGGTCCATCAGAGTTGGAGTGACAGCTCATTTTACAGCTCACACACACCCATTCTTAATGCATCATCCTGATGCGCTTAAAGTTTTTGAACAGCAGCAGATAACATGGGCATGACGGCCGAGGAAGAACGTGACACCGGGTTATTTCAGTCTCAGGGACACTTGACACAATCACACTGAACTTGTCAACCCATGCACTCTCTGACGTCGTGAGCTTGAGTGTGCACGCGAGGTGATTGACAGACATGTAGCCATGCCTCCTTGAAAAAACTCTCCTGATGGGTTATGTTCAGGCGGTCATCCCTAGATTTGTTAATAGCTGAATACAGGGCCCTGGGCGCTCATTTAGAGCGCACCTTCTCTGTGAGCATTTGATTTAATGATATCCTATAGGAGGGATGTAGTCAACGTAAAAAATAAATAAAAGTTTAATTTTGGGCTAGAAATTCAAACTTACATACCGCATCTTTAACTTTGTCACTACTCAGTCGATAAATACTTATGTCCCATGCATTGACAGTATATTATTTAATGGACATCGTGTGATCGTGACGTCACCCATTGGTTTGTGGACCACCGTTTTGAAGTCTCAAGTTTGGCATTTTGAAAATTGCCATCTTGGTTGCATAGGCCATCGCCATCTTTTTTTTTTTAAACCTGACGTGACGACATCGACCATACTTGGACGAGAGGGTGGGGCTGGGGAGGAGCTGGGAGGAGCGAGGGGTGGATCTGTGTGAGAGCCCGTTGCTACATCTCCATCCCGATTGACAGTGTCAATCACAAGGTAGCCACGCCCTAAGGCCTACCGTTTATCGTCTATTTGACTCTAAATTGGACCATGATTTTAAAAATGTACATCACGCTGTATTGAAAAAGACTTGAAACTAGCGATTGAGACCATAAACTCGTAAGGAAAATGTTTACTGATGTAATAAAGTAAGTGAGAAGTAGGTTCATTTTCTCATAGACTTCCATACAATTGTAGTTGCTTCTGCAACCAATGGAGTCGCCCCCTGCAGGTTATTAGAAAGAATGCAGGTTTAAGGCACTTTCACAAAGGCTTCACTTTTCAGAGCCGGAACTTCCGTTCTGGACTATTTCCGTCCGTTCTTCAGGTTTGATCACCGATTCGTTCTCGAACGGCTTCTAGTGGTAGCTTTTTGCATATGGTGGAGAATCAAACGAACGAATCGTTTTGGAGGAGTATTCAGTTTATTCGTTCACCCCCTTCCAGCCAGAGGCTCTAATTTCGTAATGTAAGTACTGTTGACCATACCATGTGTGTTTTATTCAACACATATATTGTGTATTTTAGTATTTGTGTCTTTTTAAATAGATGTACTTTAATTCTGTTACTACAGCTGATTATAAGGATTATTAAGTGGTAAGAAAAAAGGAGATCTTAAAGCCAACATAAGGGCTTCGTTCGTTTTCCCCACTTCCACACTGATCACTGAAATGCTAATAATTTTTAAACAACATATCATATTTCTAATCTGTTTCCCGCTATACATTTTCCACATAATTTAGAAAATGTCATACACTTGAGCTTTCCTCCATCTTGCATACAAAGAAGGTAAAAAAGCTGGTCTCGGGTAACATTGTGGCTGAAGAATATTTAATAAAGAATAAAGAATAAAGTTTAACTTTTTTATGATGAATGATTAAAATCACATAATCCTGTATATATATATATATATATATATTTATATCATTTGAAATAACTAGTTATTTTCTTCAAAATGTGTAACGTAATATGAATACACCACAACCATTTTACCACATTAACTTCATATTATGGTAAAGAATATAATCTTGGAACATTTTGCTTAGGCTGGATAGGGTTAAAAGATTTGCTCAAAAATAACGAATCGTTCGCAAGCGACTAATGACTAACTTC
>CM030172.1:1281784-1364284 GCA_017639675.1 Aplochiton taeniatus
TAACACAGGTTAATTTCTCAGTGAAAAAATCGACATATAAAAGATCATGGGGATCAAGATGAGCGAAAGATCTTTTTTTTTTTCAGTCTGTTCATATCTTAATCAGCAATTTATTTTAGCCCACTCACAAGAGTAGAACAGGCACTTAAGCTTAAAAAGGCGTGTTGATACTAGTATATTAATATTGATACTAGTATTATTAATATTAATACTAGTATATTAATATTGATACTAGTATATTAATATTGATACTAGTATTACTAATATTGTTACTAGGATTACACGAGTTTTACTTAAAGCATTGTTGTCTTTAATCGAGCACTCTAGAAGCTCTATTGAATTTGATCCATTGACTTCGCAGGGATTTGACCTTTCACCTTTTTGGATGCATTAGACTAACTAAAAATGAATAAATGCTCTATCTGTCTTAACAAAGTGTCCCTATTTACACTACCTTACGAGATTTTGTCAGGAGTGTATACCTGGACTCGCAATCCAGCTCATCCACATCTAACCCATGCAAATTATACCTATAGGAGCCAAAATTGTCATATTTAGGTTTTGCTGTGCCTCATACTTTTTGGTTTGAGTCAACCCCATTTCGTGTCCGGAACGTACGTCCCGCCAAGCTGTAGAGGACAGGTGATGCTACCTGGAGGGTGTGGCTGGAGCAGGAAGAGAGAGTCTTTAACTGCACCTCAAGTTCAGGCTGCTACAGACACTGTTCCTTCGGAGCTTTTCTACTATTATATCCTCTTTGACCTCCTCACCTCCTCAAGTTCAGGCTGCTACAGACACTGTTCCTTCTGAGCTTTTGTATTATTATATCCTTTCCAATAAATATCGCCTTATCTTTTGGACTACGCCTTTCTGTGGACCCTAGATTATTTGGGAAAGGGAGAGTCAGACTTTCTATCTCAGCCACCATAGGACAGGAAATAACCAGTACAGTACCAATGTGTTTGCACATCCCTTTCACGTGTGACACATTTATCCACAACTTTGCCTGAATAACATGTTATCCCTTAAAAATAAAAATGAATGGGCAAGAAAGACCTTCCATTGCAGTAAAAGCTAAATAGAACTACTATAGAATGTACATTTCTTCTTTGGAGGGCTCATAACTTCTATATGGGCAGCCTAAGGTGACCTGGCGTCTTCTGTGACTACTCTTCAAAGAGGTGCTATGGTAAAGTGGCTGCCTCTATCTCTCTAGATCACGCATCAACAGTTGGTCAATGTGTTTTACAAGGCTGATGCGACCTCCAATTAACAGATATTACATTGGTATTAGATAATCACACTATAATTGAATTACAGACAGTAATAAATAAAAGTAAGTCTCAAAGCTATTTATAATATTTTTCATGAATTTGACCCAAAAATGTTGATGCCTTGTTTTGATAAAGTGGATGTTTATTTTTGTCTCAACAACCCCCTCGTGTGGCTAAAGTACGGAAATTCAATTCCTAAAAGTCAGTAACCATTTATATTTTATTTTATATCATAGCTTATGAGCTGTTTTAGCACCATATGTGACTTTATGACCAACAATGACCTAACATTCCTTATATTCCAGGTCATAATTTGCATTAAAAAGAAGGATTCATTTAATTTATATAGCGCTTTTCTAAGACCCAAAGACGCTTTACAGAAAAAGAATAAGACAATAATGCTCAGACGGAGAGCAACACACTAGAGTACCACAGTTAAGACAGAGATGGACAGAAAGGAAAACAATAAGGCAAGGACAACTACACATAGACCAAACAATGAGTTGACAAAGACATAAGTAAAAGAGAAACTGTTTTAGGGTAAGCCAAGTTATAATTACATAAATACTTAGGGGTAGGCCAGATTGAAAAGATGTGTTTTGAGGTGAGATTGAAAGATGGGTAGAGTTTGAGTTGTGAATTTCAGGAGGGAGAGTTCCAAAGTTTGGGTGCTGCCCTACAGAACACACGATCACCGAAGGACTTTAGCTTGAATATTATGATGTAACCTACTAAACATAATCATGACATAATTGTTTGTTCCATGTTTGCTAGGTGCCTTAGCAGGCAGACTAGAAAAGTGGTGCTTACATTACTGTGCTAAGATTTTATCAGATGTTTTAATATTGTTTTGTAGGTAGATTATGTTATATTGTTATTTTGCTCAGATTCATCTTTTCTTTTAAATATTATTTAGGAAGGAGCAGTGGGTGATTTTGTTCCCTTTCCACAATCAAGAGGCTGCAGGACAGTTTTAGTAGTCTTGAGCGCCAGAGAGGTCGTCCAAGTTCCACTATTGCTGGGGAATATGAGGAGAAGTTGAGAAAAGGACCTGCTGCTTCAATTCCAGTCCCTGATGTACGCCTGGAAACACAGGCCACTGGATTATTATGGCTGAAAAGAAGGGCAGATGCAAGGTACCAGGGCGCACAGGTACACCAAAAGCCATGTGCCGGAAATGTGATGTCCACCTCTGCGTCCACAGAGGAACACTGGAGCTCTGTCAGAGTCACCATCATTTTTTTGTACCCTTCCCCAGATCTGTGCCTCAATACAATCCTGTCTCGGAGGTCTACAGACAATTCCTTGGACTTCATTGCTTGGTTTGTGCTCTGACATGCACTGTCAACTGTGGGACCTTATATAAAAAGGTGTGTGCCTTTCCAAATCATGTCCAATCAATTGAATTTACCACAGGTGGACTCCAATCAAGTTGTAGAAACATCTCAAGGATGATCAGTGGAAACGGGATGCCCCTGGGCTCAATTTTGAGTGTCACAGCAAAGGGTGTGAATAGTTATGTACATGTGATATTTTATTTTTTATTTAAAATACATTTGCAAAAAATTCCCCCAAACTTTTTTCACTCTGTCATTATCTGGTATTGTGTGTAGAATGTTGAGATTTTTTTTTAATGTAATCCATTTTGGAATTAGGTTGTAACATAATAAAATGTGGAAAAAGTGAAGTGGTATGAATACTTTCCGGATACACTGTACATTTTTTGTTTCAATTAGAAGTAGATTGTTTATTTGATTGGTTGATGTTTTGACTTTAAAGCTTCTAGTTGTGATTGGTTGGAACTATTTGTGGTGGATATTTGTCAAAATAAAACAGTTTCTAATGCATATATTGCTTATATTTCTTATTCCACTTATCCTATGTACTATAGAAAACCTTGTTATTTTAGTACCCTCGTAGCACTTTGTCGCCCTGAGGCAACAAACAAATACAGTGGGGCCAAAAAGTATTTAGTCAGCCACTGATTGTGCAAGTTCTCCTACTTAGAAAGATGAGAGAGGTCTGTAATTTTCATCATAGGTACACTTCAACTATGAGAGACAAAAATGAGAAAGAAAATCCAGGAAATCACATTGTAGGATTTTTAAAGAATTTATTTGTAAATGATGGTGGAAAATAAGTATTTGGTCACCCACAAACAAGCAAGATTTCTGGCTCTCACAGACCTGTAACTTCTTCTTTAAGAAGCTCTTCTGTCCTCCACTCGTTACCTGTATTAATGGAACCTGTTTGACCTCGTCATCTGTATAAAAGACACCTGTCCACAGCCTCAAACAGTCAGACTCCAAACTCAACCATGGCCAAGACCAAAGAGCTGTCAAAGGACACCAGGAAGAAAATTGTAGACCTGCACCAGGCTGGGAAGAGTGAATCTGCAATAGGCAAGCAGGTTGGTGTGAATAGATCAACTGTGGGAGCAATTGTAAGAAAATGGAAGACATACAAGACCATTGATAATCTCCCTTGATTTGGGGCCCCACGCTAGATCTCATCCCGTGGGGTCAAAATGATCATGAGAACGGTGAGCAAAAATCCCAGAACTACACGGAGGGACCTGATGAATGACCTGCAGAGAGCTGGGACCAAAGTAACAAAGGCTACCATCAGTAACACACTACGCCGAGAGGGACTCAAATCCTGCAGTGCCAGGCGTGTCCCCCTGCTTAAGCCAGTACATGTCCAGGCCCGTCTGAAGTTTGCCAGAGAGCATATGGATGATCCAGAAGAGGATTGGGAGAATATCATGTGGTCAGATGAAACCAAAATAGAACTTTTTGGTAAAAACTCAACTCGTCATTTTTGGAGGAAGAAGAATGCTGAGTTGCATCCCAAGAACACCATACCTACTGTGAAGCATGGGGGTGGAAACATCATGCTTTGGGGCTGTTTTACTGCAAAGGGGACAGGACGACTGATCCGTGTTAAGGGAAGAATGAACGGGGCCATGTATCGTGAGATTTTAAGCCAAAACCTCCTTCCATCAGTGAGAGCATTGAAGATGGAACGTGGCTGGGTCTTCCAGCATGACAATGATCCCAAACACACCGCTCGGGCAACGAAGGAGTGGCTCCGTAAAAAGCATTTCAAGGTCCTGGAGTGGCCTAGCCAGTCTCCAGACCTCAACCCCATAGAAAATTTGTGGAGGGAGTTGCAAGTCCGTGTTGCCCAGCGACAGCCCCAAAACATCACTGCTCTAGAGGAGATCTGCATGGAGGAATGGGCCAAAATACCAGCTACAGTGTGTGCAAACCTGGTGAAGATTTACAGGAAACGTTTGACCTCTGTCATTGCCAACAAAGGTTATGTTACAAAGTATTGAGTTGAACTTTTGTTATTGACCAAATACTTATTTTCCACCATCATTTACAAATAAATTCTTTAAAAATCCTACAATGTGATTTCCTGGATTTTTTTCCTCATTTTTGTCTCTCATAGTTGAAGTGTACCTATGATGAAAATTACAGACCTCTCTCATCTTTCTAAGTAGGAGAACTTGCACAATCAGTGGCTGACTAAATACTTTTTGGCCCCACTGTATCTGGTTGGGGGTGGGGGTCAAATTTTATGATGGATATATTATCAGGGACCCCAAAGCTCCCAAAAATGGGGTGAAATGTTTTTTACCCCCAAAACAAAAATGCATGCCATGGAGGGTTATAATAGCTAGCTTGCTACTTACTCAGCTGTATCTGCCTCCTTGGCCCAGCAGGTCTCAGCTGTCTCTTCTAGATCAACTATATTGAATATTTTAAAATAGGTCTACAGCCACTGTCCACTGTCAGTTTTATATGCAAAAAACTTTCCTGCTCAATTAGTTTCATACATTCGTCCATATTTCAGAGAACCAGGAAAGGCTAGAAACGGCTGTCGTTTTAAAACGTAAGAATATTACTCTGTATGCAATAGAGTGACATTTTCTAAAATAGTTTTAAACTCTCCTGTTTGGTTGCGAAACAATAAATGACGATGCTATATGTAAAGGACAACGATGGTATATGATGCAAAGACATCAAAAGATCGAAAATTGGTGAAGTGTCACTTTAAGAAGGTTAGATCATAAAAGTCCAAGTTAGTGACCAAATTGAGACATGTGATGCTATCACGTGGAGTGGGGGCCGAAACCAACCTGATATATGAAGAGAGATGACTGGAAACTAACCTGATATATGAAGAGAGATGACTGGAAACTAACCTGATATATGAAGAGAGATGACTGGAAACTAACCTGATATATGAAGAGAGATGACTGGAAACCAACCTGATATATGAAGAGAGATGATTGGAAACTAACCTGATAAATGAAGAGAGATGACTGGAAACTAACCTGATATATGAAGAGAGATGACTGGAAACTAACCTGATATATGAAGAGAGATGACTGGAAACTAACCTGATATATGAAGAGAGATGACTGGAAACCAACCTGATATATGAAGAGAGATGACTGGAAACTAACCTGATATATGAAGAGAGATGACTGGAAACTAACCTGATATATGAAGAGAGATGACTGGAAACTAACCTGATATATGAAGAGAGATGACTGGAAACCAACCTGATATATGAAGAGAGATGACTGGAAACTAACCTGATATATGAAGAGAGATGACTGGAAACTAACCTGATATATGAAGAGAGATGACTGGAAACCACCCAGACAGACCCTGCCCTCTCTCACACAGGGGCAGAGACACGTAGGTATTGCTATCTAAACAGTGGATTGAATGTCTCTATCCTAGATTTAAGTAGCAGAAACCATGCTTACCATGCATCTCACTCTCTCACACAAACACACCCATGGGGGAAATATGTCTGTTTGGTTTGTAACATGTTAACTAGGGATAGCATTTTAATTAGCATTTTGAGCTACACTTTGATCTGCATTTGGTGTATTTTGTTTTCTCTAACAATCTAGGAAACATTCCTTTTTCACACTTTCTACCATCATGACAGCCATGAATGAAATGATTGTATGTCTTTGTGTTTAGATGCTTTACAGAGAGCTGGAATAACAGAATGCAGTCCCAGGATAACTTCACTGGTCCGTTTAAGCTAACACCACAAGAAGAAAGAGAAGGTTTAGGGTTTGCATTTCTAACTGTGACTTCATGTTTTATCTTCCTGTATGTCAACGGGGTCATGCTGTACACCCTGAGGAGTAAGCCAGTGTTCAGGGAGACCCCTCGTTACATTCTCCTTTACAATCTACTATTTGCTGACACTTTTCAGTTAGCTTTGAGCCAAATTATGTATTTACTGGCTTTAGCCAGCCCGCCAATGGTGCGCTTTGTATGTGGTATCATTACTGCGTTTACTATTCTGACGGTTGATACATCCTCTCTTACCCTGGCTGTGATGTCACTGGAGAGATATGTGGCTGTGTGTTTCCCACTGAGGCACGCTACCATCGTCACCATTAGAGGTACAGGGGTGGCCATTGCTGTGGTTTGGGGCATCTGCTCTGCAAACACTCATTAGATTTATTATGCTCGTCATTTTGGACTCAGCACCTGCTGATGAATTTATGGGGGACTACTGTTCTAAAGAAATACTTTTTCGCCTGAAAATATTCCAAGACTTTGAAAAAGCCATCACATGCATTGTCTTTGTATCAGTGGGTGTGATAATCATCTTCTCCTATTTTGGTGTGATGGTTGCAGCCAGGTCTGCTTCCTCTGACAAAGCCTCCAGCAGTAAGGCTCGTAAAACAGTGCTGCTGAATCTCATTCAGTTGTGCCTCAGTCTGTCTTCAACTTTAAGCTCCCCCATACTAATAGCCATTGCTCGAACAGGGATGGACAGACAAGCCCTCTTGCGATTACAGGTAATTCTTTATTTAATCCTTATTATACTGCATAGGTGTCTGAGTCCTCTCATTTACGGCCTGAGAGATCAAACTATCAGACCCATCCTGTGAAAGGAGGTTCAATTCAACATGGCTTTGCATGTCTCCTTCCTCCCTGTAACTCTATCTCTGTCTGTATTCCTCAGGAACGAAGTCATACGCTTTGAGATCTGCAGCTCTAACCTTAGCGGAATTCCCACTTTTAGCAATACAGTAATGGTAACGGAAAACATCATTTCACATAATTTTTTACATTTTTATGGTCTATAGATATGTTGAACAGCACCCTGTGGCAAAAGTAACACATCACTCAGCCGCAGCGCTTTTTCAAAAGCAAGGCCCAGCAGTGGCAGGTCCAGACTTTTTTGACTGGGGTGGCCCAAGGGAGTTTGCCTCAAGGGGCATTGACTTATGCAGGGGTGGCATGAAGTAGGCTATGAGTGAGCACACACACACACACACACAAACACACACACACAGCATTATTATTATTCAATTACTAAGATTAAAGTGTCTAAAATGAAAACATAAATAGACCTACCAATCATAACACCATTGAGTGGCACCTGGGGTGGTCAGTCAGATTCCAGGGGTGGCCTATTCCACCCCAGGCCACCCCTTGTACACACCCCTGGACCGCAGAATACGCGTACGCTGGCCCTTTTCACTTTACATCCGATTTACCCAACCTGAGGCTGATCGTGTAATCAGTGCATGTGCCCTTGTAATTTGCGGCGCCCGGTTTGGTGGCCGGGCTTTTGCTGTTCGGGCCTCTCAGCTGTGGAACTGAATCGCAGACAAGCGAACATTTTGTAACTTTTAAATCTCTTCTCAAAACTCCTTTTTGTATGGCATAAAAGCTTTTCTATAATACGTTTTATTCGAATTGCATTAGGCAATACAAACACATTTCATTCTAAAAGCAATAAGAGGAGCAGGGTATTTTCTTTTTTTGAAACGGCATAATATTCTGTAAAAGCATAAAATATCATAATTCGGAGTGAGAATACGTGATTACACCATTTTAGACAAACATTATTGTCGCTTCTGCTGTATTTTATCGTGTTTTTACTTTATTTATTTTGTTTTAGTAAATTTTACTCTGATGCATTACTCTTGGTGTGTTTTATGTTTTATTCTGTTCTGTGAAGCACTTTGTAACTTGGTTTGGAAAAGCGCTATACAAATAAAGTTTATTATTGTTATTATCATTAGCCTTTTGCCAAAACGATAGTTGCTATTCAAGCTACAGTTAAACCAAATATATCTAGCATACAAACAGAGAGCAGAATTTCAAATGCCCGCCTTCCGACCTGCCTTTTATATTACATTTATTTAATTGTATTTCTATTTGCCTGGTATATTTTAATTTACACTGCTAACGTTTTTAGCTCCATCCCTTGATGATGCTGTTTAGGGGGAACCTGAGTGGCATCACAGCCATGCGTATCTTCACCTAACAGTCAATGTGGTAGTGCCATGGCGTAACCATGGCGACACAACGTTTAAAGATCTGAAAAGAAAGCTTTTATAGCGAGGCCAGACACTGATGAAATTCAAGACATTTGAATTACTGTTTGAAAAGTGTGTTATTGTAATAATTATTATATTGTTGTTAAAGTGTGTTATTGGTAGTATTATAATTATTATATTATTATTAAAGTGTTTTTGTAAGTGTTATAATTATTATATTATTGTTAATGTGTGTTATAAGTATTATAATTATTATATTGTTGCTATTATATTTACCGTATTATTTCTATTTTTATTTACTTATTTATTTATTTACTTTGCAAATACTTTCCAGTTGACATCGAGTCAATTAATTAACTTTTTTTTTGCCACAGCAAGGTTGTATATGATGTGCAATAATTACAGTGTCGTTGTTACGTTTAGAGTTCTATTTCTATTTTCATTTGAACTAATAAAAGACGTAATGATGGTAGATGGTGTTCAAAAGTGTTCTTGAGTCCCAATTTTGCCCGGGGCCCCAATCAGTCTGCAACCGTCCCTGTGATCTGTGTTTATTGTTGGTATTCTATATAAACGTTTGTTTTAATTGCTGTTATTTCAGAAGTTATTTAATAACTAATTAATAGTAAGTAACTATAACATCTATTTTTAATTTAGCAAAGCTGTTATATTGACTGGTATCATCTCAGCAAGGTGTTGGTTCTTCTGCACAAAGGACACACTACATAACAATATTTATAATATTGCAAACTTCAAAACAAAATACATACATTCGGGTTCAGTATTGGCTGAAGAATTTAATATGTGGCTTTATCTCTGAATGTGTTACCAATATGGTATCTTAACCAAAATAAGACCAACAAAGTACAAAATACTAGGACAGCAGTTGTTTAAAGAAAAAAAAGTCACCAAAGTTACATTTTCAAAGTTTCAAATATACGGTCACCATACATTTTCAAAATAAAAGCATAGCAAACATAAAACAATGTACTAGTTTGATTGAGATGAAATCATTTCGGTCTACTGGGTATCACTGTAGTTTTAGAAGAGTGTTTCAAATGAAAACTGAGGTGATATAAGATGATGGGTTTAATAGTGTTGTCTCTGAGGCCATAAATGAGAGGACTTAGACACCTTGGTAGAATGACAATCATCAGGAACAGAATGACACGCAGTCGCTCAAGCGTTCCTCTGCTGACGCCTGCTCTCGCAGCACCTATCAGTATAGTGGACAATACAGTGGCGGAGAGGCTGAGGCACAACTGGATGAGATGCAGCAGCACTGTTTTACGAGCCTTACTGGTGGAGGCTTTGTCAGAGGAAGCAGACCTGGCTGCAACCATCACACCAAAATAGGAGAGGATGAGTATCACACCCACTGATACAAAGACAAAGCATGTGAAAGCTTCATCATAGTCAGATAATGCTTTTAGAAGGAAAACTTGTTCTTTTGTACAAAAATCTTTTAAAAGTACATTCATAGGCGTAGAATTAAAAAGGAAGAGAATAATAAATCTAATGAGAGTGTTTGCAGAGCAGATGCCCCAAACCACAGCAATGGCCACCCCTGTACCTCTAATG
This sequence comes from Aplochiton taeniatus, assembly GCA_017639675.1. Lineage (NCBI taxonomy): Eukaryota > Metazoa > Chordata > Actinopteri > Galaxiiformes > Galaxiidae > Aplochiton > Aplochiton taeniatus. The sequence goes on from CM030172.1 coordinate 1,291,979, forward strand.
GTGACGATGGTAGCGGCCCTCAGTGGGAAACACACAGCCACATATCTCTCCAGTGACATCACAGCAAGGGTGAGAGAGGAAATGTCAGCTGTCACGATCCCAAATGCAGTTAGGATAGCACACACAGAACGCAGCAATTGCAGCCTTAACGTTGCTAGTAAATACATTACAAAGCTCACTGTTAACTGGAATGTGTCGCCAAAGAGTAAATTCAACAGCAGAATGTATCGTGGGGTCTCCCTGAACACTGGCTTACTCCTCAGGGTGAACAGCATGACCCCGTTGATATAGAGGAAGATGACACATGATGACACAGTAAAGAAACGGTAGAAGTTTACTTCCTCTAAATCCAATGGCAAAACAACAGTGACGTTAATTTTCACCTGGGTTGTATTACCTGACATATCTGATATGTTTAAAAACACAGACATGCAAAAGTAAAACTATCGTATCGTATGAATATCAATTCATCATTTATAATTGTACCATGACTAAAGGTTCCTTATAATAGGCTACCATGTCGAAGTTATTTGATCTAAAAGGGAGTGCAAATAAGCCAACATGCAGATACATGTGCTTACATTAACATAAAGCAATCAGTTATGTTCAGCTCAGACTGTGTTGTTAAAGAAAGCAGTTATGTTGAGACACACGAAATCATTACATTACAATCATCATTTATAAGACCACAAAAATGAAAATAAAACTTTTTACATTTCAAAAACATTATTACACCAGCATAGAGAAGAAAACACACACTCATGCGAACGAAAAATCTTCATCAGTGCACAGCTGACAGGCAGAACTATTGAATCATAGATCTGTGTGTGGTTGAGAGAAGGGAGGGAAGGGAGGGAGAGAGATGTGTGCAAAGTGTGACTCTGTGACTCAGCAGTCAGAGAGGAAGAGAGGGAGAAAGAGAGAGAAACAATCGAATCTGCTCTCAGTGTGTGAGGGTAGGAGTTGGTCTGTCTGTTCTTCCTGTCACCACACCTTATATGGGGTTGGTCTGTCTGTTCTTCCTGTCACCACACCTTATATGGGGTTGGTCTGTCTGTTCTTCCTGTCACCACACCTTATTTGAGGTTGGTCTGTCTGTTCTTCCTGTCACCACACCTTATATGAGGTTGGTCTGTCTGTTCTTCCTGTCACCACACCTTATATGGGGTTGGTCTGACACCGAGTTCACGTGACTGTTTGGTCACACACTGGGAAATGGGTGACATAACATAATAGACTGATCCATTTCCAGTCCAGTGAAGCATGTTAGTCTTTGTCCCTGTGCACTCAAGATACAAGGTACCACACATCATCACACTGTGGGTATCTTCTTCATAAGTAAACAATACTGGAGAAAGGGTGGTTATGTCAAAAGCTATGGATTAGGTCATTATGAGGCCCAGTGGCAATTACAATTATATGTTGAATATGAGTCAACGTCAAAAGGCTTAATGTAAGCTACAATATATGTTAGATGTGTAACTAAAAGCTAATTCCCAAAGTTTACATTGGATTTCAGGCCCTTGTCATCTTTTCACTGTGTTATCGATGTGGCAGTAGACAGTGAGAAACACTCCAATTTGTGCTGAGATTGAAAAAAACGAGCTACACTGACTTTTAAAACAAATCGTGATGGGACGTGACAAGATTCACAGCCCCTTTGGACGAGGGTGACTTTGCAGCCATTCGAGTGAGAAGGACTCCAAGTTTTGTTAGACTTACTTTGGCAGGGATGTTTTGAGGACTTGAAGACCTCTGGGGCTTGGTTACCTTGATATCCAATCATTGGGCTGCATTATACAGAAAGTTATGACACTTGACCTGGTGAACTAATCTGCCATCTGTTTTCGTTGACAGCATCGTTGCACGCCCTAAAGCCTACCCTGCTTTCTCGTCTATTTTACTCTAAATGGGACCATCATTTACAAAATGAACTTCATGCTGTATTGAAAAAGACTTGAAACTAGCGATTGAGACCATAAACCCGTAAGGAAAATGTTTACTGGTGTAATAAAGTAAGTGAGAAGTAGGGTCATTTTCTCATAGACTTCCGTACAATCGCAGTTCTTTCTGCCACCAGTGGAGTCGCCCCCTGCTCGCTATTAGAAAGAATGCAGGTTTAACGCACTTCCGTATAGGTTTCGCTTTTCAGAGCCGGAACTACATCCTTGGTTTTGATCAAGAAACCTTAGGATCAGCGCACGTGACGCGGAAAATGTTAACTGTGGTACAAAAACAACAACAGTAGTATTGCGATATCAACTCATCGAGCCTGTTGTGTTGGTTAAACAACCATAGCTATCTGACAGGTTAACGTTAGCTAGCTACTACAGACTATAGCTAGCTAGCTTACGAGCCAACATCGTGTTGCCATGTCATTGAAACTTACGGCTAGTCTCTATCGTAATCATATGCCCATTACTTTACAGCGCTGAAGAAAACCAAGCCTGTGCTGTAAAGTAAAGGGCATGCTATTGGCTTACATGGCAGGAGATGTCAAGGAGATCCATGCATTCTTGTTTGTATAACCCTAACAAGAAACGGCTGGCCTGAAGGGAACCCGCCCCCCAATACACACACACACACACACACACACACACACACACAAACACACACACACACACACCATTTGTATATATACCTATACAAATACATATCATTTTCAATAATATAACATCAGTTACCTACACACACAAAATAAATATTTTTGTATATTTTTTTTAAAAAGCAACCAATCAATCAACATTAAATGTACAAAAAACAGAATACCATAAGCACCACTGTGCTAGTCTACCTGCAAAGGCGCCTAGCAACCATGGAACAACCAATGGTATCATATGATGACGTTAGGTAGGTTACATCATCAAATGTTAAATCCAGGTCAGTGATCACACTGTGACATGTTATCTTATCACGTGAAGTGGGGGCCAAAAAAAAAACGGATATATGAAGAGTGATGACAGGAATCCAACCAGACAGACCCTGGCCTCTCACACAGGGGCAGAGACACAGAGGCATTGCTATCAACACAGTTGATAGGTTTTCTTTGTTCTAGACTCTTTGGTAGGATCTTCAAACAGGGGAGGGGTGGCTGCTCATTAGTTTGTCAGAAGCAGAGCCTGAGAATATGTTTGTGTTGCTGTAAAACCTGTGTTTGTATGTTGGCTTTTTTACTCTACTGGATTCTAAGAACTGAAAAATTGGCATTTGGATTTAATTGTATGTGTGAAAGTTTACAGTTTTTAACGCATGTTTGTCTGTTGAAATCAATATCAAACATGTCAGGTAACTCAACAGAGTTAAAGATAAACATCACTGTTGTTGAGCAGTCGGATTGGCAAACAGAGAGAACCTTTTATAACTTTCTAATTTTATCTTCATGTTTTATCTTCCTGTATGTGAACGGGGGCATGCTGTACACCCTGAGGAGTAAGCCAGTGTTCAGGGAGACCCCTCGTTACATTCTGCTCTACAATCTACTATTTGGAGACACTTATCAGTTGGCGTTGAGCCAATTGGTGTACATATTGGCGTTTGCAAAGGTGTATATGATGTACTACATATGTAGTATCATTGTCTCATTTGGAGTTCTAACATCTAATATTTCCCCTCTCACCCTGGCTGTGATGTCACTGGAGAGATATGTGGCTGTGTGTTACCCACTGAGGCACGCTGCCATCGTCACCATTAGAGGTACAGGGGTGGCCATTGCTGTGGTTTGGGGCATCTGCTCTGCAAACACTCTCATTAGATTTATTATGCTCGTCATTTTGGACTCTACACCTTTTGATCGAGCCATGACTAATTTCTGTGCAGTAGAATCTATTTTTCATCTTAAAATCTTTACAAATGTTAGCGTTGTTTTTACTTGTATTGTCTTTGTATCAGTGGGTGTGATAATCATCTTCTCCTATTTTGGTGTGATGGTTGCAGCCAGGTCTGCTTCCTCTGACAAAGCCTCCACCAGTAAGGCTCGTGAAACAGTGCTGCTGCATCTCATCCAGTTGTGCCTCAGTGTCTCCACTACTTTGAACTCTCCGATACTGATAGCCATAGCAAATTCAGGGGCAGACATGCAGAAACTCCTTCGCATTCGTAATATTTTTTATATAATCTTCATTATCCTTCCAAGGTGTCTCAGTTCTCTCATTTACGGTCTGAGAGACCAAATTATTCGACCCATCCTATTGTACCACCTCAGATTACATTTTAATCCCTCAGCTAGGCTAACTGTTTTTCACAGCAAATGAAAAATACTTTTGAATTAGTATTAATTATTCCTTGAAAGTGAACTATTAACCATTTTAGACAAGGTGGATGTGCTGGAATACATTTTTATGTCAATTTGTTGACAAGCATGATTTACAGATTGATTCATTCTTGACTTTTTTAGTTGTCTTTTGCTGAAATGCTTTATAATGTTTATTTTTCTTTAACTAGCTTGGCATACCTTGTATTGACATTGGCTACCATTTTGTTTTTGTTTTGTTTATATAGCGTAATGTATTACAAGTCTGTAAGTGATTTTGAGAGTTATCCACACAATCCTAAATTAACCTTAATCTAAGCAAATCTGTTTCCTTTGACAGCTGAGTGAACCACAATGAAACTCCTAAAATGATACTTAGAAGAATTTTGGTTCCCTAAAATAACATTGTTAAGGGAGGCAGAGATGTACATATTTTTTACCATGGTTCTAACTCACTCGTTTTTTTGTAAATAGGCCTATAGAATACAATTTTATCGATTATCATTTTTTAAATGTGAACATAGCAAACACCAGAGGAAACATCTTAGTAATTTGTAGACGAAGTTTAGTCAGGATGCTTGTTTTGAAACCTTTTAAATTTTCTTTAAAAGTCGCAAAACAATAACATCTGAGTGTTTCTAATGAAAACTGACCGTTGTAACTTATATCAACACAGATTCTAAACTTCACTTAAACTTAAATCCTATTCCTACAAGATGATTAAGCCTTACCTATTTCATTAACACCGAGGCCAGCTTGAATTATTAAAATGTCAGTGGTGCAGAAGAGTTCATATCCTGCCAATGTTGTTGTGAATCTGCATGGAAATAGACCATGGAAAGCCTTATAACCTTTAACCTAGCTCAGGCACATAACAGATATTAAGATCTTACATTTAATTTTAAAGTAATGGTACAGGGCTCCATTTATATTCCGTCAAGTCACCACAAATGAAGCTTGACAAGCATTTCATAAACCAATTTTGGGATGTTTGCATCCCCATCTTGTCACCAACAGCACAATACTTTTAAAATAACAAAATGAACCAACCACAGAATTGCTGGCAATTAGGCTACTATTATTGTTAGAAAATACTGCATGATATGTAAATGACCACATTTTCAAATGGTGAGGCAACAAGTGAAATTATATCCAGTAGTCGAGCATTATAGAACAACGGCAACATGGTCTTCTAAAAGTTGAGACGGTTGATTGGCGTCAACATTGGGAGAGGCAACTTTTTTCATGTAGACCTATGTGTAGGCCTATGTTTTGGCTTGGGGGCGAAATAATATAAATAAATGACACACTGTTAGGTAGTCAATCATAAGGTATGCCATAAAGGCCAACCTAATAAACGAATTATAAAAACCAAACTTAAACAAAAGGGCATTTGAGTTTCTTTTTTTCTTAGAAGTGGAATGCTTGGTCAAACGCTCAACGTTGAATCCATCTACATTTCAACTAAATGTAAAACAAGGTTGAATCTATGTTTCAACCTCAACCATATCTAACCATTCGGACAAAATTTCAATATTTATTCAACGTATCCTTGCTATCTAAGTTTGTTTGTATATGTGCACTTTTATCGTGTTCCTAAAAACAACAGCATAACAATATAAGTTGGCCTACATCAGTTAAAGGAACATTAAAAAGCCTCACAATTACTAAATCAACCATTACACAATTGACAATGTTCGTCATGGAATTATTAAATTATACTTTACCCAGATATTACACTCTCATTAAAAATGCCGACAGATTACTTTTTTTTCTCCAAGTTTTGATAATAGGATAGTTAGCATTGGTTAGCATGGAACCATGGGCGGTTTTTGTTGCTATGCAACAGTTGTGGCATTATTGACAGATTACCACGTGCATGCTAAAACCCTTAGCAGAAGCTTGAACAGCTTTTAGCTGGCATGGATGATCAATTGTTACCGCGATGATTCGAAAAGAGGGGTAATAGAGAAGGCCCATCTCCACAAAGTTCAAGAAAAAATGTTAGAATCTCTTGTAAATGGACAGCTTTATAGGCTACTTTCTTGTCCACACACATTATGGTATCAGGACTGCCTCAGATGATAGGCAAGTAAATAATGAAATACAATCATGGAAAATAAGTCTATCTTTTTAGTTGAAAGTGTCTTTCGACATATTTCCCCAACATAAGAGGAAAAATAATCCATTGTAGAAACAATAATCTATAATAAAGCTGGTTAGATCATATGGAGTTTATAGCCTAAGCTTGATATGAATACGATTTTTTAATGCCAATTTATTTAGATAAGGGACTGATGTTTACTGACTAATGTGCGAGGTGGTCCTTTTGCCACATGATGATGCTGTTCAACGTATCTTGTGTTGAAATCCCACTTCTTAAAGTTACGGCTTTACATTACCACAGAACACCTATGCAGTGCCTTCCAATACTGAGTTGAAAATGTCACTAGAACGCTTACTGTGGCTTAATTATTTATTGGTATTTTCATAAGCTATTACCAATGTTACACAATGTCAACACATTGTTCTTTCATACACCAGATGAACAAATCTTTAAATTGGAACGAACGAAAGAGCTATTCTGTGAGCGCCACTCAAGTAGGCCTGGTTATGGGTTTTACTGACTAAACAGTACAGATCAATTATCACGGCAGACATGTTCTGTTTGCTTGCTATTTCTTTATAAAAAAAAAGCAATCATAATTCTTTACTAAAATATCTAATATTTCTTTTGCAAAGTTTTGTAAGCTATATTGAGATGGTGGTATAGGTATCATCCCCACATCACAGCAGTGTGTTGGTTCTTCAACACAGAGGACACACTACAGTACAATCATTATTAGAATATTGCAAACTGCAAAGCAAATAAATACGTTCAAGATCGGTATTTGCTCATTCGTAATTTTCATATTAATTGAATAAGCAAAATTAAACTTGAACAGTCATTTTCTATTATTATTATCATATTAATCTGAGTTTTATTAAAAGAATAGCTGACATCTATTAATTGAAGGGCAAACATTTTGCAATGAGACAAAACCTCAGCATGAAAAGCAACTGCATCAACAACATTACGAATCTGATGTTTTGATTGAAACTAAATCATTTTGAAATACTGGGGATCACTGTAGTCCTAGAGGAGTGTTTAAAATGAAAACTTAGATGGTATAAGATGATAGGTTTAATAGTTTTGTCTCTGAGGCCATAAATGAGAGCACTTAGACATCTTGGTAAAATGATAATTATCATAAAAAAGATATTATACAAACGTGTGAGTGTGTCTCTGTTTGCTCCGGCTGTAGCAGCAATTAATAGTATGGGGGACATCAAAACTGTAGAGAGACTGAGGCACAACTGGATGAGATGCAGCAGCACTGTTTTACGAGCCTTACTGGTGGAGGCTTTGTCAGAGGAAGCAGACCTGGCTGCAACCATCACACCAAAATAGGAGAAGATGATTATCACACCCACTGATACAAACACAATGCAAGTGTAAACTTCCTCATAAGCCGCTAATATCTTTCGAGGAAAAACACTTTCTTTTGTGCAATAATCTGGTAAAATTTGATTCATAGGGGTGGAATCCAAAAGGAAGAGCATAATATATCGAAAGAGAGTGTTTGCAGATGTTATGCTCCAAACCACAGCAATGGCCACCCCTGTACCTCTAATGGTGACGAAGGTAGCGGCCCTCAGTGGGAAACACACAGCCACATATCTCTCCAGTGACATCACAGCCAGGGTGAGACAGGAAACATCAGCTGTCACAACCGCAAATGCAGTTAGGATAGCACACTCAGAACGCAGCAATGGCTGCTGTGATATTGCAAGTAGGTACATCGTGAAGCTCATTACTAACTGGCAGGTGTCTCCTAATAGTAGATTGTACAGCAGAATGTAGCGAGGGGTCTCCTTGAAGACTGGCTTGCTTCTCAGAGTGAACAGCATGACCCCGTTGACATAAAGGAACATTAAACATGAGGACAAGTTCATTAAACAGTAAAAACCGTCCTCCACTAGGCCAACATAAGGCTCAACAGTGACGTTGCTTTGCATTCGTGTTATATTACCTGCCATGTCTGATCTTGATATTTATAAACAGACAAGCATATATAATATAATCTTAACATATACAACTCTATTCATCATTTATAAAGATACCATGGCTGAACGTTTCACACATAGGCCCCTTTTCCATTTGTTCAAGCTATTTTACTAGCGAGTAATAAAAAGGCAACATCCATGACCAATCTATCGAGTTGTGTCACTGCCCCTGTGCTTGGTTACTGAGCACTAGTAGTTATCCATACAGACAGTTCTGTCTCATTCATCTATTGAGTTGTGTCACTGCCCCTGTGCTTGGTTACTGAGCACTAGTAGTTATCCATACAGACAGTTCTGTCTCATTCATGCATCTCCTTTTCTGTCAAAGGCTGCAGTAATATTGACATTCGATAGTTGTTTGTTATTGCACATCTGAAAATTACCTCAACACACAGCCTTGCAACTATTATATTACAATCATTGTTATAACACCCAGAATACAGTAAATTATACTTTGCACATTTCAAAAACAAAAACATTACTAAGCCGGCAATATAGACAAAATACGCACTCATGCATATGAAAAAACATCAGTGCGCAACTGACAGGCAGAACTATTGAATCATAGATCTGTGTGTGGTTGAGAGAAGGGAGAGAAGGGAGGGAGAGAGATGTGTGCAAAGTGTGACTCTGTGACTCAGCAGGGTCAGAAAGAGAGAGAGAGAGAGCAAAAATCTCTCATGTGTGAGGGTAGGAGTTGGTCTGTCTGTTCTTCCTGTCACCACACCTTATATGGGGTTGGTCTGTCTGTTCTTCCTGTCACCACACCTTATATGGGGTTGGTCTGTCTGTTCTTCCTGTCACCACACCTTATATGGGGTTGGTCTGACACCGATTTCACGTGACTGTTCGGTCACACACTTGGAAATCGGTGACATAACCTACTAAAAACACACTATAGATTGATCCATTTCCAGTCCAGTGAAGATGTAAGTCTTTGTCCCTGCGGACTCAAGATACAAGGTACCACACATCATCGCACTGTGGGTATCTTCTTCATCAGTACACAATACTGGAGAAAGGGTAGTTATGTCAAAAGCTATGGATTAGGTCATTATGAGGCCCAGTGGCAATTACAATTATATGTTGAATATGTCAAAGGCACAAGGCTTAATGTAGGCTACAATATATTTTAGACATGTGACTAAAAGCTCATTCCCAAAGTATACGTTTCTGGCTATTTTCACATTCAGTAATTGTTGTCATTGTCCTTTGTTCACATTGAGGTATGTTTTGTATGAGATTTGGGTAAGTTGTTCATAAAGGATTTTGTGGTTTACAGTATTCTTCTGGAAATGCTGAATATTTTTGTCCAGATCTTTGTGTAATATTTTGACAGTATTTGGTATGTTTAGCAAAAAAATGTTTTGTCATTATAGTATGTGAAAGTAAAAACAATTAGGTAAACATGTTTGTCTCCTTCAGTTGCCAGTATTGAAAGCTTGTAGTTTGTGTATGGATGGTTGTAGTCAGTATTAAGAGTGCCAGTGGGTAATAACTGTTCAAATGGTCTTCTAATTAGCTGACAAAGGTTTATTGTTTGGTCAATTTATCTGGTTTTGAGAGGAGTATTTTTAGTTGTGAATGTCTTAGAGCATTTTGCAGGATATATACACTATATGGAAAAAAGTATTGGCCACTCCTCTTAATCATTGAATTCAGGTGTTTCATTCAGTCCCATTGCCATAGGTGTATAAAATCAAGCACCTAGCCATGCAGTCTGCCTTTACAAACGTTTGTGAAAGAATGGGTCGTTCTAAAGAGTTCACTGAATTCTAACGTGGTACTGTAATAGGGTTAGGGTTAGGGTACTGAATCCTAACGTGGTACTGTAATAGGGTTAGGGTACTGAATCCTAACGTGGTACTGTAATAGGGTTAGGGTTAGGGTACTGAATCCTAACGTGGTACTGTAATAGGGTTAGGGTTAGGGTACTGAATCCTAACGTGGTACTGTAATAGGATGCCACCGATGCAACAAGTCAGTTCGTGAAACGTCTTCTCTCCTAGATATTCCCCGATCAACTGTAAGTGGTATTATTGCAAAGTGGAAACGTTTAGGAACCACAGCAACTCAGCCACGAAGTGGCAGACCACATAAAGTTACACAGCGGGGTCGCCGAGTGCTGAGGCGCATAGTGCGTAAAAGTCGCCAAAGCTCTGCTGACTCAATAACTGCAGAGTTCCAAACCAGCTCTGGCATTAATATAAGCACCAAAACTGTGCGCCAGGAGCTTCATGGCAGGGGTTTCCATGGCTGAGCAGCAGCATGCAAGCCTTACATCACGAGCACAATGCCAAGCGTCGGATGGAGTGGTGTAAAGCACGCTGCCACTGGACTCTGGAGCAGTGAGAACGTGTTCTGTGGAGTGACGAATCACGCTTCTCTATCTGGCGGTCTGATGGACGGATCTGGGTTTGGCCCCTTTCGTGCAACATCAGTGTCTGACCTCACAAATGCTCTTCTGGATGAATGGGCAAAAATTCCCACAGACACTCTCCAAAATCTTGTAGTAAGCCTTCCCAGAAGAGTGGAAGCTGTTATAGCTGCAAACGGGGGACCAACTTCATATTAATGCCTATGAATTTGGAATGGGATGTCATAAAAGCTCCTGTAGGTATAATGTGTAGGTGGCCCAATACTTTTGTCCATATAGTGTATGTGTCAGTGGAGTCAGGCCAAAGTTAAATCTGACGGGCTTTACATGTTTTCACCGACGTCATTTGACGATCGCTGGTAAACGGTAAGCTAGTGCCAACTCGTCCCAGACCCGGCACCACGAAGGGGCAAAGGGGCAAAGGGGGCAAAGGGGCAAAGGGGGCAAAGGGTCAAAGGGGAAAAGGGGGCAAAGGGGCAAAGGGGGCAAAGGGGCAAAGGGGGCAAAGGGGCAAAGGGGGCAAAGGGGGCAAAGGGGCAAAGGGGGCAAAGGGGGCAAAGCCCCCTCAGTTTTATTTTCTGTTGCCTCAGTTTAAGTTGTATCTACCCCATCGTTTCTCAAACTATATGCCGGTTTGCGACGAGGAAATTGCTGGTCCTCAGAGCCCTGCCTCTGCGGCAGTCTGAATGGCGCTTATTTGAGTTCCATCTTTGATAACAAGGGGCCATTGGTTTTAGTAAAGCTTAGTCTCCAAAAGGATCTTTTAACTTCCTCTGCTTCCTGAAATATTTCCTGAGGACCAGACCAATTTAAAATGGTGATTTGGCAATTAGCCCCAAATATTCCAATTTCAAATTATGGCCATGACGCACAAACACATTGAAAATTAAAGATAAGGTAGACAAAATGTTCTATAGGATGTTGTCACAGCAGTGGTGTGAATACATTTTTGAAATTAAATCTTTATTTAGAAGTAAAAATAGGGCCGATAGGGGAACTTTTCTTTGCGCTCCGAAACGGTCATTTTGCGCTCATTTGAAACACTCTTCTAGAACTACAGTGATCCCCAGTATTTCAAAATGATGTAATTTCAATCAAAACATTAATTTTGTAATGTTGTTCATGCAGTTGCTTTTCATGCTGAAGTTTTGTCTCATTGCAAAATATTTGCCCTTTAATTAATAGATATCAGCATATTCTTTAAATAAAACTCATATTAATACGATAATAGCACTGCATAAGTGTTCTGTGGTAATGTAAAGCCATAACTTTAAGAAGTGGGATTTCAACACAAGATACGTTGAACAGCATCACCATGTGTCAAAAGGACCACATCGCACATTAGCCAGTAAACATCAGTCCCTTATCTGAATAAATTGGCATTAAAAAATCGTATTCATATCAAGCTTAGGCTATAAACTCCATATGATCTAACCAGCTTTATCATAGATTATTATCTCTACAATAAATTATTTTCATGTTATGTTGGGGAAATATGTCTAAAGAGACTTTAAAATGAAAAGATAGACCTATTTTCCATGAGTGTATTAAATTATTTACTTAAACAGATGGCCAAATCCCCCAAAGACATTTGGTCGATAGAAATGACCCACCTTTGTATTCCTAAACATTGCACCCCCTCCCCTACGAAATACACACTTTACGGATCGAGCAATTCAAAGAATATCTCTTCATCAGCCAGTGTAGTTTTCCTCCCACCTGACACAGGTAAAAGACCTCACACTACCTCCTAACCCTAACCCATCAGACACTGGTAAAAGACCCCACACTACCTCCTAACCCTAACCCATCAGACACTGGTAAAAGACCTCACACTACCTCCTAACCCTAACCCATGTCGCGGATTTTTTATGTCTCCGCACTCCAGTGAGATCGAAATAATTAAATACTTTGAGAAATAACGTCCGCTTGCTTTTAGTGGTTTTAATGGAGATGAGTAAAAAGGTAACAGAGTTGATATACAATATATCAACCACAAAGTAACAAAATAAAACTGATCAGATAAAAAGAAAACCCTAACTGCAGTCTAAAGTCATACAAAATGAGGATGTATAACTGGTGCGCACCAAATCACAACACCCCCTAACGTCCCTAAAATACACGCTTCCTTAGGAATATTGATTAGTGCAACTGCAGTCAGCATCTCCTGCCTTTCGGACCTTCCTAGATCAAAGAGTTTATTGCACAGGGCAATAAATAATGCCATCTGGCTGACCGGTCCTCAAGTCTGACATCTTATCTTACCTAAACAGGGAGAATACACAAATCTCTAAGTCACTAAGTCACTTATGATGACTGTTAGGTGAAAAGATTAGCCCCAAGGGTTCAACCTAACTAACAAAGGGGAACTTTGTTTGAACTCATAGGAAAAACACAGAGTAACATTTCATGGTTAAGGCTAAATTACATTTTTCCCATCACACCCATCAGACAGGTAAAAGACCCCACACTACCTCCTAACCCTAACCCATCAGACAGGTAAAAGACCCCACACTACCTCCTAACCCTAACCCTCAGACACAGGTAAAATACCCCACACTACCTCCTAACCCTAACCCATCAGACAGGTAAAAGACCTCACACTACATCCTAGTGGGATCTCCATACATGAACACTTTTTTAGATAAGGATTTTGATAAAGCGTTTTATTTCATTTCTTTGTCATGCAAATTCAGCTGCACTAGTTGTATGATGCTATACAAATAAAGATTCTTATTATTATTTGTATTATTTGTTTAAGTATGTATTAGTGTTTTATAATTGGGAACTTGAGACAGAGAGTCACGCAAATTAACAGAATCCAACAGAGTTATCTGGGCAATAATGACTGTTCTTTATCATTTTGGTTAGTATGTCAACAAAACATGTTAACTTGGCCAATAAGCTTAACACTAAGCTAATAAAACAAGTTAGTTACACTATGTACAGTATTTTAACAACAATACTCATGTCTTTTCCTCTGTCCTAAATTCCACAGAATGTTTGGGGAACACAGTAGTCATTGGTAAGTATTCAGAACAAGGAGCTTTCCTATAAAACACTACACAAAAGGCTATTAGGGCCAACACTGCAAAAAATGCCTCTTAAGAAATGAGAAATAACGCACGGAACTTAAAGAGATAAACACAAACAAACAAGCAAAATTATTTTCCAATAGATCAAGAAGAGTATGTTTAAAAATAAGTAAAATAATCCAACATCCACAATACTTAGGAAGATAATTTATCTTATATTAAGAGATATTAGATATATTGGCTTGATACAAAATATTTGGTCTTCCTTCGATTTCATTTTTGCATTGTAAGATATTGTTTATTTATGTACATTTAATATTTATTCAAAACTTTAGCTAAATTAAGCTATTATTTGCATTTCCTTGGGGTCACTCTTGTGCTGATTAAGTCTCTGAGATGAAAACTGAGGTGGTACAAGAGCACGGGTCTGATAGTTTGATCTCTCAGACCGTAAATGAGAGGACTCAGACACCTTGGGAGGATGACAAGAATTACAAAAAGAATATTACGAAGACGTATGAGTGTTTCTCTGTTTGCTCCTGCCCTCGCAACACCTATCATTATTGTGGAGATCAAAGTAGTGGATAGACTGAGGCACAACTGGATGAGATGCAGCAGCACTGTTTTACGAGCCTTACTGGTGGAGGCTTTGTCAGAGGAAGCAGACCTGGCTGCAACCATCACACCAAAATAGGAGAAGATGATTATCACACCCACTGATACAAAGACAATGCAAGTGAAACCTTCCTCAAAATCGGAGAATATTTTTAAACGAAAAACGATTTCTTTTGAACAAAAATCTGGCACAAGTTGATGAATAGGTGTAGAGTCCAAAATGATGAGCATAATAAATCTAATGAGAGTGTTTGCAGAGCAGATGGCCCAAACCACCGCAATGGCCACCCCTGTACCTCTAATGGTGACGATGGTAGCGGCCCTCAGTGGGAAACACACAGCCACATATCTCTCCAGTGACATCACAGCCAGGGTGAGAGAGGATGTATCAGCTGTCAGAATACCAAGTGCAGTAATGATACCACACACCAAACGTAATATCGGTGGCCTCGCCAGAGCCAGTATGTACATCAATACACTAGTTGCTAATTGAATAGTGTCTGCAAAGAGGAGGTTAAACAGCATAATATAACGAGCGGTGCTCAACGAACACTGGCTTGCTTCTCAGGGTAAAAAGCATGACTCCATTAACATAGAGAAAGATGCAGCTCGGCATGAGAGACACAAATACAAACAGTCCTCTCTCCTCTTCTGATTGGTGGTAAAAGTTAGTGGTGCCGTTGATCTCGGACTGTGTAGTGTTATTCCACATGTCGGACAAGGACCTAAAGACACAGACACACAATTGTTACAAACATTATTAGATATTACAAACAGTAATGGGGAAATTTGCCTAAATATTTCTGCACCTGTATTACAGAGATTTACACACTGATGCAAACAACAACAAAAAAAACGGTTTGTTAGCTCACACCTGCCAAAAACAACAAGCTTATCATAGATTATTTGTCTGTGTGTATGTTTGGCTGAGATATAGGACACAGAGAAAGGGGCAGAGATGTAAGCCAAAGACACTCCAAAGACAGCAAAAAACTAGAGAATTAGCCAAGTTAGACTCAGACTCAGTCAGAGTGTGTGAGGGTAGGAGTTGGTCTGTCTGTTCTTCCTGTCACCACACCTTATATGGGGTTGGTCTGACACCGATTTCACGTGACTGTTTGGTCACACACTGGGAAGATGATGATGTAACCATCTATTATAATCATGGACAACATACTCTACAGTTTAAACCATTCCCAAGCCTTTGTCAATCAGTGCAGTCTCTGACAAAAATCCCCAAACAAAACATAAATCCAAAAACAAAAAAGAAAATCCAAGATCCAAAAGCAGAACTGAAATCTACCAAAAAATATATTATAAAAAATTCTACGTATAAAAAAAAAAAAATCTTACTCATCTATGTTTTCTTACGGTTTTCAGTTTTGCCTTTTCAATCCACAGTTTTTGTTTGTTTTGTTTTGTTTTGTTTTTGTTTAGTCATGTGAGGGCGGGGGTTAGAAGAGGATTTCTATTGGTCCATCAGAGTTGGAGTGACAGCTCATTTTACAGCTCACACACACCCATTCTTAATGCATCATCCTGATGCGCTTAAAGTTTTTGAACAGCAGCAGATAACATGGGCATGACGGCCGAGGAAGAACGTGACACCGTGTTATTTCAGTCTCAGGGACACTTGACACAATCACACTGAACTTGTCAACCCATGCACTCTCTGACGTCGTGAGCTTGAGTGTGCACGCGAGGTGATTGACAGACATGTAGCCATGCCTCCTTGAAAAAACTCTCCTGATGGGTTATGTTCAGGCGGTCATCCCTAGATTTGTTAATAGCTGAATACAGGGCCCTGGGCGCTCATTTAGAGCGCACCTTCTCTGTGAGCATTTGATTTAATGATATCCTATAGGAGGGATGTAGTCAACGTAAAAAATAAATAAAAGTTTAATTTTGGGCTAGAAATTCAAACTTACATACCGCATCTTTAACTTTGTCACTACTCAGTCGATAAATACTTATGTCCCATGCATTGACAGTATATTATTTAATGGACATCGTGTGATCGTGACGTCACCCATTGGTTTGTGGACCACCGTTTTGAAGTCTCAAGTTTGGCATTTTGAAAATTGCCATCTTGGTTGCATAGGCCATCGCCATCTTTTTTTTTTTAAACCTGACTTGACGACATCGACCATACTTGGACGAGAGGGTGGGGCTGGGGAGGAGCTGGGAGGAGCGAGGGGTGGATCTGTGTGAGAGCCTGTTGCTACATCTCCATCCCGATTGACAGTGTCAATCACAAGGTAGCCACGCCCTAAGGCCTACCGTTTATCATCTATTTGACTCTAAATTGGACCATGATTTTAAAAATGTACATCACGCTGTATTGAAAAAGACTTGAAACTAGCGATTGAGACCATAAACTCGTAAGGAAAATGTTTACTGATGTAATAAAGTAAGTGAGAAGTAGGTTCATTTTCTCATAGACTTCCATACAATTGTAGTTGCTTCTGCAACCAATGGAGTCGCCCCCTGCAGGTTATTAGAAAGAATGCAGGTTTAAGGCACTTTCACAAAGGCTTCACTTTTCAGAGCCGGAACTTCCGTTCTGGACTATTTCCGTCCGTTCTTCAGGTTTGATCACCGATTCGTTCTCGAACGGCTTCTAGTGGTAGCTTTTTGCATATGGTGGAGAATCAAACGAACGAATCGTTTTGGAGGAGTATTCAGTTTATTCGTTCACCCCCTTCCAGCCAGAGGCTCTAATTTCGTAATGTAAGTACTGTTGACCATACCATGTGTGTTTTATTCAACACATATATTGTGTATTTTAGTATTTGTGTCTTTTTAAATAGATGTACTTTAATTCTGTTACTACAGCTGATTATAAGGATTATTAAGTGGTAAGAAAAAAGGAGATCTTAAAGCCAACATAAGGGCTTCGTTCGTTTTCCCCACTTCCACACTGATCACTGAAATGCTAATAATTTTTAAACAACATATCATATTTCTAATCTGTTTCCCGCTATACATTTTCCACATAATTTAGAAAATGTCATACACTTGAGCTTTCCTCCATCTTGCATACAAAGAAGGTAAAAAAGCTGGTCTCGGGTAACATTGTGGCTGAAGAATATTTAATAAAGAATAAAGAATAAAGTTTAACTTTTTGATGATGAATGATTAAAATCACATAATCCTGTGTATATATATATATATATATATATATATATATATATATATATATATATTTATATCATTTGAAATAACTAGTTATTTTCTTCAAAATGTGTAACGTAATATGAATACACCACAACCATTTTACCACATTAACTTCATATTATGGTAAAGAATATAATCTTGGAACATTTTGCTTAGGCTGGATAGGGTTAAAAGATTTGCTCAAAAATAACGAATCGTTCGCAAGCGACTAATGACTAACTTCCAGTCTGCCTTGTTATTGTTTAGTTCGGTAACTAGCAGCTAGCTTTCATGCCAGCTAGTAAAAAAGTTGCTTCAGTAAGTAAACGTCACCTACATATAAGCTAACCGTCCTACTCTCTCTTACTTCCCTCAGCCATCTTCATGCCCTCACCTGCTATAGCCAAAAGCAAGCTAGCTAACCACCTCGTTTGAATCAAGAATTTTCCTTTCATTGCCCACCGGTCTGTAGACCTGACCAGAAACCAACAGGTGCACATTCTGCACACGTATCGTTTATACGAGCGTGCCGTGCTAGTTGATACAATTCTATGGCCTCAGATTGTCCAAGGCCTCTCCCAAGATAGTTTTTAACCATACATCACCACACAAACAAATTGCCCTCGGTCTTTGCCCTACAGTGACCCCAAATAACAACTTGTAAAAAGTCATCTGTAATTATGACCCAGAAGAACAGAGTTGTTGGTGGATGAATTATGAATAAGTCTTAATGGGGAACAGGGGACGACAGCCACGGTGATCTCGAGGGGAATGTGGCATCTCAGTCATATTAACTTTGTGTTTACTTGAACAAAGTTGACATTTAACAACTCATTTTACACAGCAAACCTTACAGAAGTTATTTGAACTTTCACCTTTTGTATGCAGCAAACTATTAACTAAAAATGATAAATCTGTCTTAACAAAGTGTCCCCATTTACGGTACCTTACGAGATTTTGTCAAGAGCGTATACCTGGACTCTCAATCTATCCCATCCCCATCTAACCCATGTTAATTATACCTACAAGAGCCAAACGGTCATGTTTAGGTTTTTCTGTGCCTCATACTTTTTTGTTTGAGTCAATCGCACTTAGTGACGATGAAATTGAGAAAAAAAGAACATAGATAACCTGTTTTGATAAAGCCGTTTTTTTTCTCGTCTTAACCTTGTTAAAGACCCCCTTGTGTGGCTGAAGTACTGTACTATGTTCACTTGTGCTTCTAAACTAGTAGTGATCTTTAGAGGGGAGGTTATCTTGGCCCTGGCATAAATTAAAGCCAAAAGCACAACAATAATATGGTCTTATCTGGCCTTCTCTGTTGTTTTTTATATTTAAAATGAAATACTGTACCATTTGAAAAGATCAGAAACACAATACATAGAGGTGTACATTCAATTTACTGTTGACTTGGTAGATATTTGTAGTTAGATGGTTATTCCAAAGATATACAGTGGGCCCAGATAATACAATAGTTTGCTTTTAATAACAATTTTAAAAGGAGATGAATATAGATTAACACAGGTTAATTTCTCAGTGAAAAAATCGACATATAAAAGATCATGGGGATCAAGATGAGCGAAAGATCTTTTTTTTTTTCAGTCTGTTCATATCTTAATCAGCAATTTATTTTAGCCCACTCACAAGAGTAGAACAGGCACTTAAGCTTAAAAAAGGCGTGTTGATACTAGTATATTAATATTGATACTAGTATTATTAATATTAATACTAGTATATTAATATTGATACTAGTATATTAATATTGATACTAGTATTACTAATATTGTTACTAGGATTACACGAGTTTTACTTAAAGCATTGTTGTCTTTAATCGAGCACTCTAGAAGCTCTATTGAATTTGATCCATTGACTTCGCAGGGATTTGACCTTTCACCTTTTTGGATGCATTAGACTAACTAAAAATGAATAAATGCTCTATCTGTCTTAACAAAGTGTCCCTATTTACACTACCTTACGAGATTTTGTCAGGAGTGTATACCTGGACTCGCAATCCAGCTCATCCACATCTAACCCATGCAAATTATACCTATAGGAGCCAAAATTGTCATATTTAGGTTTTGCTGTGCCTCATACTTTTTGGTTTGAGTCAACCCCATTTCGTGTCCGGAACGTACGTCCCGCCAAGCTGTAGAGGACAGGTGATGCTACCTGGAGGGTGTGGCTGGAGCAGGAAGAGAGAGTCTTTAACTGCACCTCAAGTTCAGGCTGTCCTCTTTGACCTCCTCACCTCCTCAAGTTCAGGCTGCTACAGACACTGTTCCTTCTGAGCTTTTCTACTATTATATCCTCTTTGACCTCCTCACCTCCTCAAGTTCAGGCTGCTACAGACACTGTTCCTTCTGAGCTTTTGTATTATTATATCCTTTCCAATAAATATCGCCTTATCTTTTGGACTACGCCTTTCTGTGGACCCTAGATTATTTGGGAAAGGGAGAGTCAGACTTTCTATCTCAGCCACCATAGGACAGGAAATAACCAGTACAGTACCAATGTGTTTGCACATCCCTTTCACGTGTGACACATTTATCCACAACTTTGCCTGAATAACATGTTATCCCTTAAAAATAAAAATGAATGGGCAAGAAAGACCTGCCATTGCAGTAAAAGCTAAATAGAACTACTATAGAATGTACATTTCTTCTTTGGAGGGCTCATAACTTCTATATGGGCAGCCTAAGGTGACCTGGCGTCTTCTGTGACTACTCTTCAAAGAGGTGCTATGGTAAAGTGGCTGCCTCTCTCTCTCTAGATCACGCATCAACAGTTGGTCAATGTGTTTTACAAGGCTGATGCGACCTCCAATTAACAGATATTACATTGGTATTAGATAATCACACTATAATTGAATTACAGACAGTAATAAATAAAAGTAAGTCTCAAAGCTATTTATAATATTTTTCATGAATTTGACCCAAAAATGTTGATGCCTTGTTTTGATAAAGTGGATGTTTATTTTTGTCTCAACAACCCCCTCGTGTGGCTAAAGTACGGAAATTCAATTCCTAAAAGTCAGTAACCATTTATATTTTATTTTATATCATAGCTTATGAGCTGTTTTAGCACCATATGTGACTTTATGACCAACAATGACCTAACATTCCTTATATTCCAGGTCATAATTTGCATTAAAAAGAAGGATTCATTTAATTTATATAGCGCTTTTCTAAGACCCAAAGACGCTTTACAGAAAAAGAATAAGACAATAATGCTCAGACGGAGAGCAACACACTAGAGTACCACAGTTAAGACAGAGATGGACAGAAAGGAAAACAATAAGGCAAGGACAACTACACATAGACCAAACAATGAGTTGACAAAGACATAAGTAAAAGAGAAACTGTTTTAGGGTAAGCCAAGTTATAATTACATAAATACTTAGGGGTAGGCCAGATTGAAAAGATGTGTTTTGAGGTGAGATTGAAAGATGGGTAGAGTTTGAGTTGTGAATTTCAGGAGGGAGAGTTCCAAAGTTTGGGTGCTGCCCTACAGAACACACGATCACCGAAGGACTTTAGCTTGAATATTATGATGTAACCTACTAAACATAATCATGACATAATTGTTTGTTCCATGTTTGCTAGGTGCCTTAGCAGGCAGACTAGAAAAGTGGTGCTTACATTACTGTGCTAAGATTTTATCAGATGTTTTAATATTGTTTTGTAGGTAGATTATGTTATATTGTTATTTTGCTCAGATTCATCTTTTCTTTTAAATATTATTTAGGAAGGAGCAGTGGGTGATTTTGTTCCCTTTCCACAATCAAGAGGCTGCAGGACAGTTTTAGTAGTCTTGAGCGCCAGAGAGGTCGTCCAAGTTCCACTATTGCTGGGGAATATGAGGAGAAGTTGAGAAAAGGACCTGCTGCTTCAATTCCAGTCCCTGATGTACGCCTGGAAACACAGGCCACTGGATTATTATGGCTGAAAAGAAGGGCAGATGCAAGGTACCAGGGCGCACAGGTACACCAAAAGCCATTTGCCGGAAATGTGATGTCCACCTCTGCTTCCACAGAGGAACACTGGAGCTCTGTCAGAGTCACCATCATTTTTTTGTACCCTTCCCCAGATCTGTGCCTCAATACAATCCTGTCTCGGAGGTCTACAGACAATTCCTTGGACTTCATTGCTTGGTTTGTGCTCTGACATGCACTGTCAACTGTGGGACCTTATATAAAAAGGTGTGTGCCTTTCCAAATCATGTCCAATCAATTGAATTTACCACAGGTGGACTCCAATCAAGTTGTAGAAACATCTCAAGGATGATCAGTGGAAACGGGATGCCCCTGGGCTCAATTTTGTCAACGGGGTCATGCTGTACACCCTGAGGAGTAAGCCAGTGTTCAGGGAGACCCCTCGTTACATTCTCCTTTACAATCTACTATTTGCTGACACTTTTCAGTTAGCTTTGAGCCAAATTATGTATTTACTGGCTTTAGCCAGCCCGCCAATGGTGCGCTTTGTATGTGGTATCATTACTGCGTTTACTATTCTGACGGTTGATACATCCTCTCTTACCCTGGCTGTGATGTCACTGGAGAGATATGTGGCTGTGTGTTTCCCACTGAGGCACGCTACCATCGTCACCATTAGAGGTACAGGGGTGGCCATTGCTGTGGTTTGGGGCATCTGCTCTGCAAACACTCATTAGATTTATTATGCTCGTCATTTTGGACTCAGCACCTGCTGATGAATTTATGGGGGACTACTGTTCTAAAGAAATACTTTTTCGCCTGAAAATATTCCAAGACTTTGAAAAAGCCATCACATGCATTGTCTTTGTATCAGTGGGTGTGATAATCATCTTCTCCTATTTTGGTGTGATGGTTGCAGCCAGGTCTGCTTCCTCTGACAAAGCCTCCACCAGTAAGGCTCGTGAAACAGTGCTGCTGCATCTCATCCAGTTGTGCCTCAGTGTCTCCACTACTTTGAACTCTCCGATATTGATAGCCATAGCAAATTCAGGGGCAGACATGCAGAAACTCCTTCGCATTCGTAATATTTTTTATATAATCTTCATTATCCTTCCAAGGTGTCTCAGTTCTCTCATTTACGGTCTGAGAGACCAAATTATTCGACCCATCCTATTGTACCACCTCAGATTACATTTTAATCCCTCAACTAGGCTAACTGTTTTTCACAGCAAATGAAAAATACAAATACACCTCATGGACAAGCGAGGAAGAAGATTAGATACCCGGCCCGGAGGAAGCCCGGGGTCCCCTCCTGGATTCAGGCCCAGGAGGAGGACCCGTCAGCGAGCGCCTGGTGGCCGGGCTTGCCACGGAGCCCGGCCGGGCACAGCCCGAAGAAGCAACGTGGAAAACATCGCCGTCTCAACTTCTCCGTCCCGTGGGCTCACCACCTGCGGGAAGAACCAATGGGGTCGGGTGCGCTGCCAGAAAGGTGGTAGTGAAGGCAGAGGGTCTCGACGGACCAGACCTGGGTGGCAGAGGCTGGCTTTGGGGACGTGGAACGTCACCTCTCTGGGAGGGAAAGAGCCGGAGCTTGTGCGGGAGGTGGATCGCTACCAGTTGGATCTGGTGGGGCTTACCTCTACGCACAGCCTCGGCTCTGGTACCTCAATCCTGGACAGGGGTTGGACTCTATTCTTCTCCGGAGTGGCCCAAGGTGCGAGGCGCAAGGCGGGAGTGGGGATACTTATAAGTCCCCGGCTGAGTGCCTCTATGTTGGAGTTTATCCCGGTGGATGAGAGGGTCGCCTCCCTACGCCTGCGGGTCGCATGGGGGAAAACTCTGACTGTTGTCTGCGCCTATGCGCCAAACAGTAGTGTGGAGTATTCGGCCTTCTTGGAGACCCTGGATGGAGTCCTGCATAGGGCTCCTGGTGGGGACTCCGTAGTCTTACTGGGAGACTTCAACGCAAATGTGGGCAATGATGGAGACACTTGGAGGGGCGTGATTGGGAGGCACGGCCGCCCGGATCTGAACCCGAGTGGTGGCTTGTTATTGGACTTCTGTGCTAGTCATGGACTGGCCATAACGAACACCATGTTCGAACATAAGGATGCTCATAAGTGTACTTGGTACCAGAGCACCCTGGGCAGAAGGTCAATGATAGATTTTGTTATCGTGTCATCGGATCTGAGGCCCTATGTTTTGGACACTCGGGTAAAGAGAGGGGCGGAGCTGTCAACTGATCACCATCTGGTGGTGAGTTGGGTCAGGTGGCCGGGGAAGCCCCTGGACAGACCTGGTAAGCCCAAACGTGTAGTGCGGGTGAACTGGGAACGTCTGGAGGAGGCCCTGGTACGGGAGGCCTTCAACTCACACCTCCGGCGGAGCTTCTCTTGCATCCCTGTGGGGGCTGGGGGCATAGAACCAGAGTGGGCAATGTTCAAAGCCTCCATTGCTAAAGCCGCGTCTGAGAGTTGTGGTCTCAAGGTCTTGGGTGCCTCAAGGGGCGGTAATCCCCGAACACCCTGGTGGACACCAGGGGTCAGGGGAGCCGTCCGACTGAAGAAGGAAGCCTTCTGGGATATGTTATCCCGGGGGACTCCGGAAGCAGTTGCAAGGTATCGACAGGCACGGAGGACTGCAGCCTCGGCGGTGGCAGAGGCGAAGCAGTGGGTGTGGGAGGAGTTCGGAGAAGCCATGGAGAAGGACTTTAGGCTGGCACCAAAGTTGTTCTGGAAAACCATCCGGCACCTCAGGAGGGGAAAGCAGGGAAGCATTCAAGCTGTATACAGCAAGGATGGGACGCTGCTGACTTCAACTGATCAGGTGATGGGACGGTGGAAGGAGCACTTTGAGGAACTCCTAAACCCGACAAATCCCCCCTCTATGGTTGAGGCGGAGCTAGAGGATGATGGGGGATCAACGCCAATTTCCCTGGTGGAGGTCACTGAGGTAGTCAAACAACTCCACAGTGGCAAAGCCCCAGGGGTTGATGAGATCCGCCCTGAAATGCTGAAGGCTCTGGGTGTTGAGGAACTGTCATGGATGACACGTCTCATCAACATTGCGTGGAGGTCAGGGACAGCACCTAAGGAGTGGCAGACCGGGGTGGTGGTTCCCCTCTTCAAAAAGGGGGACCGGAGAGTGTGTGCCAATTATAGGGGCATCACATTACTCAGCCTCCCCGGGAAAGTTTACTCTAGGGTGTTGGAAAGGAGGGTCCGGACGATAGTCGAACCTCGGATTGAAGAGGAACAATGCGGTTTCCGACCAGGGCGTGGAACAACGGACCAACTTTTTACTCTCGCAAGGATCCTGAAGGGGGCCTGGGAGTATGACTATCCGGTCTACATGTGTTTTGTAGATTTAGAGAAGGCGTATGACCGGGTCCCCAGGGAGCTATTGTGGGAGGTGCTGCGGGAGTATGGGGTGAGGGGGTCACTACTTAGGGCCATCCAATGTCTGTACTCCCAAAGCGAAAGCTGTGTCCGGGTTCTCGGCAGTAAGTCAAACTCGTTTCCAGTGAGGGTTGGTCCCCTACAGGGCTGCGCTTTGTCACCGATTCTGTTTGTGACATTCATGGACAGGATTTCAAGGCGCAGCCGCGGGGGAGGAGGGCTGCAGCTTGGTGAGCTTGGGATCACGTCACTGCTTTTTGCGGATGATGTGGTACTGATGGCGCCATCAGCCTGCGACCTTCAGCACTCATTGGATCGGTTTGCAGCCGAGTGTGAAGCGGCTGGGATGAAGATCAGCACCTCCAAGTCTGAGGCCATGGTTCTCAGCAGGAAACCGATGGAGTGTTTACTCCAGGTAGGGAATGAGTCCTTACCCCAAGTGAAGGAGTTTAAGTATCTTGGGGTTTTGTTCTCGAGTGACGGGAAAATGGAACGTGAGTTGGGCCGGAGAATCGGAGCAGCGGGAGCGGTATTGCAGTCGCTGTATCGCACCGTTGTAACGAAGAGAGAGTTGAGCCGAAAGGCAAAGCTCTCAATCTTCCGGTCTATCTTTGTTCCTACTCTCACCTATGGTCACGAAGGATGGGTCATGACCGAAAGAACGAGATCACGGATACAAGCGGCCGAAATGAGTTTCCTCCGGCGGGTGGCTGGCTTCTCCCTTAGAGATAGGGTGAGAAGTTCAGTCATCCGGGAGGGACTCGGAGTAGATCCGCTGCTTCTTTGCGTAGAAAGGAGCCAGTTGAGGTGGTTCGGGCATCTAGTTAGGATGCCACCTGGCCGCCTCCCTAGGGAGGTGTTCCAGGCACGTCCAGCTGGGCGGAGGCCACGGGGCAGACCAAGGACCAGGTGGAGGGATTATATCTCCATGCTGGTCGGGGAGCGCCTTGGAATCCCCCAGTCAGAGCTGGCGGATGTGGCCCGGGAAAGGGAAGGATGGGGCTCTCTGCTGGAACTACTACCTCCGCGACCCGATCGGATAAGCGGACGAAGATGATGATGATGATGATGACGTAACCAAACATGCCCCTGTTATTGAACATAAAATGGTTATTGTGTTTAATCTGCTTTGTTTTGTAAGTTCTCTCAATTTCAGCTAGCTCTTCCTCTTCTTTAAAGGCTTTGATGGCCTTCTCAGCCAAACACAAAATGTTCCCGGGTGGTTCTTTTGCCTGACAGGTTTTGATCAAGCGGTTCTTGTAGACCTGACCAAGAGTATCTGCGATAAAAGAATTCGTAGGCTCCCTCTCTTTTGCCTTTTGAGCCCACTTCACAGCACTGTCAAAGTCAGACATTCGGATGTAGAAAAAACGTGCTAGAGTTTGTGGGTAGAACGCGTCGTGCTTAAAGGTCTCTGAGGCTTTTTTAAGAACTTTTAAACATTGAGCCTGTCCCTCATCGGCCTCAATATCCAGGATGAACTTGGAAAACTTCTCCTGGCCTTCTGCGGTTGCCTCCCTCTTAGTTAGCATGTCTCTTAAAAACTGTAGTAGGGATGGCTGAAGTCGTTTTCTGCAAAGAGAACGTAAAAAGTCCAGTGTTGCTTCACTTTTTTCTACCCCAGCGTCACTCAGTATCTGTACACACTGATCGGCCATAACTTGGTGTGTCATACGAACACGCTGGAACTGTCCCGTTTCCAGGGAATGTCACGAGGAGATCGTTAAAAGGCTGCATTGATGCGTTGTACGATACAGCTTTTTTTCCGAGGAAAGACTCGCATTCCGACAGCAAAAGATATGAGCCGGGAACGTAGGAATTTAAAATGCTCATGATCGCTAATAGATTTGTTACGTGAGCAGTTTTATTTTGCTGAATGAATTTTGTAATTTCATCGGAACGTACCTGTTTTATTCCATCATTCAATGTGAGTAGCATGATGTTAAAACTTTCTCCGAAGTTTCTTTGCATGTGAATCTGCTTGCTCAACAGGCAGTCTTTCTCTTGGTCCAAGAGGTTTGTTAACAAAGTTACTACTGCATGTTTACTCTGCCCGTCTTTGTCTTCCTTTGTGATGCATCTTGTGCGGCTGCACTGTAAAAGGAGAACCACAGGGACGTTGGCTCTTAGCTTACGCTCTGTAATTTCCTTGATGATACATTCCTTTAATAGGACTCTCATGTATTCATTGTCCTGTAGAAGTAGCACTGTTTTTATGTCAGATAGACCACCAGTAAAAAGGTCAATCACTTGTTTGGCAATAGTTTTAGTGTCCAATAAGGGGTCTTTAAGGACTTGTTTGCCAGTCACCTTCTTATCAGAAAAAGGGTCAACCAGCACAGCACACCGTAGCTTTTTCCTTAAACTCCAAAGTGCTTGCATGGCCAAAGTAGACCCTCCACTGCCAGGCTGGTGCTGAAGTTTGATGGTATCTACACTCCAGTTTCCCTGCCGCTTGTGATCTATCAGATCGATAAGTTTGTCATAGCCTTTCCTTGGGACTATGCCCACGCCCTCTCCTTGTGCTGTCTTACTGTTATCTAGAGCAAAGTTCAACCACGTAGGTGGAAAACCCTTGTAGAAATCAGACTCCGTCTTCAAGACCTCTTCTGGGGTAATTTGTTCAATGTCCAACTCTTTTTCCCATAGAACATCCAGAAATGAAGGCGATTCTCTAAATTCTTTTATCAATGGAACCTGGTTGTTGATTATTATTGAAGCCATTATAGCAAACAAATAAAGTTTGTTTGGTGGAGACCAAGCAATGTGACTAATGTTTTCTGCAGATCTCCCAAGCAAACATGAAGTGTTGAGAAAACAACTAAGAAGCTGGAAAGTTTTGTAAGTATTTTAGATTCACAAAATCCATGCGTTCACAGAGAAAATGTATTAATCAGCCAGTTATGGTAATTTTCTTCATTTTTTATGTTCAAATCTATGAGGGGGAAAAAAAGGTGAGGAAATGTTAATTAAATGTTTCATAACCTGGACTGGGAAGGCAAATTTTTGACAAACTATAATACGACCACGGAAGAAAACATTATTATGTTCATAACAGCAATTTGCTGCGTTGAACGCAAACAATAGGCTAACGCACAGCTGATGCAACTCAGTTAAAGTATAGGCTGCTGACTACTCTAATACTTGAGCCACTATCAGACGTGTTTGTTCGAATGACCACAGAGCTGGGACATAGGCCCTACTGGAACTGAAACTCAGTGCGGGACATGATTTATACAGCATTTGAAATCATACCTAAAAGGTCACTCCTGAGGGAGAAAAATGTATCCCTGCTGGGGATGGATATCCCCCCCCCCCACACACACACACACACTCCACTGGCGCAGGTGATGAAAAATGTTGCTTTCTACTTTGAAATGCCACTAGGCGAATCTACCATTTTGAAAACGACCCAAAAAGCGTGCTAGGCTCTTTTTTTTTTGTTAAACTCATCTGTAAATTGTGGAACTATACTCAAGATAGACCAATCGCAAATAAAAAGTTTGACAATATTCAGTATCCTTCCATCCAATCAGGACATTCTTGCCTACCAGGCTTGTAATGACAGACAGCACTAAAAAGTCCAACTTCTGAATTAATGGCATGTAATTGCACAGACTGTAGATTGTTGTAAAACAGCGTATGCTTTACAATCAATAACTATCTGTTTCTAATGCATTTGTATTTTTCCAAGTAACAAAATAATACAGAGCAATTTAAGATAAAACATAACCTTACCTTCAAGTTAATAATTTATATGTTCAGATGATCCTTTTACCTAAACACTACCTTAAAAAAAATAAAATAAAGAGGCAAAGTTTTGGTTGGATAGTTCTCAAAGAGTTAGTTGGTTGGTTCTCAAAGAGAACATACTTTGCAACAGTTGCTGTCCATAGACTGGTAGGTTTCTATTTCAAGGAATATATCTGCGGGAACAGGTTTATTGCCAGCCAATAACATTAAAAGCGATCATGATGTTCTTGATGTCATCAACTTGTGTGTGCTTTCTAGAACATAGAAAGAGTTTTGACTCTTTGCCATACTACACACTAAACAATGAGGAAACAGAACTACACTACTCCATCACCAAGCAGGAAGGGCTGTAATGAGCTGTGTGATGAATGCCAGTTTCTTATAATAATAGTCAACTGGTTTGAAAATACAATATTGATTTTCTGACATTGATATTCAGTTTTTTTTTTCCAGTCCTGTCTGAGACCTTTACCTTTGTTTCTAAGCTGATAAGTATCCAACAGAGGTACTGTAGTGATTTTTGGCTTCTGAGAACAGCACTGTTAAGAGTCAACATTAAGCAGAGACCTTAGTGACCTCCTGACCTACATTCAGTCATACCACTATGCTAACGTGTTAACTTCAGAGCCTCTCTCCCCGTCTTTCATTCACTCACTTTCTAACTATGTCTCTCTCTCTCTCTCTCTCTCTCTCTCTCTGTCTCTCTCTCTCACCTTGTCGGTCTGTACTTTTGTGGGTTTGCTTTCCTGACTACTTGTTTTGCTACTATTAAATATGCATATACAACAAACTGAGAAATGGATACCTTCACAAGACCAACTGGCCTACCAAGAATGAGCACATTGAAACATTCCCAGTTTTCAAGTGTCAATGAACTATTTAAATAAAGCCCTAATCTCATTCAGTCTTCTTTTCTTTTTTCCAACAGGAAGTGGAAATACTAAAGGAAGGGGATTCAAGGGGCTTCTTGAACAACTGAATCACCATCAACGGCCCTCTAGTGGTCATTCATGATATTGTAACGTATACCTTTGCAATTTCTAACATGACGTCAGACTGACTACACTTGTGTGAGCTGTTAGACCAGAAACGTGCAGTTGCTTAAGAGACAAACTGCTTCTCAGATATAAAAAGACAGTGGATTAGTTTAGTGCTGTTTAAATTCTCTGTTTCTGTTTCCCCTTCAGCTACTCTCTCTCTCCCTGTTGTATTTCTTGCTATTGTCAACAGGTTCATCACAGTAATCAAGCATAGAGCTATTTTAACGTGTTACTGCTACTGTTGACTTCCCTGTTAGAGTCAATTCAATCCAAGCAGAGACCTTAGGAACCTCAAAACCTACTTTTAGAAATACAATTCATGGATCTATGTTTCTTAATATGAATTAAAAGAAAAAAAATATTAAGTTAACCAAACATTACAAACAAATATCACGTTTTTTAACGTAATCTTTATTTATGATCAAAGAAAATTACATACATGCAACTGAGCAATGCTTTTGGTTAATACAGGTCATTGTTAAAAGGCTTACCTCACTGAATGGACGAGGGCCTTATATTATTTACACAAAGCAACGAGACAAGAGATGTATTATTAAAAATTGGATCTGGAGTCTAGATGTAGAGGGTGGTGTTCCTCTCACAGACCCAGAGAAGAGTGTGGTAGCAGGGGACATCAGTCCAGCTGGTCTCTGCTGTAGATTGTTCCTGAATAACACAGTTTTCTGGATTCTTTCCATTTGGTTCTCCACTCCTCCAGAACTGGTGTTCCTCTGGTAGTCGTGTCCCGTCCACCCATTTCCATATACCCTACTCCTCACTGTCACTCAGACCAATCCAGAATAATTTCTTAAAGTTGTGAATGAAGTCCAGCTCCTGTCTGCTGTTGATGATCACCAGGTCTGCTCCTCTGTCTCTACAGTCCTGTCTGCTCTTCTCCCAGGTGGTCCACTCTTCAGAGACGTAGTAACAACTGGTACCAAACTTCTGCCAGCCTGGACAGCAGCACATTGTTTTGAGCTTCTTTTGCAGTTCATCTGTCTCTCTAACCGAGTACTGATTCACCTTCATCAATTCAGTCAGGGTGTTGTTGTACCTGGTGTTCACCTTCATCAAATCAGTCAGGGTGTTGTTGTACCTGGTGATCAACTTCATCAATTCAGTCAGGGTGTTGTTGTACCTGGTGTTCACCTTGTTCATCTGTTCTCTTTCTCTGCTGTTTTCATCAATGACAGTAACATAGTGGAGCCCCAGGCCTATGATCCCAGCCAGTAGGAGAACACACAGCAGCCCCAGACACACTGCAGCAGCTCTGAAGGATCTTCTCTCTGGAAGAACAG
The DNA here is from genome assembly GCA_017639675.1 of Aplochiton taeniatus. Taxonomy (NCBI): domain Eukaryota; kingdom Metazoa; phylum Chordata; class Actinopteri; order Galaxiiformes; family Galaxiidae; genus Aplochiton; species Aplochiton taeniatus. The sequence goes on from CM030172.1 coordinate 1,322,941, forward strand.
ATTCTGCACGCTGATGTCCTGCTGTGATCTGTGGAGGAGCCTTCTCTGGCGCTGGACCTCTGAGGGTGTTTTCATAAATGTCCACAACCCTCTCCTCCATCTTACCCCTTCTATACTTCACCTTCTTAGTCAGGTCTGGCCCGGGGTAAATGCCCTCTGACATCTTTGGTTGAGTCCAACAGGTCTGTGTTAATATTTTAAGTAATGTCCTGCTCTATATGAATGCTGACTTGTTGAGTTCCGACGTTGTTGAGTGCGTTTGTAGACCTTATTTTATGGATATTTGAAAGGAAATTATAAAAAGGATGTGATCAAGTTTGAATTCAGTGTGAAAAAGAGGAAGTTATTCTTAACTGAAGGGTGGGGGGGAAAATAAGGTGTTAGAAGATGTCATAACTACACACTGCACTGAGCATGTGCAATGACTGCACACTTTTACATCTTTTGCACCCTCTCGCTCACAAATGACAACCAGCACGTCACATACTCTAAATGACAATTCATTTGCTTATCTGTACATGAACAGAATCAATGCAGTAAGGAAATTATACGAAAGACATAATGGACACATTTTTCAGGGTTTGGGCTAGGCCCCCTAGTGCCCGTGAAGGGTAGTGTTGATGCTACAGCATACAAAGATATTTTAGACAATTGTATGCTTCCAACCTTGTGGCAACAGTTTGGGGAAGGCTCTTTCCTCATCAACATCTCTCTCTCTCTCTCTCTCTCTCTCTCTCTCTCTCTCTCTCTCTCTCTCTCTCTCTCTCTCTCTCTCTCTCTCTCTCTCTCTCTCTCTCTCTCTCAACCAGTCACCCTTTACGCTACTGGTTTTAGTACTATTCAGAATGCATAGACCAACATTTAATAAACAGATAAAGTGGGAGGATGAAAGCAGGATTAGAAATGGATACCGTCACAATCCCCTCTTAATAAAACTGGCCCACCAAGAATCTGGAATTTGAAACATTCGTTGTTAAGTGTCAATTAAATACTTAAATATGGCCCTAATCTCATTCAGTTTTTTTGGGTCGGTTTGTGTAACAGTTGAGGTGCCGGAGCCCACACCGTGACTGCACTACCCAGCCAGGGTCACCTGACCCTGACAACACGCTCCAGGACCAGGGACAGCTCTGGCAGAGTGGAGCCAGGTGGCCAGTGCCACAGTGTCAATGTCAGTAATGTAGTGGAGCCCCAGGCCTATGATCCCCGCCAGTAGGACAACACACAGCAGCCCCAGACACACTGCAGCAGCTCTGAAGGATCTTCTCTCTGGAGGAACAGACTCTGCACGCTGAAGTCCAGCTGTTATTTTGATTAGCCTTTTTATTAGCCTCCTCTGCTTCTGTAATGGGCTCCAGAGCTTTGGATGTATCTGTAATATAGTAGGTAACCACGGTCCAGTCCTCCATCTTATCTATCTCACCTTTTTTAGTCAGGTCTGGTTTGGAGTAAATGTCTTCTGACATCTTTGGTGGAGTCCAAAAGGTCTGTGTTAATATTTTAACTGATGTCGTGCTTTCTCTGTGTTGACGGTTGTGTTCAGACAGAGACAGCTGGCTTAGACTATATGCTAACCACTCAAGAACCACAACAACAACAAAAAAAGGTGTTCTAACTCTAACTGCACAGAGTGTGTATAATAACTGCCCACTTTTACATCTTTTGTATGCTGTTACACACAAATCCAACAGACAACATTTTTTACAACCTATAATCAACAATTAATGAACACGGTCCAGTCCTCCATCTTATCTAATTTATACTTCATTGTTTAAGTCATGTTGGTGGAGGTGTAACTTTTCTTCGCTGAATCCCCTTGAACATCCCTCTAGTGGTCATATATGATATTGCATTGTATAACTTATCAAATTGAAGTAAATAAAATACCGATGTAAATGTGTGTTGTGTTATTGGAACGTATAGGTTCAGTTGCTGATGATACTAGCTACCTTTCAGAGTTAGAAAGAAAAAGTTGAGTTAACTAGTGTCTAACCTTTCTGTTTCTACTTCCTCTTTAATTACTCTGCACTTGTGTCTGTCCGCGCGACTGTGTGTGTGTACTAGCATTTCTGTGTTTGAGAGAGAGAGAGAAAGAGGGAGAGAAGGACAGAGTATGGGTCTTTTTCCATCTGTTTAGTGTTTATTTGGGTGGGTGCCATCAACATATGTGTGTGTGCTGTCTGGAACATAGTGTTTACTTTTCACTCTTTGCCAGACTGAACAGTAACCAAAGAGGAAACAGAACTACACTACTGCATCACGAAGGAGTAAGTGATGTAATATGCTGAGTGATGATTAATAATAATTCATTTTCCTATTAATGTGCAGCTACTCAAGAGACAAACTGCTTCTCAGAGGTGAAAAGCAAGTGGATTAGTTTCACGGTGTTTAAATTCTCTGTTTCTGCTTTCCCTCCAGCTACTCTCTCTCTTTCCCTGTTGTATTTGTTGCTATTGTCAACAGGTTTGTCACAGTAATCAGGCATTGAGCTATTTTAATGTGTTACTGCTACTGGTGACTTCCCTGTTAAAGTCAAGTCAATCCAAACAGCGACCTTAGGGACCTCCACACCTACATAAATAAATACAATTAATGGATCTATGTGTCCTAAATGAACATTAAAAATAAAATAAAGTTAAGCGAACATTGAGACTATCAAGTTTTTTAACGTAATCATTTATTTAAAATAAATTACTTGCATGCAACTGACAGCTTGCTTTTGGTTAATACAGCTTTGGACACAACAAGTTAAAAGGCTTACCTCACTGAATGGACAAAGGCCTTATATCATTTATACAAAGCAACAAGACAAGAAATTGATTATTACAAAAATTGGATCTAGTTAGAGGGTGGTGTTCCTCTCACAGACCCAGAGAAGAGTGTGGTGGCAGGGAAAATCAATCCAGCTGGTCTCTCCTCTAAAGTATTGCTGAAATGTACAGTTTTGTCCCTTCTTTCTATTTGGTTTTCCACTCCTCCAGCACTGGTGTTCCTTTGGTAGTCGTGTCCCATCCAGCCATTTCCATATCCCCTCCTCCTCACTGTCACTCAGACCAATCCAGAATGGTTTCTTAAAGTTGAGAATGAAGTCCAGCTCCTGTCTGCTGTTGATGATCACCAGGTCTGCTCTTCTGTCTCTACAGTCCTGTCTGCTCCTCTCCCAGGCTTTACTCTCTTTAGAGATGTAGTAAAAACTGCTACCAAACTTCTCCCAGCCTGGACAGCAGTACGTGTTCTTGAGCTTCTTTCTCAGTTCATCTGTCTCCCTAACCAAGTACTGATTCTCCTTCATCAATTCAGTCAGGGTGTTGTTGTAACTGGTGTTCACCTTCATCAATTCAGTCAGGGTGTTGTTGTACCTTGTGTTCACCGTCATCAATTCAGTCAGGGTGTTGTTGTACCCGGTGTTCACCTGTTCTCTTTCTCTGATGTTTTCATCAATGACAGTAACGTAGTGGAGCCCCAGGCCTATGATCCCAGCAAGTAGGAGAACACACAGCAGCCCCAGACACATTGCAGAAGCTCTGAAGGATCTTCTCTCTGGAGGAACAGACTCTGCACGCTGATGTCCTGCTGTGATCTGTGGAGGAGCCTCCTCTGGCCCTGGACCTCTGAGGGTGTCTAGACTTTCATAAATGTCCACAACCCTCTCCTCCATCTTACCCCTTCTATACTTCACCTTCTTAGTCAGGTCTGGCTTGGAGTAAATGTCCTCTGACATCTTTGGTGCAGTCCAACAGGTCTGTGTTAATAATATTTTACCTGATGTCCTGCTTTCTCTGTGTTGATGGGGGAGTTCAGACAGAGAAAGTTGGTGTCGATGATACTTATATATCAACCAAACCCGATGGAGTGAAACTTTATTTGTGGCCATTTGGAGGAAATGACTGAACAGACATCCGCTGAGCTGAACTAAAAGGTGTTAAAAATGTATTCACAAGTACCCACTGCATAGAGAATGTATAATGGCTTTCCACTTTTACATCTTTTGTGTCCTATTACATACAAATCCTACAAACAATTTTATTTACCACACTTAAACAACAACTAATTTACAAGGCAAATCTCTCATCTCATCTAGTATATACTTCATTGTTAAAGTCACGTTGGTGGAGGTGTGACTTTTCTTTGCAAACGTGTAAACGTTACACCCTCTCTCCCCGTCTTCCAGTCACTCACTTTCTCACCATGTTTTCTCTCTATTTCTTTTTCTCACTCTCTCTCTCTCTTTCTCTCTCTCCTTGTTGCCCTGTCACCCTGTACTTGTGTTTGTTTGATTTTCCGACGTCTGGTTTTGCTACTATTTAAAATGCATAAACATTGCATGCAACATTGAAACATTCTCAGTTTCAAGTGTCAATGAAATAATCAAATATGATCCTAATCTGATTCAGCTTTTTTTTCTAATTTCCAACAGGAAGTTGAAATACTAAAGGAAGGGGATTCAAGGGGCTTCTTGAACAACTGAATCATCATCAACGTCCCCCTAGTGGTCATTCATGATATTACACCTCATGCAATTTCTAACATCTCTGACTAGTTATGTGTGTGAGCTCTTAGACCATAAATGTGCAGTTGCTTTGGAGACAAACTGCTTCTCAGAGTTGATTATTAAGTGGTTTAGTTGATTTGTGTTTAAATTCTCGTTTTCTGATTCCCTTCCAGCAACTCTGCACTCGCTTCTGTTTGTCACAGTCTGTGTGTGTGTGTGTGTGTGTGTGTGTGTGTGTGTGTGTTTGAGTGTGTGTGTGTGTGTGTGTGGGTGTGTGTAACAGTTGAGGTGCCGGAGCCCACACCACCACACAAAAACAATGTATTAACAGATAAAGAGTCTGAGAGACAGATACCTTCTGATACACACTGTAGCTGGTATTTTGGCCCATTCCTCCATGCAGATCTCCTCTAGAGCAGTCATGTTTTGGGGCTGTCGCTGGGCAACACGGACTTTCAACTCCCTCCACATATTTTCTATGGTGTTGCGGTCTGGAGACTGGCTAGGCCACTCCAGGACCTTGAAATGCTTTTTACAGAGCCACTCCTTCGTTGCCCAAGTGGTGTGTTTGGGATCATTGTCCTGCTGGAAGACCCAGCCACGTTCCATCTGCAATGCTCTCACTGATGGAAGGAGGTTTTGGCTTCAAATCTCACAATACATGGCCGCGTTCATTCTTCCCTTAACACGGATCAGTCGTCCTGTCCCCTTTGCAGTAAAACAGCCCCAAAGCATGATGTTTCCACCCCCATTCTTCACAGTAGGTATGGTGTTCTTGGGATGCAACTCAGCATTCTTCTTCCTCCAAACACGACGAGTTGAGTTTTTACCAAAAAGTTCTATTTTGGTTTCATCTGACCACATGATATTCTCCCAATCCTCTTCTGGATCATCCATATGCTCTCTGGCAAACTTCAGACGGGCCTGGACATGTACTGGCTTAAGCAGGGGGACACGCCTGGCACTGCAGGATTTGAGTCCCTCTCGACGTAGTGTGTTACTGATGGTAGCCTTTGTTACTTTGGTCCCAGCTCTCTGCAGGTCATTCATCAGGTCCCTCCGTGTAATTCTGGGATTTTTGCTCACCGTTCTCATGATCATTATGACCATGATCATTTGAGATCTTGCGTGGGGCCCCAGATCGAGGGAGATTATCAATGGTCTTGTGTGTCTTCCATTTTCTTACGATTGCTCCCACAGTTGATCTATTCACACCAACCTGCTTGCCTATTGCAGATTCACTCTTCCCAGCCTGGTGCAGGTCTACAATTGTCTTCCTGGTGTCCTTCGACAGCTCTTTGGTCTTGGCCATGGTTGAGTTTGGAGTCTGACTGTTTGAGGCTGTGGACAGGTGTCTTTTATACAGATGACGAGGTCAAACAGGTTCCATTAATACAGGTAACGAGTGGAGGACAGAAGAGCTTCTTAAAGAAGAAGTTACAGGTCTGTGAGAGCCAGAAATCTTGCTTGTTTGTGGTTGACCAAATACTTATTTTCCACCATAATTTACAAATACATTCTTTAAAAATCCTACAATGTGATTTCCTGGATTTTTTTTCTCATTTTTGTCTCTCATAGTTGAAGTGTACCTATGATGAAAATTACAGACCTCTCTCATCTTTCTAAGTAGGAGAACTTGCACAATCAGTGGCTGACTAAATACTTTTTGGCCCCACTGTAACTGTCCCACCAGGAAGGAGGACATTGAAACATTTGTTGTCAAGTGTCAATGAAATACCTAAATTTGATCCTAATCTGATTCCTTTTTTTGTCTAATTTATAACAGGTAGTGGAATTACTAAAGGAAGGGGATTCAAGGGGCTTCTTGATCAACTGAATCACCATCAACGGCCCTCTAGTGATCATTCATGATATTATACCTTGTGCAATTTCTAACATCTCTGACTGGTTATGTGTGTGAGCTCTTAGACCATAAATTTGCAGTTGCTTTGGAGACAAACTGCTTCTCAGAGTTGAATAGTAAGTAGTTTAGTTGATTAGTGATTAAATTCTCGTTTTCTGATTCCTTTCCAGCCACTCTGCACTCGCTTCTGTTTTCACAGTCTGAGTGTGTGTGTGTGTGTGTGTGTGTGTGTGTGTGTGTGTGTGTGTGTGTGTGTGTGTGTGTAACAGTTGAGGGGCCGGAGCCCACACCGTGACCCTCCAGCACTGTACTACTCAGCCAGGGTCACCTTACCCTGACCACACGCTCCAGGACCAGGGACAGCTCTGGCAGAGAGGAGCCAGGTGGCCAGTGCCACAGTGCAGCCAGAGGCTTCAGCACCATGGACAGCGACCCAACCACCACCTCACCAGAAGTCGTATTAATCAATCAGCCAATTACCCAGCTGAGGCCTGTTAGGTTAACGGGCCAACAGGGTATAAGAAGGCCGAGGCCACAGTGGTTGAGGAGGCTGAAATTAACCCCATGTTTTGTTACACCCAGAGCGCAAAGCTTAGATCCACGGCCAGAGATAAGGACCTTAGGGCTGGCTGACCTCCATATACCTGCTACCTGCTCCTGGAACCTGCCAGTTGGAGTCAAGTAGTTTTTCTTTTTTGTAATTTTGAACAAGAGCTCTTTTTTTTTTTTATTGGTTGTCATTAAAGGACAGTTTCTTATTCTCCAACCACTACTCTGTCTCCTCTGTGTTGCCCCTGTCGGGCGAGCAGCCCTACACAGTGTGCGTTTGTGCGTGTGTGTGTGCGTGCGTAAAACAGTATGTCAATTAATGTCTGTCCCTCTTTGTGTATGCGGGTGAGTGCGTGTGTGTGTGTGTGTGTGTGTGTGTGTGTGTGTGTGTGTGTGAGAGAGTGAGGTTTTGGTCATTCAAACATGGCTTCATGGTAGTGTGCGGAGCACTTCACCAACTATTCCGACCCCCGACGTATGTGGCAGGGATACAGGCCACCACAGACTATAAACCCACCAACACCACCCCCTCAACCAGCAACACCTCCTTCCCTGATGAGCTTCATAACTTTTATGTTTTCTTTGTCAGGGACAACCAGGAGGCGGCCATCAAGGCAGTGCTTCCTGCAGCCCACCAGTCCCTCACACTCTCCCCCACCGACGTGTGTGCCGCGCTGAGCAGGACTAATGCCCGTAAGGCTGCTGGTCCTGATGGCATCTCTGAACACGTGCTCAGGGCCTGTGCTGGTTCAGCTGGCTGAGGTCTTGACGGACCTTTTCAACCTGTCACTGGCCCAAGCGGCTGTCCCCACGTGCTTCAAAACCACTTCCATCGTTCCGGTACCCAAACACACCACTGAAGTGAGCCCAAATGATGACACAACGGTGGTAGGCCTCATCAACAACAACGATGAGTCGGCCTACAGGGAGGAGCTCCAGCACCTGGAGGCATGGTGCGCCCACAACAAGCTGTCCCTCAACACCAAGAAAACCAAGGAACTCATTGTGGACTTCAGATAGACCAAAGACAACACACACACACCCATCCGTATCAACGGGACGCAGTGTTGCCAACTTAGCGACTTTGTCGCTAGTTTTACCAACTTTTCATACCCCCTCTAGCGACTATATGTCATAAACGCGACTAGCAACTTATTCCCACTACCGGAGAAAAGCGAGAAATCTATTAAAATCCAATTTATTCGCACGCATGCTGGTCAGAGTAATCGCAGTAAGCGTCTCTCTCTATCCCTCTCTTGACGCTGTGCGCACTGCAGCAGAGGGAGAGTGAGTTTCCATGGTTACACGGACGCTGTTCTCCGTTGCTCTGAAAGTTTTGAGTAAAAAATGAATACGTGGAGACGTCACAAATATGCAAATGAGCGTACAACGTAATCTGGCAACATCTAGCTACTTTTGGAGCTAGTGCTAACTGCTTTCCTCTGAAAATAGTTGGCAACACTGACGAGACGGAGGTTGAGCGTGTCGCCAGTTCAAGTTTCAAGGCGTCCACATCTCCGAGGACACCTCTCGTGGACCCTCAATCCTTCAAATACTTCCGGTTGCTGAGAGGACGCTGGCGTGTATTTCGCCGCTTCTCACATCCGACCTTTCCAACTCTTCTGGCTGCTTAAAACGTGTTTTTATCCAACTAAAGGCATACCCGACATAGTGTGTTTCTTCCCGCACTGTTCTACCGCTGCACAGTTTTCGTGTGTAAACCACAGCTGTGTTACGCCATTAACCGGCCGCTACGAACCAAGAACTCAGCCAAGCTCTCTACTATCATTGAATTCAGAACGATAGTGGAATTCTCCTACCGTGGATACTCCAACGTTTCGGCCTGGTCCCATCTCGGCTGGCTGCTGTATCGCCTGGACATATTGCGAACATCGCATCTGTAGGCTACAGCCGCGGCTCGTTCCCGGCTGTCAACTCGCCTGGAGCTAGTAGCAAGCCAAGCTAGGCTGCTAACAACAGATCGTCGCCCCATGTCTCTCTGCAAATACTCTGCAATGGAACTCAGGAATATCAGTCCGCACGCGTTCCCGAACTGCCTTGAGGTAAGAAAATCTCTCCGGCTCCTGCGCCGTCCACCCTATGTGCATAGGGCTGCCAGGCATAAGTTTGTCTACCTGGCTACAACTTTGGCTGTGCCGACTGTCAGGGTAACCTCACTACGGCGACGTCATCGACCTTGGCCACGGCCACCACCTGTCCGTTTGAGCCCCCTGGTTAGTGTGGCTGCCAGTACTGTGTCTGTTATCACAGTGCCTCCACTTGCCTCTTTTATGCTGCTGAATGTTCGCTCACTTAACAACAAGGCATTACTCCTCCACGAAATAATTCTGGATAAAACTTTGGACTTTCTCTGCCTGACTGAAACATGGCAGAATCCTCAAGAATTTATCACACTCAATCAAGCCACTCCCTCTGGATATTCCTACATCCAAAAGCCTCGCAGCTGTGGCCGTGGTGGCGGCCTGGCCGTTATACACCGCGCTGACATCCTGTTAAAGGAAATCCCAGTGAGAACTACATCCTTTGAGTGCCTCCACTTCATGCTATCTGGTGCCACACAGCTCCAGGTGGTTCTTGTCTACCGCCCCCCGAAAGCCTCCTCCTGCTTTCTACTGGAGCTCTCGGAACTGCTGGCCTCTGTCTGCCCCATGTCCCCAGCTACTCTTATACTGGGCGACTTCAACATCCACATAGACTCCAGCAGTTGTTCCTTCGCTGCGGATTTCCTCTCACTGTTGGACTGCTTTAACATTAAACAACATGTACAGGGCCCTACACATGCCAAGGGGCACACCTTGGACTTGGTGTGCTGTGCTGGCATAAGCCCCTCCCATCTCTGCTGCACGGACCTGGCTGTCTCTGACCACCAAGCCATCCTGTTCTCTGTCCCTGTGCCCCTCCCTAAGCAGCCCACAAAAAGGTCCATCACATACAGGAATGTAAAGCGTGTGTGTATACCTATGCTGGCTAACACCCTAGCTACCAACCTCGCTATCCACCCCTCTAACCGCACTGTCGATGGCCTGGTGGAGCACTACAACAGCGCCCTTGCCCTCAGCCTGGACTCTGTTGCTCCACTTATTACCAAATCGGTCTCCTACGCCCACCCCGCTTTTGGTTTACCCCAGAGCTGCGGAGGCTCAAGTCCATGGGGCGCCGGCTCGAGAGGCTTCATAAAAGATCTGGCCTCACTGTCCATCTTGAAACCTACAGAGACCATGTGAAGTGCTACAAAGAGGCTCTCACCCAGGCAAAAACACTCCACTACTCCACTCTTATAAACAGCCAACAAAGGCATCCCAAAATGCTTTTCTCCACCATCAACCGCCTTCTTGACCCTCCCGATGCCCCGCAACCCTCTGATGCCGCGGACCTCTGCTCCAGGTTCCTGGACTTTTTCCATCGGAAAGTGGATACCATCCATCAGCAGCTCCAGGCTACTACACCCTCCCCGCCGGCCACACTACCTCGGCAGGACATGTACCATCCTTCTGCCTGCCCACCACTGTGCCGCCTCTCTACCTTCTCCCTGCTGGATGCTGATCAAGTCCTCGACCTCTTGACCAAAGCTGGGACCTCATCCAGCAGTCTGGATCCACTCCCCACGACCCTAGTGAAGGCCTGTCTCCCCACCATGTGCCCCATGGTGATTGCCATCATCAACGCCTCACTTAGCTCTGGTGTGGTACCCTCCAGCTTTAAGCTGGCAGTTGTGATTCCAACTCTCAAAAAGACAGGTCTGGACCCAGATGACCACAACAACTACCGCCCAATCTCCAACCTTCCGTTCCTGAGCAAGATCCTGGAAAGAGCAGTGGCTGCCCAGCTACAACACCACATGTCCCACCATGAGCTCTTTGAACCTCTCCAATCCGGTTTCAGACCCCATCATAGCACCGAAACCGCCCTCATCAAAATAACGAACGACCTCCTGATTGCTGCAGATAATGGCCTTGTTTCCATCCTTGTCCTTCTGGACCTCTCCGCTGCCTTTGATACCATTTCCCATTCCATCCTCCTCTCCCGTCTCTCTGAGCTCATCGGTCTTACAGACACTGCATGCACTCTCCTGGTTCCAGTCCTACCTCTCCAACCGAAAACAATACATCACTCTGCAAGGCTCCCACTCCACCACAGCTGCAGTTAACCATGGCGTCCCCCAGGCATCTCCTCTTTACCATCTACTTGCTCCCCCTCGGTCAGATCATCCGCAACCATGGACTCAATTTTCACTGTTATGCAGACGACACTCAACTGTATATCAGCACCAAGCCCTCCTCACAACTCCCACCAATACAACTCAACAACTGTCTGCTTGATATCAAAACCTGGATGACCAATAACCTACTGAAACTAAACACCAACAAGACAGAGCTCATGGTGGTGGCCCCAGCACCACTGCTCAAGAAGGTTGGAGACCTCACCCTGGTCATTGACGGCTGCACCACCTCCCCAACATCCGAAGTGCGGAACCTGGGCGTCATTCTAGACCCCACACTCTCATTCAGTTCCCACATTAAGAGCATCACCAAATCTGCCTTCTTCCACCTCCGTAACATTTCAAGACTCCGGCTGTCACTCACTGACTCAGTCACCGAAATCCTCATTCATGCCTTCATCACCTCCCATCTGGACTACTGCAATGGTGTCCTGTCTGGGCTGCCCAACAAGGCCCTAGACAGGCTGCAGTATGTTCAGAACTCAGCTGCCAGGGTGTTAACTCACACCAAGCCCTGGCAGCACATCACCCCCATCCTCAAGAAACTCCACTGGCTACCAATCAAACAACGCATCAGCTACAAAATCCTCCTCCTCACCTACAAGTCACTTCACTCACTGGCACCCAAGTACATCACTGACCTCCTCCACCTGTACTCCCAGTCACGGTCCCTGCGCTCCACCAGCAAGGACTTACTCTCCACTCCTCGCACCAGACTCAGAACCTTTGGCGATAGGGCTTTCTGTGCAATTGCCCCGACCCTCTGGAACACCCTGCCCCCTCATATCCGTTCTGCCACTTCTCTGCCACGGTTCCAAAAGTACCTCAAAACACACCTCTTCTCTCTTGCCTATCCTCCCTAAAAACCCCTACCCTGCCCTCTACCTTCCTCCTCCCACTCTTGTGAAGCGACCTTGGGTATCATGAAAGGCGCTATAGAAGTCCAAGTCATTATTATTATTATTATTATTATTATTATTATGTAGCTGGCTACTGTAGAAGGTTCTCTACAGTTGAATGCATGGATCTTCACTGACCTGTTGAGGAAGGCCCTGTGGGCATTGGTGAGGATCCAGCCCCTCAGGTGGTTCACTGTGAGGTAGGATGGCAGCACGCCCTGCCCCTTAACACTCAGGAACTCAGGAACAAAAGGGCATTTGAGTTTCTTTTTTTCAACTAAATGTAAAACAAGGTTGAATCTATGTTTCAACCTCAACCATATCTAACCATTCGGACAAAATTTCAATATTTATTCAACGTATCCTTGCTATCTAAGTTTGTTTGTATATGTGCACTTTTATCGTGTTCCTAAAAACAACAGCATAACAATATAAGTTGGCCTACATCAGTTAAAGGAACATTAAAAAGCCTCACAATTACTAAATCAACCATTACACAATTGACAATGTTCGTCATGGAATTATTAAATTATACTTTACCCAGATATTACACTCTCATTAAAAATGCCGACAGATTACTTTTTTTTCTCCAAGTTTTGATAATAGGATAGTTAGCATTGGTTAGCATGGAACCATGGGCGGTTTTTGTTGCTATGCAACAGTTGTGGCATTATTGACAGATTACCACGTGCATGCTAAAACCCTTAGCAGAAGCTTGAACAGCTTTTAGCTGGCATGGATGATCAATTGTTACCGCGATGATTTGAAAAGAGGGGTAATAGAGAAGGCCCATCTCCACAAAGTTCAAGAGAAAATGTTAGAATCTCTTGTAAATGGACAGCTTTATAGGCTACTTTCTTGTCCACACACATTATGGTATCAGGACTGCCTCAGATGATAGGCAAGTAAATAATGAAATACAATCATGGAAAATAAGTCTATCTTTTTATTTGAAAGTGTCTTTCGACATATTTCCCCAACGTAAGAGGAAAAATAATCCATTGTAGAAACAATAATCTATAATAAAGCTGGTTAGATCATATGGAGTTTATAGCCTAAGCTTGATATGAATACGATTTTTTAATGCCAATTTATTTAGATAAGGGACTGATGTTTACTGACTAATGTGTGAGGTGGTCCTTTTGCCACATGATGATGCTGTTCAACGTATCTTGTGTTGAAATCCCACTTCTTAAAGTTACGGCTTTACATTACCACAGAACACCTATGCAGTGCCTTCCAATACTGAGTTGAAAATGTCACTAGAACGCTTACTGTGGCTTAATTATTTATTGGTATTTTCATAAGCTATTACCAATGTTACACAATGTCAACACATTGTTCTTTCATACACCAGATGAACAAATCTTTAAATTGGAACGAACGAAAGAGCTATTCTGTGAGCGCCACTCAAGTAGGCCTGGTTATGGGTTTTACTGACTAAACAGTACAGATCAATTATCACGGCAGACATGTTCTGTTTGCTTGCTATTTCTTTATAAAAAAAAAGCAATCATAATTCTTTACTAAAATATCTAATATTTCTTTTGCAAAGTTTTGTAAGCTATATTGAGATGGTGGTATAGGTATCATCCCCACATTACAGCAGTGTGTTGGTTCTTCAACACAGAGGACACACTACAGTACAATCATTATTAGAATATTGCAAACTGCAAAGCAAATAAATACGTTCAAGATCGGTATTTGCTCATTCGTAATTTTCATATTAATTGAATAAGCAAAATTAAACTTGAACAGTCATTTTCTATTATTATCATATTAATCTGAGTTTTATTAAAAGAATAGCTGACATCTATTAATTGAAGGGCAAACATTTTGCAATGAGACAAAACCTCAGCATGAAAAGCAACTGCATCAACAACATTACGAATCTGATGTTTTGATTGAAACTAAATCATTTTGAAATACTGGGGATCACTGTAGTCCTAGAGGAGTGTTTAAAATGAAAACCTAGATGGTATAAGATGATAGGTTTAATCGTTTTGTCTCTGAGGCCATAAATGAGAGCACTTAGACATCTTGGTAAAATGATAATTATCATAAAAAAGATATTATACAAACGTGTGAGTGTGTCTCTGTTTGCTCCGGCTGTAGCAGCAATTAATAGTATGGGGGACATCAAAACTGTAGAGAGACTGAGGCACAACTGGATGAGATGCAGCAGCACTGTTTTACGAGCCTTACTGGTGGAGGCTTTGTCAGAGGAAGCAGACCTGGCTGCAACCGTCACACCAAAATAGGAGAAGTTGATTATCACACCCACTGATACAAACACAATGCAAGTGTAAACTTCCTCATAAGCCGCTAATATCTTTCGAGGAAAAACACTTTCTTTTGTGCAATAATCTGGTAAAATTTGATTCATAGGGGTGGAATCCAAAAGGAAGAGCATAATATATCGAAAGAGAGTGTTTGCAGATGTTATGCTCCAAACCACAGCAATGGCCACCCCTGTACCTCTAATGGTGACGAAGGTAGCGGCCCTCAGTGGGAAACACACAGCCACATATCTCTCCAGTGACATCACAGCCAGGGTGAGACAGGAAACCTCAGCTGTCACGATCCCAAATGCAGTTAGGATAGCACACTCAGAACGCAGCAATGGCTGCTGTGATATTGCAAGTAGGTACATCGTGAAGCTCATTACTAACTGGCAGGTGTCTCCTAATAGTAGATTGTACAGCAGAATGTAGCGAGGGGTCTCCTTGAAGACTGGCTTGCTTCTCAGAGTGAACAGCATGACCCCGTTGACATAAAGGAACATTAAACATGAGGAGAAGTTCATTAAACAGTAAAATCCGTCCTCCTCTATGCCAACATAAGGCTCAACAGTGACGTTGCTTTGCATTCGTGTTATATTACCTGCCATGTCTGATCTTGATATTTATAAACAGACAAGCATATATAATATAATCTTAACATATACAACTCTATTCATCATTTATAAAGATACCATGGCTGAACGTTTCACACATAGGCCCCTTTTCCATTTGAT
Organism: Aplochiton taeniatus; assembly: GCA_017639675.1. NCBI lineage: Eukaryota > Metazoa > Chordata > Actinopteri > Galaxiiformes > Galaxiidae > Aplochiton > Aplochiton taeniatus. The sequence goes on from CM030172.1 coordinate 1,338,001, forward strand.
CAAGCTATTTTACTAGCGAGTAATAAAAAGGCAACATCCATGACCAATCTATCGAGTTGTGTCACTGCCCCTGTGCTTGGTTACTGAGCACTAGTAGTTATCCATACAGACAGTTCTGTCTCATTCATCTATTGAGTTGTGTCACTGCCCCTGTGCTTGGTTACTGAGCACTAGTAGTTATCCATACAGACAGTTCTGTCTCATTCATCTATTGAGTTGTGTCACTGCCCCTGTGCTTGGTTACTGAGCACTAGTAGTTATCCATACAGACAGTTCTGTCTCATTCATGCATCTCCTTTTCTGTCAAAGGCTGCAGTAATATTGACATTCGATAGTTGTTTGTTATTGCACGTCTGACAATTACCTCAACACACAGCCTTGCAACTAATATATTACAGTCATTGTTATAACACCCAGAATACAGTAAATTATACTTTGCACATTTCAAAAACAAAAACATTACTAAGCCGGCAATATAGACAAAATACACACTCATGCATATGAAAAAACATCTGACATCTTATCTTACCTAAACAGGGAGAATACACAAATCTCTAAGTCACTAAGTCACTTATGATGACTGTTAGGTGAAAAGATTAGCCCCAAGGGTTCAACCTGACTAACAAAGGGGAACTTTGTTTGAACTCATAGGAAAAACACAGAGTAACATTTCATAGTTAAGGCTAAATTATATTTTTCCCATCACACCCATCAGACAGGTAAAAGACCCCACACTACCTCCTAACCCTAACCCTCAGACACAGGTAAAATACCCCACACTACCTCCTAACCCTAACCCATCAGACAGGTAAAAGACCTCACACTACATCCTAGTGGGATCTCCATACATGAACACTTTTTTAGATAAGGATTTTGATAAAGCGTTTTATTTCATTTCTTTGTCATGCAAATTCAGCTGCACTAGTTGTATGATGCTATACAAATAAAGATTCTTATTATTATTTGTATTATTTGTTTAAGTATGTATTAGTGTTTTATAATTGGGAACTTGAGACAGAGAGTCACGCAAATTAACAGAATCCAACAGAGTTATCTGGGCAATAATGACTGTTCTTTATCATTTTGGTTAGTATGTCAACAAAACATGTTAACTTGGCCAATAAGCTTAACACTCAGCTAATAAAACAAGTTAGTTACACTATGTACAGTATTTTAACAACAATACTCATGTATTTTCCTCTGTCCTGAATTCCACAGAATGTTTGGGGAACACAGTAGTCATTGGTAAGTATTCAGAACAAGGAGCTTTCCTATAAAACACTACACAAAAGGCTATTAGGGCCAACACTGCAAAAAATGCCTCTTAAGAAATGAGAAATAACGCACGGAACTTAAAGAGATAAACACAAACAAACAAGCAAAATTATTTTCCAATAGATCAAGAAGAGTAAAAATAAGTAAAATAATCCAACATCCACAATTCTTAGGAAGATAATTTATCTTATATTAAGAGATATTAGATATATTGGCTTGATACAAAATATTTGGTCTTCCTTCGATTTCATTTTTGCATTGTAAGATATTGTTTATTTATGTACATTTAATATTTATTCAAAACTTTAGCTAAATTAAGCTATCATTTGCATTTCCTTGGGGTCACTCTTGTGCTGATTAAGTCTCTGAGATGAAAACTGAGGTGGTACAAGAGCACGGGTCTGATAGTTTTATCTCTCAGGCCGTAAATGAGAGGACTCAGACACCTTGGGAGGATGACAAGAATTACAAAAAGAACATTAATAAGACGTATGAGTGTTTCTCTGTTTGCTCCTGCCCTCGCAACACCTATCATTATTGTGGACATTAAAGTAATGGATAGACTGAGGAACAACTGGATGAGATGCAGCAGCACTGTTTTACGAGCCTTACTGGTGGAGGCTTTGTCAGAGGAAGCAGACCTGGCTGCAACCATCACACCAAAATAGGAGAAGATGATTATCACACCCACTGATACAAAGACAATGCAAGTGAAACCTTCCTCAAAATCGGAGAATATTTTTAAACGAAAAACGATTTCTTTTGAACAAAAATCTGGCATAAGTTGATGAATAGGTGTAGAGTCCAAAATGATGAGCATAATAAATCTAATGAGAGTGTTTGCAGAGCAGATGGCCCAAACCACCGCAATGGCCACCCCTGTACCTCTAATGGTGACGATGGTAGCGGCCCTCAGTGGGAAACACACAGCCACATATCTCTCCAGTGACATCACAGCCAGGGTGAGAGAGGATGTATCAGCTGTCAGAATACCAATTGCAGTAATGATACCACACACCAAACGTAACATCGGTGGCCTCGCCAGAGCCAGTATGTACATCAATACACTAGTTGCTAATTGAATAGTGTCTGCAAAGAGGAGGTTAAACAGCATAATATAACGAGCGGTGTCAACGAACACTGGCTTGCTTCTCAGGGTAAAAAGCATGACTCCATTAACATAGAGAAAGATGCAGCTCGGCATGAGAGACACAAATACAAACAGTCCTCTCTCCTCTTCTGATTGGTGGTAAAAGTTAGTGGTGCCGTTGATCTCGGACTGTGTAGTGTTATTCCACATGTCGGACAAGGACCTAAAGACACAGACACACAATTGTTACAAACATTATTAGATATTACAAACAGTAATGGGGAAATTTGCCTAAATATTTCTGCACCTGTATTACAGAGATTTACACACTGATGCAAACAACAACAAAAAAACGGTTTGTTAGCTCACACCTGCCAAAAAAAACAAGCTTATCATAGATTATTTGTCTGTGTGTATGTTTGGCTGAGATATAGGACACAGAGAAAGGGGCAGAGATGTAAGCCAAAGACACTCCAAAGACAGCAAAAAACTAGAGAATTAGCCAAGTTAGACTCAGACTCAGTCAGAGTGTGTGAGGGTAGGAGTTGGTCTGTCTGTTCTTCCTGTCACCACACCTTATATGGGGTTGGTCTGACACCGATTTCACGTGACTGTTTGGTCACACACTGGGAAGATGATGATGTAACCATTTATTATAATCATGGACAACATACTCTACAGTTTAAACCATTCCCAAGATATGCCTTTGTCAATCAGTGCAGTCTCTGACAAAAATCCCCAAACAAAACATAAATCCAAAAACAAAAAAGAAAATCCAAGATCCAAAAGCAGAACTGAAATCTACCAAAAAATATATTATAAAAAATTCTACGTATAAAAAAAAAAAAAATCTTACTCATCTATGTTTTCTTACGGTTTTCAGTTTTGCCTTTTCAATCCACAGTTTTTGTTTGTTTGTTTTGTTTTGTTTTTGTTTAGTCATGTGAGGGCGGGGGTAAGAAGAGGATTTCTATTGGACCATCAGAGTTGGAGTGACAGCTCATTTTACAGCTCACACACACCCATTCTTAATGCATCATCCTGATGCGCTTTGTGAGAATAGACAACGAGGAAAGGGTTAACAGTAAGACGGCAGAGCAGAAAAGGTGGGGGCCAAGTAGAAGGCAGAGCAGAAAAGGTGGGGGCCAATTAGTGTAGTGAGTGGAGAAGGACTGTATTTCAAGATAAGAGGAGACAGTGAGGCCCGTATTTTAGCAGGACGGGCCTAGACTAACTGGCAAAAACAGGGAATATCTGGTTTTCAGTCAAGGTCAGGGTGCGTCCAACTATATTTGCAGACAGAATAGCAGACACAGGCAGACTGGTAGAGAGAACTGGGGCGTCACAGTCTTCTCCACTCTCCTTGTACTCAAGCTTTGCGGGGTATAAGCTAAGGTAAACTGCTATTATTGCAATTATTGCTTAAAGGTTGATGAACCATATGCGTGATAACCTAAAGATATTCTGAGTGAATTAAATACATTTTAACTAAACAACTGTCTCCACTTGTGTTCCTTCCTCTGGGATAACGGACCCGATGAGAGAAAGTACCTAAGTAGGTATTTTTCAACAATTTGGGGGCTCGTCCGGGATCCCAAGAAGGGCCAACAAGGTAATTTGGACAAAAAGAGGACGCACAGAATCCTGGTCAATACAACAAGCAGCCGCTAAACTAAGGTAAGCAGAACCTGTTACGACTAATCTGTAATATTGGAAGGACTAAATCAAGTTGTATTGACCAAGGGTATATTGTGTTTTCATAGAAAAGAGATGACTGGAAACTAACCTGATATATGAAGAGAGATGACTGGAAACTAACCTGATATATGAAGAGAGATGACTGGAAACTAACCTGATATATGAAGAGAGATGACTGGAAACTAACCTGATATATGAAGAGAGATGACTGGAAACTAACCTGATATATGAAGAGAGATGACTGGAAACCAACCTGATATATGAAGAGAGATGACTGGAAACTAACCTGATATATGAAGAGAGATGACTGGAAACTAACCTGATATATGAAGAGAGATGACTGGAAACTAACCTGATATATGAAGAGAGATGACTGGAAACTAACCTGATATATGAAGAGAGATGACTGGAAACTAACCTGATATTTGAAGAGAGATGACTGGAAACTAACCTGATATATGAAGAGAGATGACTGGAAACCAACCTGATATACAGTGGGGCCAAAAGGATTTAGCCAGCCACTGATTGTGCAAGTTCTCCTACTTAGAAAGATGAGAGAGGTCTGTAATTTTCATCATAGGTACACTTCAACTATGAGAGACAAAAATGAGGAAAAAAATCCAGGAAATCACATTGTAGGATTTTTAAAGAATTTATTTGTAAATGATGGTGGAAAATAAGTATTTGGTCACCCACAAACAAGCAAGATTTCTGGCTCTCACAGACCTGTAACTTCTTCTTTAAGAAGGTCTTCTGTCCTCCACTCGTTACCTGTATTAATGGAACCTGTTTGACCTCGTCATCTGTATAAAAGACACCTGTCCACAGCCTCAAACAGTCAGACTCCAAACTCAACCATGGCCAAGACCAAAGAGCTGTCCAAGGACACCAGGAAGAAAATTGTAGACCTGCACCAGGCTGGGAAGACTGAATCTGCAATAGGCAAGCAGGTTGGTGTGAATAGATCAACTGTGGGAGCAATTGTAAGAAAATGGAAGACATACAAGACCATTGATAATCTCCCTCGATCTGGGGCCCCACGCAAGATCTCATCCCGTGGGGTCAAAATGATCATGAGAACGGTGAGCAAAAATCCCAGAACTACACGGAGGGACCTGATGAATGACCTGCAGAGAGCAGTGACCAAAGTAACAAAGGCTGCCATCAGTAACACACTACGCCGAGAGGGACTCAAATCCTGCAGTGCCAGGCGTGTCCCCCTGCTTAAGTCAGTACATGTCCAGGCCCGTCTGAAATTTGCCAGAGAGCATATGGATGATCCAGAAGAGGATTGGGAGAATATCATGTGGTCCGATGAAACCAAAATAGAACTTTTTGGTAAAAACTCGTCGTGTTGGGAGGAAGAAGAATGCTGAGTTGCATCCCAAGAACACCATACCTACTGTGAAGCATGGGGGTGGAAACATCATGCTTTGGGGCTGTTTTACTGCAAAGGGGACAGGACGACTGATCCGTGTTAAGGGAAGCACCAAATTCCTGGGGGTGCACATCAGTGAGGACCTCTCCTGGGCCACCAACTCTGCAGCACTGGCGAAGAAAGCCCAGCGGCGCCTCTACTTCCTCCGTAAGCTCAAGAGAGCGAAAGTCACCAGACCGATTCTGAACACTTTCTACCGGGGCACCATTGAAAGCATCCTGTCCAGCTGCATCACTGTGTGGGGAGGTAGCTGCACTGCACATAGCAGGAAAGCGCTGCAACGCATTGTGAACACAGCTGGAAGGATCATTCGTGCCCCACAGAATCGGTCTGCCCCACTCCCCTCCCTGCAAGACACATACATCACCCGCCTCACCCGGAAAGCTACCTCAATTGCGAACGACACCAGCCACCCAGCACACAGTCTATTCAGCCTCCTGCCCTCTGGAAGAAGATACAGAAGCCTCCGTTGCCGCACTGCCAGACTCAGAAACAGCTTCATACATCAATCTGTCAGGGAACTGAATTCTCTCCCAAACACGACCAGAAGACGAGAGAACCAGACGACCACAAGACCAGAGAGGGGACCAGAGAACCACAAGACCAGAAAGTGGACCAGGGGACCAGAGGACCAGAGGACCAGAGGACCGGAGGACCGGAGGACCAGAGGACCGGAGAGCCACAGGACCAGAGGGTGGACCAGGGGACCAGAGGACCAGGGACCGGAGGACCAGCGGACCGGAGGACCAGAGGACCACAGGACGGACCGGAGGACCAGAGGACCAGAGGACCAGAGGACGGACCGGGGGGGACCAGCTTGATTCTTCCCAGTCAAAACCACCAACACCCTCTGGATGGACACTGAACACATGGACTAGCTCAATCCAGCTCAGTTTAAACAGCAGCACTGGTAGTTCTGCACTACCACAACCATAACTTACACATCAACTTATGCTGCTAACCTAACTTATACATACTACAAACAAACTTACAGTAACATATGCTGCTACCCCTAGCAATATATTGTAGACTATACACTTCTGCATATATATATGCATATATATAATTTTATTGGCCATCTTTTAGCTTTAGTATATATGTCTTATCTGTGTTTGAATGTGCACTTTATACGTTTACCGCAAGAGTGTGGGAAACGTCTTTTCGATTCCTTTGTATGTCTCAACATGTGAAGAAATTGACAATAAAGCTACTTTGAATGGAAGGGTGGAGGGGATAGGGGGGGGAAAAAAAGTTGATGGAATTAAAATTAAATTGAGTAAAGAATGAACGGGGCCATGTATCGTGAGATTTTAAGCCAAAACCTCCTTCCATCAGTGAGAGCATTGAAGATGGAACGTGGCTGGGTCTTCCAGCATGACAATGATCCCAAACACCGCTCGGGGCAACGAAGGAGTGGCTCCGTAAAAAGCATTTCAAGGTCCTGGAGTGGCCTAGCCAGTCTCCAGACCTCAACCCCATAGAAAATTTGTGGAGGGAGTTGAAAGTCCGTGTTTCCCAGCGACAGCCCCAAAACATGACTGCTCTAGAGGAGATCTGCATGGAGGAATGGGCCAAAATACCAGCTACAGTGTGTGCAAACCTGGTGAAGACTTCAAGGAAACGTTTGACCTCTGTCATTGCCAACAAAGGTTATGTTACAAAGTATTGAGTTGAACTTTTGTTATTGACCAAATACTTATTTTCCACCATAATTTACAAATAAATTCTTTAAAAATCCTACAATGTGATTTCCTGGATTTTTTTTCTCATTTTTGTCTCTCATAGTTGAAGTGTACCTATGATGAGAATTACAGACCTCTCTGATCTTTCTAAGTAGGAGAACTTGCACAATCAGTGGCTGACTAAATACTTTTTGGCCCCACTGTATGAAGAGAGATGACTGGAAACCACCCAGACAGACCCTGCCCTCTCTCACACAGGGGCAGAGACACGTAGGTATTGCTATCTAAACAGTGGATTGAATGTCTCTATCCTAGATTTAAGTAGCAGAAACCATGCTTACCATGCATCTCACTCTCTCACACAAACACACCCATGGGGGAAATATGTCTGTTTGGTTTGTAACATGTTAACTAGGGATAGCATTTTAATTAGCATTTTGAGCTACACTTTGATCTGCATTTGGTGTATTTTGTTTTCTCTAACAATCTAGGAAACATTCGTTTTTCACACTTTCTACCATCATGACAGCCATGAATGAAATGATTGTATGTCTTTGTGTTTAGATGCTTTACAGAGAGCTGGAATAACAGAATGCAGTCCCAGGATAACTTCACTGATCCGTTTAAGCTAACACCACAAGAAGAAAGAGAAGGTTTAGGGTTTGCAGTTCTAACTGTGACTTCATGTTTTATCTTCCTGTATGTCAACGGGGTCACGCTGTACACCCTGAGGAGTAAGCCAGTGTTCAGGGAGACCCCTCGTTACATTTTCCTTTACAATCCACTATTTGCTGACACTTTTCAGTTAGCTTTGAGCCAAATTATGTATTTACTGGCTTTAGCCAGCCCGCCAATGGTGCGCTTTGTGTGTGGTATCATTACTGCGTTTACTATTCTGACGGTTGATACATCCTCTCTTACCCTGGCTGTGATGTCACTGGAGAGATATGTGGCTGTGTGTTACCCACTGAGGCACGCTACCATCGTCACCATTAGAGGTACAGGGGTGGCCATTGCTGTGGTTTGGGGCATCTGCTCTGCAAACACTCTCATTAGATTTATTATGCTCGTAATATTGAACTCCACACCCATGAATGAATTATTGAGGGATTTTTGTATAAAAGAAATTTTTTTTCATCAGAAAATATTCTCAAATTTTGATGATGGTTTCACATGCTTTTTCTTTGTATCAGTGGGTGTGATAATCATCTTCTCCTATTTTGGTGTGATAGTTGCAGCCAGGTCTGCTTCCTCTGACAAAGCCTCCACCAGTAAGGCTCGTAAAACAGTGCTGCTGCATCTCATCCAGTTGTTCCTCAGTCTATCCACTACTTTGATCTCCACAATAATTATAGGTGTTGCGAGGGCAGGAGCAAACAGAGAAACACTCATACGTCTTCGTAATAGTCTTTTTGTACTTTTTGTCATCCTCCCAAGGTGTCTGAGTCCTCTGATTTACGGCCTGAGAGATCAAACTATCAGACCCATGCTCTTGCACCACCTTAGTTGTCATATTAAACAATCAAACAGGACAATCGTTGTCCCCAGCAAGATAAAATGACAACAAAAGAGAAAACATTTATTTTTCCTAAAGGTTTATTCTACCCCTCTCCTCATCAAGGTAAACTTGTCCAGAGTGTCTCCCAGTGTCCCCTGTATATTCACAGAAGATTCTGAGAAACTGGTTGATGAGAGGAAATGCCTGAAATAGGCTTTGTGAAACAATTCATCCACACATTAAGGACTTCTGTTGATCAAACTTGAATAGGAGAGTTCTATTAATGCCCAATTCTTTAACCCACAATTTTGTCACATCATGACTTCAGAATATGTTTGTGGTTTCCTAAAGGACATGACTCGCCACTTTGTATGCTGTATCCTGTTCTGTAACTTATAAACTCTGACCGTCAACTCGTTCGTATTCTAAGACTGACAAACCTTACACCAAGAGCCCTATGAAAGAGTGGAAGAAATATTAATTTGCACTTCCTGATTTAGCTTACTGTTGGAGTTGATTATGAGGGCTTTCTGGACAGAAGACAATAACAAATGCTTTAAGTAAAACTCATGTAATCCTAGTAACAATATTAATAATCCTAGTATCAATATTAATATACTAGTATCAATATGCCTTTTTGAAGCTTAAGTGCCTGTTCCACTCTTGTGAGTGGGCTAGAATCAGTTGCTGATTGCGATATGAACAGACTGAAAAAAAAAAAAAGATCTTTCGCTCATCTTGATCCCCCTGATCTTTTATATGTCGATTTTTTCACTGAGAAATTAACATGTGTTAATCTTTATTAATCTCCTTTTAAAATTGGGATTAAAAGCAAACTATTGTATTATCTGGGCCCACTGTATATCTTTGGAATAACCACCTAACTACAAATATCTACCAAGTCAACAGTAAATTGAATGTACACCTCTATGTATTGCGTTTCTGATCTTTTCAAATGGTACAGTATTTATTATTATTATTATTCTTATTACATAAAAGAAACAACAGAGAGTAATTGCATAAACATTAGACTTCAGGTCAGATAAGATCATGTTATTGTTGTGCTTTTGGCTTTAATTTATGCCAGGGCCAAGATAACCTCCCCTCTAAAGATCACTACTAGTTTAGAAGCACAAGTGAACATAGTACAGTACTTCAGCCACACAAGGGGGTCTTTAACAAGGTTAAGACGAGAAAAAAAACGGCTTTATCAAAACAGGTTATCTATGTTCTTTTTTTCTCAATTTCATCGTCACTAAGTGGGATTGACTCAAACAAAAAAGTATGGGGCCCAGCAAAACCTAAACATGACCATTGGCTCCTATAAGTATAATTAACATGGGTTAGAGGGGATGAGAGGGGATGAGATAGATTGATAGTCCAGGTATACGCTCTTGACAAAATCTCGTAAAGGTACTGTAAATGGGAACACTTTGTTAAGACAGATAGAGCATTTATTCATTTTTAGTTAGTCTAATGCATCCAAAAAGGTGAAAGGTCAAATCCCTAAGAAGCCAATTGATCAAATTCAATAGAGCTTCTAGAGTGCTCGAGTAAAGATCTTCCCAGTGGACCATCCGACTTCTACACGCTATTAATGCATATCTACCATTTTCAGTTAATAGTTTGCTGCATACAAAAGGTGAAAGTTCAAATCACTTCTGTAAGGTTTGCTATGTAACATGAGTTGTTAAATGTCAACTTTGTTCAAGTGAACACAAAGTTAATATGACTGAGAGGCCACATTCCCCTCGAGATCACCGAAGCTGTCGTCCCCTGGGCCCCATTAAGACTTATTCATAATTCATCCACCAACAACTTTGTTCTTCTGGGTCATAATTACAGCTGACTGGCTCTTTTTACAAGTTGTTATTTGGGGTTACTGTAGGTCAGTGACTGGGGGCAATTTGTTTGTGTGGTGATGTAAGGTTAAACAGTTTCTTGGAGAGGCCTGTAAAATGAAGATAAAAAAGCAAAAAGCAGTGGCACATACTGACCGATGTTGCTAAGGTTTACGTTGGTGCAAAGAACCCACAGGACGTCACATAAAGGAGAAATATAAAACGTCCGACAATCTGAGACCATAGGATTGTGTGGGGGTCGGCCAACATCACAGAAAGCTATTGTTATATGAGGGGTGATAAATGCCAGCACACATGCACGCAACCGTAAGCAACGTAGGTGTTGATTGTGTGTGCATGCGCGCCTGCATATAGCCAACGCACGCGCGTGTTAATAACGCCTGCAAGAGGTTGTGTATTGCTAATACATAACTGACGTGGGTGGTAATAACGGTTTGGCTGCTATGTGGGATTACGCTAAGCTATCGCTTTGTAGGTACAAGAACAAATTAGCTAGCTAACGTTACCTAGCTGATTTATACAAGCAAAAAAAGATTTCCTTATGTTAGCTTGCACGGCATACAGCAACATCTACAGCCTCAAATTGAGCCACAAATCTAAATGTTTGTTTTTCAACAGGGCATATTGAATTAGGTAGTTAGCTACTTACTCAGCTGTATCTGCCTCCTTGGCCCAGCAGGTCTCAGCTGTCTCTTCCAGATCAACTTCTATATTTTAAAATAGGTCTGCTGCCACTGTCCACTATCAGTATTTGCAAAAAACGTTCCTGCTCAGTTAGTTACATACATTCATCCATATTCTTGGCTGAAGGGTGTCACACTTGACAGCAGAAACTGTGCGGTGCCACTCAGTGTATTTCAGCATGTACTGTTTATCTCTGATACTACCGGTAGGCAAATACACCAGCAGCTAGAGTCCAGTTGCTACGTACTCCATCCCTTGGAAGTTCCTCCTAGCTACATTTCGGTTCAAATAAACACGAGTAAATTTCCCTGTCCGACAAAAATATTCAACTCCAAGTCATGATCTTTTCTAGGTGTATAGGATCACAGAAAATCGCCCCTAAATTGAATTCCCGCATTCTGATATAGGCCTACATCACTCAAAGAACCAGGAAAGGCTAGAAATGGCTGTCGTATTAAAATGTAGGCAAATTACGGTCAGTGACGCACTAGAGAGTAATTTTCTAAACTAGTTTTGCTGTTTGGTTGCCAAACAATAAATGATGGTGTTACATGTAAAGTACAACACTGGTATATGATGGAAAACATATCAAAACATCCAAAATCAGTGAAGTATCAATTTCAGTAGGTTGCATTTTAAAATTCAAAGTCCAGGCTACTGACCAAATTGAGACATGTGATGTTGTCACGTGAAGTGGGGGCCGAAACTAACCTGATATATGAAGAGAGATGACTGGAAACCACCCAGACAGACCCTGCCCTCTCTCACACAGGGGCAGAGACACGTAGGTATTGCTATCTAAACAGTGGATTGAATGTCTCTATCCTAGATTTAAGTAGCAGAAACCATGCTTACCATGCATCTCACTCTCTCACACAAACAAACCCATGGGGGAAATATGTCTGTTTGGTTTGTAACATGTTAACTGGGGATAGCATTTTAATTAGCATTTTGAGCTACATTTTGATCTGCATTTGGTGTATTTTGTTTTCTCTAACAATCTAGGAAACATTCGTTTTTCACACTTTCTACCATCATGACAGCCATGAATGAAATGATTGTATGTCTTTGTGTTTAGATGCTTTACAGAGAGCTGGAATAACAGAATGCAGTCCCAGGATAACTTCACTGGTCCGTTTAAGCTAACACCACAAGAAGAAAGAGAAGGTTTAGGGTTTGCATTTCTAACTGGGACTTCATGTTTTATCTTCCTGTATGTCAACGGGGTCATGCTGTACACCCTGAGGAGTAAGCCAGTGTTCAGGGAGACCCCTCGTTACATTCTCCTTTACAATCTACTATTTGCTGACACCTTTCAGTTAGCTTTGAGCCAAATTATGTATTTACTGGCTTTAGCCAGCCCGCCAATGGTGCGCTTTGTGTGTGGTATCATTACTGCGTTTACTATTCTGACGGCTGATACATCCTCTCTTACCCTGGCTGTGATGTCACTGGAGAGATATGTGGCTGTGTGTTACCCACTGAGGCACGCTACCATCGTCACCATTAGAGGTACAGGGGTGGCCATTGCTGTGGTTTGGGGCATCTGCTCTGCAAACACTCTCATTAGATTTATTATGCTCGTAATATTGAACTCCACACCCATGAATGAATTATTGAGGGATTTTTGTACAAAAGAAGTTTTTTTTCATCAGAAAATCTTCTCAGATTTTGATGACGGTTTCACATGCTTTGTCTTTGTATCAGTGGGTGTGATAATCATCCTCTCCTATTTTGGTGTGATAGTTGCAGCCAGGTCTGCTTCCTCTGACAAAGCCTCCACCAGTAAGGCTCGTAAAACAGTGCTGCTGCATCTCATCCAGTTGTGCCTCAGTCTATCCACTACTTTGATCTCCACAATAATTATAGGTGTTGCGAGGGCAGGAGCAAACAGAGAAACACTCATACGTCTTCGTAATAGTCTTTTTGTACTTTTTGTCATCCTCCCAAGGTGTCTGAGTCCTCTGATTTACGGTCTGAGAGATCAAACTATCAGACCCATGCTCTTGAACCACCTTAGTTGTCATATTAAACAATCAAACAGGACAACCGTTGTCCCCAGCAAGATAAAATGACAACAAAAGAGAAAACATTTATTTTTCCTAAAGGTTTAATCTACCCCTCTCCTCATCAAGGTAAACTTGTCCAGAGTGTCTCCCAGTGTCCCCTGTATATTCACAGAAGATTCTGAGAAACTGGTTGATGAGAGGAAATGCCTGAAATAGGCTTTGTGAAACAATTCATCCACACATTAAGGACTTCTGTTGATCAAACTTGAATAGGAGAGTTCTATTAATGCCCAATTCTTTAACCCACAATTTTGTCACATCATGACTTCAGAATATGTTTGTGTAATACTGTATAATAATATAGATATATTATATATATTATATATTATATATTATATATATATATATATATATAATATAATAATAATGTATCAATAATCATCAGTTAATTTCACGCCGTCACAGCGTTCCAGTGTCAAACTCAAAAAGCAAAAGGAGTCACGTGACGTCCGGAGCTCCATATTAATAATACTAGTATCAATATTGCCTTTTTTAAGCTTAAGTGCCCATTTCACTTTTGTGAGTGGGCTAGAATCAAGTGCTGATTAAGATATGAACAGACTGAGAAAAAAAAATAGATTTTTCGCTCATTAATGAAATGAACCTGTGTTAATCTATATTAATCTCCTTTTAAAATGATTAAAAGCAAACTATTATACTATAAATATTATCTGGGCCTACTGTATATCTTTGGAATAACCATCTAACTGCAAATATCTACCATGTCAACAGTAAAATGAATGTACACCTCTATGTATTGTGTTTCTGATCTTTTCAAATGGCACAGTATTTATTAACAACAGAGAGTAATTGCATAAACATTAGACTTCAGGTCAGATAAGATCATGTTATTGTTGTGCTTTTGGTTTTAATTTATGCCAGGGCCAAGATAACCTCCCCTCTAAAGATCACTACTAGTTTAGAAGCACAAGTGAACATAGTACAGTACTTTAGCCACACGAGGGGGTCGTTTGACAAGGTTGAGCCGAGAAAAATATACGGCCTTATCAAAACAAGGCATCTATGTTTGTTTTTTTTATCAAATTCATCGTCACTAAATGGGGTTTACTCAAGCCAAAAAGTATGGGGCACAGCAAAACCTAAACATGACCGTTTGGCTCTTGTAGGTATAATTAACATGGGTTAGATGGGGATGGGATAGATTGAGAGTCCAGGTATACGCTCTTGACAAAATCTCGTAAGGTACCGTAAATGGGGACACTTTGTTAAGACAGATAGAGCATTTATTCATTTTTAGTTAAGAGTGTAATGCATCCAATAGAGCTTCTAGAGTGCTCGAGTAAAGATCTTCCCAGTGGACCATCCGACTTCATCACGCTATAAATGCATATCTAACATTTTCAGTTAATAGTTTGCTGCATACGAAAGGTGAAAGTTCAAATCACTTCTGTAAAGTTTGCTATGTAACATGAGTTGTTAAATGTCAACTTTGTTCACGTAAACACAAAGTTAATATGACTGAGATGCCAAATTCCTCTCGAGATCACCGTGGCTCTCGTCCCCTGTTCCCCATTAAGACTTATTCATAATTCATCCACCAACAACTCTGTTCTTCTGGGTCATAATTACAGATGACTGGCTCTTTTTGCAAGTTGTTATTTGGGGTTACTGTAGGTCAAAGACCGAGGGCAATTTGTTTGTGTGGTGATGTAAGGTAAGATAAAAAAAGCAAAAATCAGTGGCACATGCTGACCAATGTTGCTAACGTTTACGTTGGTGCAAAGAACCCACAGGACGTCACATAAAGGAGAAATATAAAACGTCCGACAATCTGAGACCATAGGATTGTGTGGGGGTCGGCCAACATCACAGAAAGCTAATGTTAGATGAAGGGTGATAAATGCCAGCACACAGGCACGCAAGCGTGTCAAATGTACGTGTTGATTGCGTGTGCATGAGCGCCTGCATCTAGCCAACGGCTAACGTGCGTGTTAATGACGCCTGCAAGAGGTCGTGTATTACTAACACATAACTGACGTGGGTGTTAATAACGCCTGCACGAATTTAAGTTTTGTGATGTTATTGTCAACATGCCAAAGCAGAATTCGGCTTATCACTAGGACCAATGATTGAAACCAATTGCTGGAGCAGCTGTACTTGCAAGAATTAGTGCGATAAAAGACAGTTTGATGATCCTCTTTTATTAAAATCCAGTTATTTTCTTGAACAGTTTGGGACTATCTAGCTTCAACACACACAATAGAACAAAAATGCTACGGTTGAGGTGTGACTATATGCTGTGTGCTCCCTTCCCTGCCACTGGCTGCAGCGAATCTGCACAAAGCTAAGGGCGGCAAGACATGTTGGCGAGCGATCTGCCGCCTTTTGCATAAAAATGATCCAATCAGTGTTTAGTTGGCGGAATTCAGTTCTGTTTTCTCGCAAAGACTAGACAGCTGGAGGGAGGCATCTTTGGGAGGTGACAACACCACCTCTAGTGGCCGTCAGATTGGCTGCAACCACCAGAGACGGACTTATTGAGTGCTGCTCCTGGAGTGCTGCATCCATCAGGCTGTACCACTGCCTGGTGGCAGCAGCCACCCCACCCGCCTCCACCCCTTTCCCTGTCGGTAGATCCCTATGTTCCTAAAAAAATAACGTCTGAACGTAATGAACTATGTGAAAACTATTGTTGAACATACAAATGTTGGTTAATATGTGTTAATTGAAGCGCTACCCTGCTTAAATTCATTTAATGTCTAGTTATTATACAGAAAATTATTATCGGCATGTCCCTACCCCTTGATTGCTGAAAAGTAGATGCAATAGTGGATTACCTTGTATTTTTCTTTCATAATGTTCCACTTCTTCATGACCTGTTTGGCTGTAATTTCTAGGCCAGACTTTTTACAAAAACACTGGACAAAGCAAATAAAAAAGGACACCTCAAACACAACACCTATGATGAATTCCCTCTGGTTAGGAAGGAAGACCATTTGCCCCGATTTGCAGTAAGTCAGAGTCAGGGTTTAGCTTCGGAGAAGGTGGCTTTATTTGACATACAAAGACAATTGAAATCCTGCACACAGGTTTTCCTAACTTTCCTCAACGGTGTCCGGCCCCGTTTCTCTCTCGATTCTCTCTTATATAGTATGTCCCCCTTTTGGGTAAGGTCAAAGATCATCCTTACAGGGGATAATTTCCTCCTACCCAGCAAGGACATCTGGCATTCATTATGTGACCCCTGTCTTTTAACTAATGCAGGGTGATATAATTACAAAGGAAGCCTTAGTACATAATCACACAGTCCAGGCCCTGCACCCATGCAAAATACAAAACGCACCTAACCCTAATACTAATAATTCTACATCATTACTATCACTACTACTGACAATAGCGATACTAATAACCTATATAATACACTTATGGTTTGACGTAACCAAACACACTTATCAACCACCAGCCCAAGCATATGAACACGAAGAGTAGACTCTCCCATCCATTTTTTGAGGCATTCCTCCGACCAATAAAGAGCGGCTCATTGACGGCTCGACACTCAATGAGCGCTCTGGTTTCCTCAGATGTCCCTTGATTTAAGTAAAAATGGTACAACATTACTCAGAAAATAATGACAGAAGTATAGTGGTATGAAAATTAAAAATATCTTTCAGTTATGGGCTTGGCTTTCCTCTGCCATTGCACAGTTGATTATTCGGCCAAAGAAATTCTCAGAAGTGAATTTTGTGATGAAACAAGAATCGAAAAATGTTAAACACGTACCGTTGTTGGCCTCTTTGTTTGCTTTCCTGCTCCTAGCTTGAATGCCGAAATGAATACTGGGATGTTTGTTGTATAAAGTGGCCCAGGAATTGTTATCATTTTTGCTCCAAGGGTTCCTTCTCGAAGTCAATGCTTTTTTTTTGTATTATTGGTTTTTGTTTAGATGCCTGACACAAGGTCTGTGGTAAACACAAACTTAAGAGATTTAAATGTTTTGTTCTACAACGTTAAATATGTCAGTAAATGGCCCTATTGTGAATGTTGAAGCTTTTAAGTGTCTTTAAAAAGTCGGTTTCTTACCAGTGTCTAAATGAAACTACAGAGTTTGTCGGGGGTAAGTGCGCAAAATCAAATTACAAGTTGGAAGCGTACTGGTGGTGACGTGGAAGGCATGGGACTCGTTGTTCGTTGCTAGCCTAACGTTAGCTTTCTCCTTCTTGCGATTGCATTTACGCTTCAGAAATCTTATAAGTGCTGTTCGTTTGTAAACATTATCTCGCTGAACAAAACGTGTAAGTGTCATGCAATTTTGTCTGCCACAGAGCTTATTTTCTGCGATTATCGAAAACCCTATGGAGAAATACCATTGGCTTTTTGTCGAGGGAACCCCATTGACAGTATATATGAGTGGACGAAAGGATCGTGACGTCCCCCATTGGTCTGAGGACCACCGTTTTGAAGCCTCGAGTTTGGCATTTTGAAAATCGCCATGTTGGTTTCATAGGCCATCGCCATCTTCTTTTTCTAAATCAGACGTGACGACATTGACCTCGGTAAAATGGGCGTGTCAAAAACACTTCCGGAGATATCAACCGTTCTTGACGAAATGCGAACTTGTGTATTGGGACTAGAGATGTAACGGTATGAACAGTTCATATCACGATACAAATTATCAATATTATCACGGTATAGTTAAAATGTGCTGAAAAGGTTCAAAACGTATAGTATATTCAAACACACTGTCATCATTTCATCAAGTTTTATATTGAAAAACCTAAATAAAATTAGTTTCACCATGCACTTTTTGCTTACATACGAATTACACTATGAAACAAGGCCATCATGTAAACACATTCCATGTGCACGTGTTGATATTAATATAAGACAAAACATGTCAAACTAGTTAAATGATCATGTTCGAACAGCATGTTGTATGTCCGTTCTCTAGGTCTACTTGTGCGTAATGTGCTTGCAGCGCAACATAGCCTGTGGCTGTTAAGCAATCGAAGTTTTATTTTGACCGTTTGTTACGTTCGTGGTATTGATAAATAGTAGCCCCGCGACCCGCACTTTGGTCCGAGGAAAGACACACAAACGACTGGGACGGTGTGTAGCGTACGTCACTGCCATTGTACAGTCTCTCTAGTAATCATGCCCATTACTTTACAGCAGAGGCTTTGTTTTCTTCAGTGCGCTAAAGTGAAGGAAATGATTACAACACAGACTGTTGGCTTTAACGTTTGCTAGCCAAAGCTGTAGTAGCTAGCTAGCTAGCTAGCAAACGTAAACCAGTTAGCAATGTGCGGTGGTTGATATCGTACTACTACTGTTGTTGAATAGTACTTCAATGTGCGTGTAGTTTGTATTTTTCGCGTCTAATGCAACTTGTGTACAGATCCTAACCAATAAGGGTTCTTTTTTTATTAAATTCCGGGTCATGTAACTTTCATACCGCAGCCGAGCGGAGTCCAACCCGGGAATAACCAAAGTTCCGTCATTACATGATTTACCGATCTTTTTGTGGCGCTAGCTTAGTTACCTCAAAAAGGTTAGCATATAGTAGCCAAGCGATTAGCATTACTACTTAATTAGAATGTTTTTAGCATGTGTCTGCTTTGAGGTTTTCCGTGATGTTAGGTTGATGTTATGACAAAAATATTAGCTTTTGTCGTGGCTACTTTGTATACTAAGTTGGCTAATTACTCGTTAAATAATACAATAATTACTTGCTCCCCGAGTTTCCCCTAAATGTGCCCATTAGCTTAAAAGTTGGCATTTAAAAATTACTTTATCAGTAAAGTACCTATGTGGAAATACGTTGATGTTTTTTTTTGTCTTTGCAACCCCTTGAGCCGTGATTCTGTGCCCAGCTTGTTTGCACACACTTCAGCTGGACAGCGACAGAAAAACATATATGCCAACAGCAGGTTTGAGCATAACGTAATGAGACGAGATGAAACGCAAAAAGACTGAGACTTTGGCCCCTAGCAACGATGACACTGACCATGCGACTGTGGCCCCTTCCAGCATCAGCAATGCCGCTGAGCCTGACAACACCATTGAAGTACGGTAGAATGCATTGAGGGTGAGCACAATTACTCCCAGGCCATTTATAGCCAAGGTATCGTGGAACCATGCTCAAATCCAGCCTGCCGAGCTACAGTCAAGGCATTGACAAATGAGTGTGCACAACTTAGAGCTGAGGTTAACTATCTGAAGGAAAAGGTTGATGAGCTGTTTTTGAACGAAGAGGCGTTTAAAGGAAACGAAGAAATGGTACAGGAACCCACAGGCCTTCCAAGCTATGCTAAATTAATGGTAGTCTTTACTTTCTTGTCAGGATCTCTGAAAGCCAGCGCAAGACTGACTTCCTTTCATAGCTTTTTGTTAACACTGATGAGGCTTAATTTACCTTTATGTTTTTTTTGTCTAAGACGAGTGTTGTGAGAATGTTTAATAGTACATTAAATGTCATGTATTTTAGACTGTCACCACTTATAGTTTGGCCATCAAAAGAACAAATTCAGGTCACTCTGCCCATGTGTTTCAGGGCTAACTTTAGGAACTGCACTTCTATCGTGGACTGTTTTGAAATTTTCATCCAGAAGCCAAAGAACTTGAATGCTTGTGCACAGACATACTCTCACTACAAGCATCACAACACTGCTAAATACCTCATTTCATTAACACCACAAGGTGTTACATCCTTCGTATCCAATGGCTGGGATGGACACACAAGCGACCAGCACATCAAAGAAAACTGCTCATATCTTGAGAAATTGTCACCAGGAGATGTTATTCTTGCAGATAAAGGCTTCAATGTTAAAGATAAAGTTGGCCTGTATTGTGCACAATTAAGAATACCAGCATTCACCAAAGGCAAGCAGCAACTGCATCCATTGGCACTAGAAGCAACAGGGGGACTTGCTGCTGTCAGGATCCACGTGGAAAGAGTCATCGGCCTGATCAGGAACAAATACCCCATCCTTCAGTCTACCATCCCACTGTCTCTCTGCCAAGCAGCTGCTCAAGGGCAACCTACCTCCCTTGACAAGATGGTAACAGTTTGCTGTGCTCTTTGTAATATTTGCCCATCTGTTGTTCCCACAGTATAGACGGACAGTAGTTGCTTAGCATGTCTTTCTTATCTTTAAAATGAATGAATACATTACAATTTTCCCTCTTAAAGTAAGAAACATTACTTTTTTGCCCAGTTTTGGTTCCTTGGGTCTATTGTTGTTTAAATACTCGTGTAAACTGTGGCTACAATGCAATAATATACTATTGAGGAAATAACAGGGCCATCAATCATGAAAAAATGATTGGACATTTTAAACTGTTTTGTTAACTTAATTTGCTTCTTGCACTCTAAGTATGTCAAACTCTTTGGTACCGTTCAGCTTCAGATAAGCTCTTTTTGCTTACATTGTTCAGATGTGTAAGAGAGGACGTCTGCGTTATGAACCGGCTTATACCAGTAACATCCCTCAGGTGTCTGCTCAGAGGTTGCAGTGGTACAGTAAACCATTTACCCAACACCTCTGGTGGTATCCCTGTTCTAATGAAGTCAACCACCTTCAAGAACGCATCATCAAAAGAAGGGCTATCAAACAGGATACGCTGTATCAACATTTCTTGAGGTGTCCACACAACAAAATCACAATATGTTACCTCTGCTACATGCATTTGGGCCTGCCCTTGATGCATGTAACTGTGTGTTTTGTGTTGAGCCTGGGAAAGATTGACCTGTTAAGTGAAAAATGCAGCACGTTAATACAATTTTGAATTGAACTCTAGAATTGCTGTGTCTTATCAATGCTAAACTCTCCTGAGCTTGTTCAAATGCATAAACCAAATGACTATTGAACTTGTTTGGTAGTCTACTGTTTTAGAAATGAGAAAAGACATATGGCCACCATAGTCTTTATGGAAAACGTCCAGTAGTTAATTTCCAGCCATTACGACAGCTACATTAGTGGCTGTTTCTTAGGACATTTCTTCCATCTGCGGTGCACCTAAACTACATAAAACAAAACACAATAACAACTTTCTTTAACACATTTTGAATTTTAATTACAAATGTGTAATACAATTTGAGAAGATTACACTAGCAATGGTTATGGTAAATGATTGATCAGAAATAGACACAGTAGCATTATTGGAATCAAAATCTCAACAGTCAATTCAATTTGTAAAATGAGCAGAATACCAGGCTTATAAAAGCTGGTTAATGTCACTTTGATATCATTTGCAATTTTGAAACAAGTGAGCCTTTCTCTGTGTGAAATGTCAATGGCAGGCTCATCAGAGCAGACGTTTTCCTTAAGCTCGATTGTAAGCATTACCAAATACTGAGTTGTAGTGATTGGTATTGAAAATGTATTATGATTACAAAAAAAAATACCACACATGGCCTCTAATATCTCTTCCACCGACTTCATCTGGATGCCATCTGCTGTGACTGTTGATTTGAGGACATTAAACCATGACACAAAGGAAGATTTGGTCATATTACTTGCATCATACAAAATTGTGTACCTGTGTAATAAGGTTGAATGACAAGTTACATATCTAATAGATATAAAGTAAATGGGTATGTCATTGTGTCTCTACAGATACATCATACCATAGAAGCTCAGACACAGTGATTAAAAACTGGAATTAAATGTTTTTTTCAACCTCTGCTAAATATGTTATGAACAATTTTGAAATGTAAAGTAAGCTGGATTTAGCAAAAAGTTGAGGGGGGGTTAAGCCTGCCAAATATCATCCACCTGTGAAGACGCTAGCTTTAAGCGAACCTTTTCAAAAAGTTTATTTCTGTGTGTCATAAACATATCGGATATGCAAAGGTAAAATTCTTTTTATCAAAGCTGATATGCAATCTGGAAATCACAGCAGGGGCTCAAATTCACAACCTTCTGATTTTTGACGAGATGCGGTGTCCCCATTCATTTCATTAGGACGAGAAAAAACCCTGAAATATCAATAAAAGAATTGCTCAAGCGCTGGTCAGTTATCTGTATGCAGGCACAGTACACAGCATTAGGATGGACTTGTTAACTTAGTTTGCTTTGTTAGCTGTTTTAAAGAGATCTAGATGGGCTTGCGTCATTCTGAAGCTATCACATAATAATCTGTATAGCACATTTAACAAGTGCAGCTCAATGTGCCTCACATGACAAAGAAATGAAATACATCTCTTTAACAAAATCCTCATCTAAAAAGTGTTAAAGTATGGAGATCCCACTAGGAGGTAGATCGGGTCCTGTTGCCTGTCAAATGGGAGGAAAACTACACTGTTTGATGAAGAGATGAATGGCTCAATCCGTACAGTGTGTTTTTAGTAGGTTATGTCATCCATTTCCCAGTGTTTGACCAAACAGTCACGTGAAATCGGTGTCAGACCAACCCCATATAAGGTGTGGTGACAGGAAGAACAGACAGACCAACCCCATATAAGGTGTGGTGACAGGAAGAACAGACAGACCAACCCCATATAAGGTGTGACAGGAAGAACAGACAGACCAACCCCATATAAGGTGTGGTGACAGGAAGAACAGACAGACCAACCCCATATAAGGTGTGGTGACAGGAAGAACAGACAGACCAACTCCTACCCTCACACACTGAGAGCAGATTAGATTGTTTCTCTCTCTTTCTCCCTCTCTTCCTCTCTGACTGCTGAGTCACAGAGTCACACTTTGCACACATCTCTCTCCCTCCCTTCCCTCCCTTCTCTCAACCACACACAGATCTATGATTCAATAGTTCTGCCTGCCAGTTAGGCACTGATGTTTTTTCATATGCATGAGTGTGTATTTTGTCTATATTGCCGGCTTAGTAATGTTTTTGTTTTTGAAATGTGCAAAGTATAATTTACTGTATTCTGGGTGTTATAACAATGATTGTAATATAATAGTTGCAAGGCTGTGTGTTGAGGTAATTGTCAGACGTGCAATAACAAAACAACTATCGAATGTCAATATTACTGCAGCCTTTGACAGAAAAGGAGATGCATGAATGAGACAGAACTGTCTGTATGGATAACTACTAGTGCTCAGTAACCAAGCACAGGGGCAGTGACACAACTCAATAGATGAATGAGACAGAACTGTCTGTATGGATAACTACTAGTGCTCAGTAACCAAGCACAGGGGCAGTGACACAACTCAATAGATGAATGAGACAGAACTGTCTGTATGGATAACTACTAGTGCTCAGTAACCAAGCACAGGGGCAGTGACACAACTCGATAGATTGGTCATGGATGTTGCCTTTTTATTACTCGCTAGTAAAATAGCTTGAACAAATGGAAAAGGGGCCTATGTGTGAAACGTTCAGCCATGGTATCTTTATAAATGATGAATAGAGTTGTATATGTTAAGATTATATTATATATGCTTGTCTGTTTATAAATATCAATACCAGACATGGCGGGTAATATAACACAGATGAAAATCAACGTCACTGTTGAGCGTTTTGTTGGCCTAGTGGAGGACGGTTTTTACCGTTTCTTAACTGTTTCCTCATGTTTAACGTTCCTTTATGTCAACGGGGTCATGCTGTTCACTCTGAGAAGCAAGCCAATCTTCAAGGAGACCCCTCGCTACATTCTGCTGTACAATCTACTATTAGGAGACACCTACCAGTTAGTAATAAGCTTCACGATGTACCTACTTGCAATATCACAGCAGCGATTGCTGCGTTCTGAGTGTGCTATCCTAACTGCATTTGGGATCGTGACAGCTGAGGTTTCCTGTCTCACCCTGGCTGTGATGTCACTGGAGAGATATGTGGCTGTGTGTTTCCCACTGAGGGCCGCTACCTTCGTCACCATTAGAGGTACAGGGGTGGCCATTGCTGTGGTTTGGAGCATAACATCTGCAAACACTCTCTTTCGATATATTATGCTCTTCCTTTTGGATTCTACGCCTATGAATAAAATGTTACCCGATTATTGTACAAAAGAAAGCGTTTTTCCTCGGAAAATATTAGCAGCGTATGAGGAAGTTTACACTTGCATTGTCTTTGTATCAGTGGCCGTGATAATAATTTTCTCCTATTTTGGTGTGATGGTTGCAGCCAGGTCTGCTTCCTCTGACAAAGCCTCCATCGGTAAGGCTCGTAAAACAGTGCTGCTGCATCTCATCCAGTTGTGCCTCAGTCTCTCTACAGTTTTGATGTCCCCCATACTAGTAACTGCTGCTACAGCCGGAGCAAACAGAGACACACTCACACGTTTGTATAATATCTTTTTTATGATAATTATCATTTTACCAAGATGTCTAAGTGCTCTCATTTATGGCCTTAGAGACAAAACTATTAAACCTATCATCTTATACCACCTTACCATACCAAGTTTTCATTATAAACACTCTTCTAGGACTACAGTGATCCCCAGAATGTCAAAATAATTTAATTAGAATTAGATTAGATTTGTATTGTTGTTGTTGTCGATACAGTGGATTTGTTGATCAAGGCTGATCTTGTAGTTTTCATCCTGAAGTTTTGTCTCATCCTAAAATATTTGCCCTTTAATTAAATAAAACTTATAATATATACTGTATAATATTAATGATCGAAAATGATTGCCATTGAAGTTTAATTCTGCTTATTCAATTACTATGAAAGTTCCCAGTAAGCAAATTACTGACTTTTAATGTATTTATTTTGCTTTGCAGTTTGCAATTTTATAACGATTGTACTGTAGTGTGTCCTCTTTGTGGAAGAACGAACACACTGCTTTGATGTGATGATGATACCTGTGTCTAATACCATTTAATTTTAACACAACTTTGCTAAATAAGTATTTAATGTATTTGTAACAATATATGATTGCTTTTTGTTGAGAAAGCCAACAGAACAATATTTCTGCCATGGTAAGTGAACTTGTACTGTTCAGCTAGTAAAACATGGCGGCCACAAAAAGTTATTTGTCTCGCTCCAATTAAAATATTTGTTAATCTAGTTTATGAAAGAAAAATAAATTAACACTGGTAATTGCTAGGAAGCTAACAATAAATAATGAAGCAACAGTAAGCGTTCCTGTGACCTTTTTCCACATCTTCATCTCACTATTGGAAGGCGCTGCATAGGTATTCATAGGTGCCGTAACATTAAGTGGGATTTCAACACAAGATACGTTGAGCAGCACCACCGTGTGGCAAAGGTACCACATCGCACATTCGTCAGCGAACATCAGTCCCTTGTCTAAAAAATTGCCATTACAAAATTGTTATTCTTATCAAGCTTAGTTTGTAAACTCCATATGATCTAACCAGCTTTATCATAGATTATTATTTGTATAATAAATTATTTTTCATGTTATATTGGGGAAATATGTCTAAAGAGACTTTAAAATAAAAAATAAACTTATTTTCCATGATTGTATTTAATTATTTACTTGGATTTCTTCTTTACTCGGTTTTCTATCATCTGAGGCAATCCTGAAACCAGATAAGGGCTGGTTCATCAAATCCCATTAAAGTTTTTACACACAGATAATCTGTGATTAACTGGTTATTACTGAGTTGGCCTTTGACAAATCCATAAACAAAGCTGTTCCAAGTTTCCTATCATATTACTTTGATAATATTGTAATATCTATTTGACCAGTAGGTGGCGGTAATGCTCCAAACGTTGGTTTCCAACTGCCAATAAGTATTCAAAGAAGTAGGCGAAGAACAAGTTTCCCTCGTTGATTTAGTGGCTAGCTGTGGTTATTCTATCTAGCGTTAAATGTTTTCCTTATTTTAAAACATTCTGCAGATACGATTATACAACTCTTAATACGGATACAAAAACGGTGCTTTGGTAAGTTTAAAAAAAGCTAGCACTATTTTTTATAGTATTTCATTGATTTTATAATAGCGTTATTTAGCTAACGCGTTGGCTAATCATTTAGCAAGATAACACGAACCCGGGCTAACTTAACGTTGGACAGTAAAGGCTTAAAATATTGCTGCGTACGTAGCGCGCTTTAATGATAATACAGTTATTGAACATAGCTTCGTTCAATTCAGCC
>CM030172.1:1374284-1384284 GCA_017639675.1 Aplochiton taeniatus
TTATTCTTTTAGACAATCCATTTTCTCCACATCAAAGTATTGAGTATCAACAGATATCGCACAAAAGTATTGGAGTCAAAAACAGGATGTTTTAGTTTGGAATGTGGTGTGAAAGTAAAAATTCTCAAATGTAAACACATAAGTTCCTTTCTCAAGTATCTGTACTTTAACGTACAGTAATACAGTAACCCGAGACGTCCTCCTAAGTAACCCGAGACGTCCTCCTAAGTAACCCGAGACGTCCTCCTTAGTTACCTGAGACGTCCTCTTTAGTTACCGAGACATCCTCCTTTGTAAGCAGAGGTCTTCTGTTGTCTTTTTAATCCTGTTTGTCAGGTTTTGTCCAACTAACATGGCTGGTTTTAACAGCAAAACAGTTTATGTCAAACATAACATATACACTAAACAAAGAGTTGTACAAAAAAACAGACTGTATTGGTTGGGCAATTAAATGTCGTGTGTGTGTGTGTGTGTGTGTGTGTGTGTGTGTGTGTGTGTGTGTGTGTGTGTGTGTGTGTGTGTGTGTGTGTGTGTGTGTGTGTGTGTGTGTGTACGTACCAGTAGGTGCTGGTCAGACAACTCTGTTTGGGAACACCCAGAAGCTGGGCACCTCCCTGGGTACCATGGGCTCGTTTGGAGCGCCTGGCTTCAGCACCGGAACCACCTCAATGG
The DNA here is from genome assembly GCA_017639675.1 of Aplochiton taeniatus. Classification (NCBI taxonomy): domain Eukaryota; kingdom Metazoa; phylum Chordata; class Actinopteri; order Galaxiiformes; family Galaxiidae; genus Aplochiton; species Aplochiton taeniatus. Next base: position 1,374,957 of record CM030172.1, read on the forward strand.
GCTTTGGAGCTCCACAGCAGCCTGTCGGTATGTAGCCCCAGGCTGGCTGTCTCTCTGGCGCTCTCTCTCTCTCTCTCTCTCTCTCTCTCTGGCGCTCTCTCTCTCTCTCTGGCGCTCTCTCTCTCTCTGGCGCTCTCTCTCTCTCTGGCGCTCTCTCTCTCTCTCTCTCTCTCTCTGGCGCGCTCTCTCTCTCTCTCTCTCTCTCTCGCGCTCTCTCTCTCTCTCTCTCTCTCTCTGGCGCTCTCTCTCTCTCTCTCTCTCTCTCTGGCGCGCTCTCTCTCTGGCTCTCGCTCGCTCTCTCTCTCTGGCTCTCTCTCGCTCTCTCTCTCTGGCGCTCTCTCTCGCTCTCTCTCTCTGGCGCTCGCTCTCGCTCTCTCTCTCTGGCGCTCGCGCTCTCTCTCGCTCTCGTCCTCTACCCAGACTAACCCTGCCCCCCTCTCCTCCTCAGCTCTGACGGACCCCAGTGCATCGGCCGCCCAGCAGGCTGTGCTCCAGCAGCAGATCAACGCTCTGGCCTACTCCCCCTTTGGAGACTCCCCTCTCTTCAGGAACCCCCTGTCCGACCCCAAGAAGAAGGAGGAGGTAGAGGACACACAGGCATACATACACATGCATCCACGCATGCAGGCATACACAGATACACACACACACACACATTGGCCTCCAGGAGCTAAGAAGTAACACCAATAGAAAGTGTTGTTGGGCTGAACACGTCCTTCCATTAGAATTTGCTGAACGTGACCTTTTCATAAATAATAAGTTATCGATGCCTCTGCTCGTTTCCATGGCAGCGTCTGAAACCGACCAATCCCGCGGCTCAGAAGGCCCTGACCACGCCCACCCACTACAAGTTGACCCCTCGGCCGGCCACCCGCGTGCGGCCCAAAGCTCTGACATCATCATCGGGTGCCACCAAGTCCCAGCTGTTTGACGGGCTGGACGATGACGAGCCCTCACTCACCACCGGAGCCTTCATGCCCAGGTACGCACCTTCATCATCATCATCATCATCATAGTCTATCTGGGCCTTCATGCCCAGGTACGCACCTTCATCATCATCATCATCATCATCATCCATTTAACTTGTGTAATGTTCTTCTAACCAATCAAAGATGCTTTCTTCCTCAACACCACAGTCTTTGTTCCAGTCCAGTCCCTCCCTGTCTAAAGTACTAACATAATCATATATATAATAATAATATAATAAACCTATTTACAGAGTAAAGGACCACTATTCGTCTTAAAAGGTCAATTCGTCTATTAAGCATTTAATAATCCAGAATAGAAAGGTGAACATGAAGCAAATAATCTATTCTGACAATGTACAAAGACAGAAAGGAAATGAATCATTTGGACAGTTTGTTTTTAAATGTAGTTTTGTCCCTGTTCCTCAGCGGGTATAATCTGTAATCTATATTCTATAATCCATAATGTAATCTGTAATCTATATTCTATGATCCATAATGTAATCTGTAATCTATATTCTATAATCCATAATGTAATCTCCACCCTCAGGAAGAGCATCAAGAAGTTGGTTCTGAAGAATCTTAACGGCAGCAGTCTGTACAGCAGTCCTATCAACAGAGAGACTGATGACCTGGCATCACCTCCAGAGTACCCCACCAACACACTCAGGTTAGACACACACACACACACACACACACACACACACACACACACACACACACACACTCACTCGAGGGAATCTTGCTTGACTGTCCGTAGCCTTAACTAGAGCCACATTTCTTTCACTGCAAGGTAATGAGCAAAACCTTGTCAATTTTCAGCTGGCCTTTCCCCCCCCGACTGGCTGACTACTCCATATCCCTGTGGAAAGGCCTTATTATTATTATTAATATTATTATTATTATTATTATTATTATTATATATATTTAACCCTAACCCTACTCCATATCCCTGTGGAAAGGCCTTATTATTATTATTATTATTATTATTATTATTATTATTATTATTATTATTTAACCCTAACCCATATCCCTGTGGAAAGGCCTTATTATTATTATTATTATTATTATTATTATTATTATTATTATTATTATTATTATTATTATTATATTTATTTAACCCTAACCCTACTCCATATCCCTGTGGAAAGGCCTTATTATTATTATTATTATTATTATTATTATTATTATTATATATATTTAACCCTAACCCTACTCCATATCCCTGTGGAAAGGCCTTATTATTATTATTATTATTATTATTATTATTATTATTATTATTATTATATATTTAACCCTAACCCTACTCCATATCCCTGTGGAAAGGCCTTATTATTTTGGAGACAATGATTTGGGTTTCAGTTGAATTACATTTAAAGTTCAAGAAAATCTCTCTCTCTCTATATATGTATGTATGTATGTATGTATGTATGTATGTATGTATATATATATATATATATTTTTTTTTTTTTTTTAAGTTAAATTAAATGCCTGTTTCTAAATTCAATGAGTAATCGTGATTTCAATATTGACCAAAATAATCGTGATTTATGGTTTTTGCCGTAATCGAGCAGCCCTAACACACACACACACACACACACACACACACACAACAGCACTCTCCATAGAGAAACACTCTCCTGACTGTTTCTTTTACTGTTCAATGCAGTGGGAGTTGTTAGGGTAAGGCTCTGATGTACTCATCTCTCTCTCTCTACATCTCTCTCTCTCTACATCTCTCTACATCTCTCTCTCTCAGTATTGATGAGGATGATGTGAGAGAGGTTCTGGCTACTGAGCGTCTGGAGGATGACCCTGAGGACAGCATGCTGTATCCCAGTCTGCTGGTGAAGCCGCTTCCCCAGGCCAACCTGCAGGACACCATCTCTGAGCTCAACGCCCACAAAGCCCACAGGAATGGCCTGGAGGTACACACACACACACACACACACAGACCGAATGTAACCATGTAATTCGTCAATGCCTCAGCCAGTGCTGATCCCGACTGATCTAGCTCATCTAGTTCTATGTTACACTGTAACAGCAACAACGCTCTTAGTGACAGTGTTTTCCTCCAGATGAGCAGTGAGGAGGTGTCTGTCGGAGAGGAGTCCCTGCAGGAGGAGAAGGAGGAGGAGGAGGAACAGGAGCAGAGCCCTCATCCTGCAGGTCTGCACACACACACACACACACACACACACACACACACACACCGTCACAGAGACACACACACCGTCACACACACACACCGTCACACACACACACACACACACACACACACACACCGTCACAGAGACACACACACACACACACACCGTCACACACACACACACACACACACACACACACACACACACACCGTCACACACACACACACACACACACACACCGTCACACACACACACACACACACACACACACACACACACACCGTCACAGAGACACACACACACACACACACCGTCACACACACACACACACACACACACCGTCACAGAGACACACACACACACACACACACACCGTCACAGAGACACACACACACACACACACACACACACACACTCACAGACACACACACACACACACACACACACTCACAGACACACACACACACACCGTCACACACACACACACACACACACACACACACACACACACACACACCGTCACAGACACACACACACACACACCGTCACAGAGACACACACACACACACACACACACACACACTCACAGACACACACACACACACACACACACACACACACACACCGTCACAGACACACACACACACACACACACACACACACACACACACACACACACACACACACCGTCACAGACACACACACACACACACACACACACACCGTCACAGAGACACACACACACACACACCGTCACAGAGACACACACACACACACACACACACACACACACACACACACACTCACAGACACACACACACACACACACACACACACACCGTCACAGACACACACACACACACACACACACACACACTCACAGACACACACACACACACACACACACACACACACACACACACACCGTCACACACACACACACACACACACACACACACCGTCACAGACACACACACACACACACCGTCACACACACACACACACACACACACACCGTCACAGAGACACACACACACACACACACACACACACACACACACACACACACACACACACACACACACCGTCACAGAGACACACCATCACAGAGGCACACACACAGTAATACCTGGCCTCATGAAAGGAAAAGACTTAAGTGCAAGTCTGTACCCTCAAGCTCATGATTGCAAACCTTTTTAGTTTTAAGTTAGCTGCCTCTTTAATTTAAGCTACCTGACAGACAGTGCTAGGTCTCACCTGTGTGTGTGTGTGTGTGTGTGTGTGTGTGTGTGTGTGTGTGTGTGTGTGTCAGGCTTGGTGCTGAGTCGTGTGGGCTACTACACCATCCCCACCATGGAGGAGCTGGCCAAGATGGTGGACGAGAATGGAGACTGTGTGGTGGAGAACTTCACCGTGGGAAGGAAAGGTAACACACCACTTCCTGTTCCTGTGACAGCTGGGTTTGGATTGGATGACCAAACACTTCCTGTTCCTGTGACAGCTGGGTTTGGATTGGATCACCAAACACTTCCTGGTCCTGTGACAGCTAGGCTGGGTTTGGATTGGATCACCAAACACTTCCTGGTCCTGTGACAGCTAGGCTGGGTTATGATTGGATGACCAAACACTTCCTGGTCCTGAGACAGCTAGGCTGGCTTTGGATTGGATGACCAAACACTTCCTGGTCCTGTGACAGCTAGGCTGGGTTATGATTGGATGACCAAACACTTCCTGGTCCTGTGACAGCTAGGCTGGGTTATGATTGGATGACCAAACACTTCCTGGTCCTGTGACAGCTAGGCTGGGTTATGATTGGATGACCAAACACTTCCTGGTCCTGAGACAGCTAGGCTGGCTTTGGATTGGATGGCCAAACACTTCCTGGTCCTGTGACAGCTAGGCTGGGTTTGGATTGGATGGCCAAACACTTCCTGGGTTTGGATTGGGTGTTTCAGGTGCACTCAATTTTTTTAAAGCTAGTATAATCTTGCTCGTTTCAAAATAAGGAATTTTACCTTTCTGTTCTGAAATGACTCCTCAGTTTACTTTTCCAGTTTGTGATTGGTAGCTGTCTGACTGCTCTACTCTGTGATTGGTAGCTGTCTGACGGCTCTGCTCTGTGATTGGCTCTCAGGCTACGGCTCAGTGTTCTTCCCTGGCGAGGTGAACGTGACTGGTTTAAACCTGGACGAGACCGTCCACTTCAGACGCAAAGAGATCATCGTTTACCCCGACGACAAGAACAAGCCCGCTGAGGGGGAGGGGCTCAACAGGTGAGGAGGGGGCGTGTTTTAACAGAGAGTAGACAGGTGAGGAGGGGGCGTGTTTTAACAGAGAGTAGACAGGTGGGGGGGGGGCGTGTTTTAACAGAGTAGACAGGTGAGGAGGGGGGCGTGTTTTAACAGAAGACAGGTGAGGAGGGGGCGTGTTTTAACAGAGAGTAGACAGGTGAGGAGGGGGCGTGTTTTAACAGAGTAGACAGGTGAGGAGGGGGCGTGTTTTAACAGAGAGTAGACAGGTGAGGAGGGGGCGTGTTTTAACAGAGTAGACAGGTGAGGAGGGCGCGTGTTTTAACAGAGCCTAGACAGGTGAGGGGGGGGGGGGGGGGGCGTGTTTTAACAGAGCCTAGACAGGTGAGGAGGGGGCGTGTTTTAACAGAGCCTAGACAGGTGAGGGGGGGGGCGTGTTTTAACAGAGCCTAGACAGGTAAGGAGGGGGCGTGTTTTAACAGAGTAGACAGGTGAGGAGGGGGCGTGTTTTAACAGAGTAGACAGGTGAGGAGGGGGCGTGTTTTAACAGAGAGTAGACAGGTGGGGGGGGGGCGTGTTTTAACAGAGCCTAGACAGTTGAGGAGGGGGCGTGTTTTAACAGAGTCTGGACGGGTGGGTTAAGGGTAGGGTGAGGGAGAGAAGGAACCTAGGATGAATGATTTAAAAAAAGTTGAATTGATTTGAATTACATGATTCGCAGATTTTGATATATATATATATTAATATATATTAATATATAATGAATTGTGCTGAGTGAACGTGTTAAATATACTGCCCCATTTAAACTCTACATTTAACCTGAAAAATAAAAATGTCCTGTCCGTCCCCCCAAACCTCATTCCAATGTATTTAAACATTAAACCTGAAGACATCCTAAACCCCCCCCCCCCCCCTTTTAGGAGAGCGGAGGTGACTCTGGACGGGGTGTGGCCTAACGATAAGACCAGCTGCACCCAGATCAAAAGCTCCGAGCGTCTGGCTGAGATGAACTACGAGGGCCGCCTGGAGAACGCCTCCCGCAAGCAGGGGGCCCGCTTCCTGGAGTACCGCCCCGAGACCGGCTCCTGGGTGTTTGAGGTGAGCAACACACACACACACACGAAGGGCCACACATTCACACACACACACACACACACTGTTTCTCTCTTTTCAATATTTACCAAAATAATCGTGATTATGTTTTTTGCCATAATCGAGCAGCCCTAACACACACACACACACACACACACACACACACACACAACACCACTCCATAGCAGTACCCTGACTGTTTCTTTTACTGTTCAAAGCAATGGGAGATGTTAGGGTATGGCTCTGGTGTACTTCTTTGTCTGTCTGTCTTGCGTCCCTCCTTCATGTGTCATCTTTGACCTTTGACCCCCGTCCAGGTGGCCCACTTCTCCAAGTACGGCCTGCTGGACTCTGACGAGGAAGAGGAGGTCCCTCTGAAAAGCGACCCAAAGAAGCTGAAGACGGTGCCCTCCCTCCCTCCCGGCCTGCAGCAGCCGCTGGCGTCCCAGGCCCAGGTAGAGCTCTCCCACTGCTGTCTGCAGCATCTGCAGCACCATAGCTGCCAGCCCTCCATCTATCCACATGACTGGTAGATCGGCGGAGTATTTCTGCGATGGGGGCGTGGGGGGGGGGGGTAGAATCGCCCCAGGTGTAACCCACCCCCCCTCCGAAACCCAACACACCCCACTGGGACTGGGACGTTTCTGCCACACTCAATCATTAAAAATGAGAAGATGAAATTATATTTTTGTATCCGTGTTGAGTTTTAGAATGATAGTGTGAGGTGGCTTTCTAGTCTTCCATTGTGTGAATCTGTTTGGGTGCAAGGTGTGGTGTTATTCAATGTCAACATTCATTGTTTTATGGGTGATCAGAACATTAGACACTTTAAAGTAATTTCCAAAGTATTCATTTATCATTATGAAGTCAAATTTAAAGTGAAAGGGCGGTCTAGACTTCCAAAGGGAGCGGTGTGTGTGTGTGTGTGTGTGTGTGTAATAAGTGTTCATGCTGTTGCAGCTTCACAGATCTAGTGAGAAGTGTATTGCTGTTTGCAAGCATTGGCCGTTTGCCCTTTCAGTATGCAGTCAGCTGAATTAGAACATTTCTATTATATATGATGTAAAGGGCATTTCAGGGAAATATTTCTAAACATTTAAGATATTATCCTTAGTCATTATATTAGTCATAACTTTTGCCTCGATAAGATGTTTCTTATTATATATCATTGTCTGTTTGGGATGTTTACGGTAACATCCGTTCTTCTGTTTGTTCAAGTAACCTCACATTGTCCATATCTCTATGGTAACCTCTTGATAAGGTGCCTACTTTTCTGATGCAGGGTTTCCGTGGTAATCTCTCGTTGTGGATGTCTCCATGGTATTCTGATGTAGAGTCGGTGTGGGGCATCGACAGATATCATGTGTAACTTACAGTACCATTTCATTTAAACTCGTGAGAAATAAACAGATTTTCAACACAACAACAACAGGCTTCTGTATGTGACTTTGAAATGCGAAGGAGAGACCTCTAGAGCACACAGGTGGTAGATAGGCAGAGTGAACCACAAGATTACTTTATTCGTGTGTGTGTGTGTGTGTGTGTGTGTGTGTGTGTGTGTGTGTGTGTGTGTGTGTGTGTGTGTGTGCGTGCGTGCATGCCTGTGTGTGTAGTCCGCAGTGTTGGACCAGCTGAGTGAACCACATGACTTTATTCAGGTGTGTGTGTGTGTGTGCAGTCCACAGTGTTGGACCAGCTGAGCCGTGTGTCGGAGGTGGACAGTGACATGGCCGACATTACCCAGGATGCCTTGGGGGCGGAGAGCGTGCTGGGTGAAGGGGAGGAGCCTGAGAGCGTCCTGGGGGAGGAGTCAGCGTTGGGGGGGCGTGTCGGAGGTTTCCCCCCCACAGAGCACGAACCAATGTCAGCCTCCAGCCTCGACCTACGACCTCTGGCCTCCAGCCAGATCCCCTCCTCCATGGGCATCAACCCACACACACTCCAGGTAGGTCACACACCTCGACCTACGACCTCTGGCCTCCAGCCAGGTCCCCTCCTCCATGGGCATCAACCCACATACACTCCATGTAGGTCACACACCACGATCTAGAGTGACTGAGTTCACCGTGACTAATCATTCCAGGCAGGTCACACACACACACACACACACACACACACACACACACACACACACACACACACACCGTGACCTACGACCTCTGGTCCCCGACTAGACTGAGTTCACATGGACTAATAACTCCAGGAAGGAACACACCGTGACCTACAACCTCTGGTCCCTGGCTAGACTTTGTTGATGCAGTGTAATGGTGGAGTGTGTGTTTGAGGATGGAGTGTAATGGTGGAGTGTGTGTGTGTGTGTGTGTGTTTCTTTCAGATCATGAAGGCGTCGCTCTTTGCAGATGAGGATGATGATGAAGATGGTGACATGTTCCAGGAACATCGAAAGATGAAGGGCTCTGACTTCACCTCTCCACGCATCCTCCTGCCTGGGACGCAGGGCAGGCCTTCTAGTACGACACACACACACACACACTCCTGCCTGGCACGCAGGGCAGACCCTTCTAGTAACACACACACACACACACACACACAAACAAATAACAATGTCATCATGCCCCCATGTCAATCAGTGTTCTGTCTCAAAGAACTCCTCTCTCTCTTTATCATCTCTCTTTCCATCGCCCTCTATCGTTCTCTCTCTCTCTCTCTCTCTCCCTCCACCCCTCTCACTCTCTCTCTCTCTCCCCCCACCCCTCTCACTCTCTCTCTCTCTCCCCCCCCCCCCCCCCCCCCCCTCCCCTTCTGTGTCCGTCCCTCCAGTCGGCGGTCTCCTCCAGACTCGGTTCAGCTCCGCTCTGTTCTCTCAGCTCCCAGACGTTCCCTTCGGAGGCGCCCCCCCCCTGAAGCTTCC
>CM030172.1:1389284-1409284 GCA_017639675.1 Aplochiton taeniatus
AATCCTGACCTTTGACCTCTCTTCCAGGGGTCGTCAGAAGGTCAGAGGTACGCCTGCGCCCCCCTGCCCCCATACCTGGAGGAAGAAGAGGAGGTCGTGGAAGGGGCGGAGTCTAAACGGCCGCTCTATGATATCTGCTTCCACCTCCTCAAACTCTACAGTGACAGGTAGGACTCTACTTAGGGGATTCATCTTGGTTGTATGTTTGTTTTGTGTTTGTGTGTTGTGTGTGTATTTCTGCCTTTAAACACTAGACACTATAGTCTCAGTTGGTTACCTCTGAATAAATGTTGTGTGTGTGTGTGTGTGTCCAGACACTACAGTCTGGAGCAGCTGCTGGACCCACTGACGGTGACGTGGGAGCGCTTGGATTACCGACTGAGTTGGCACCTGTGGGCGGTGCTCCAGGCTCTGCACTACAGCCACCTCAGCCCCGGGCGCCAGGGCCTCATCCACAGCAGCTACGCCGCCCAGCTGGAGAGCAAAGGACTCTGGGAACAGGCCGTGTTCGTGCTGCTGCACATACCACAGAACACGTATGTAACGTGTTTAAATAAATTCCACAGAACACGTATGTAACATGTTTAAATAAATACCACAGAACACCTATGTAACGTGTTTAAATAAATTCCACAGAACACGTATGTAACATGTTTAAATAAATACCACGGAACACCTATGTAACGTGTTTAAATAAATACCACAGAACACCTATGTAACGTGTTTAAATAAATACAACAGAACACCTATGTAACATGTTTAAATACATACCACAGAACACCTATGTAACATGTTTAAATAAATACCACAGAACACCTATGTAACATGTATAAATACATACCACAGAACACCTATGTAACGTGTTTAAATACATACCACAGAACACCGATGTAACATGTTTAAATAAATACCACAGAACACCTATGTAACATGTTTAAATAAATACCACAGAACACCTATGTAACGGGTTTAAATAAATACCACAGAACACCTATGTAACGGGTTTAAATAAATACCACAGAACACCTATGTAACATGTTTAAATAAATACCACGGAACACCTATGTAACGTGTTTAAATAAATACCACAGAACACCTATGTAACATGTATAAATACATACCACAGAACACCTATGTAACGTGTTTAAATACATACCACAGAACACCTATGTAACGTGTTTAAATAAATACCACAGAACACGTATGTAACGTGTTTAAATAAATAACCCCGAACACAAAAATACAGGCGCTGCTCTGACCTTTGACCTCTCCACTAGGCTGCGAGAGCGTGCGGTGAGGGAGATGCTGCAGCAGCACTGCCCCCTGGTGGACACAGAGGAGTCTGCAGAGAAGGAGCGCTTTCTGACGGAGCGTCTGCTGCTCCCAGAACACTGGATCCACCAGGCCAAAGCCACGCGTGCCCGTCGCCATGGAGACACGCATCGCCAGGCGCTGCACCTGTACCGCGCCGGACACTGGAACCAGTGTCACAGAGTGGTCATCACACACCTGGCCTCAGGTACACACACACACACACACACACACACACACTGTCACAGAGTGGTCATCACACACCTGGCCTCAGGTACACACGCTGTCACAGAGTGGTCATCACACACCTGGCCTCAGGTACACACACTGTCACAGAGTGGTCATCACACACCTGGCCTCAGGTACACACACTGTCACAGAGTGGTCATCACACACCTGGCCTCAGGTACACACACTGTCACAGAGTGGTCATCACACACCTGGCCTCAGGTACACACACTGTCACAGAGTGGTCATCACACACCTGGCCTCAGGTACACACACACACACACACACTGTCACAGAGTGGTCATCACACACCTGGCCTCAGGTACACACACTGTCACAGAGTGGTCATCACACACCTGGCCTCAGGTACACACACACACTGTCACAGAGTGGTCATCAAACACCTGGCCTCAGGTACACACACACACACTGTCACAGAGTGGTCATCAAACACCTGGCCTCAGGTACACACACACACACTGTCACAGAGTGGTCATCAAACACCTGGCCTCAGGTACACACACACACTGTCACAGAGTGGTCATCAAACACCTGGCCTCAGGTACACACACACACTGTCACAGAGTGGTCATCACACACCTGGTCTCACACACACACACACACACACTGTCACAGTGGTTATCAAACGCCTGGCCTCGGGTACACACACACACACTGTCACAAAATGGTCATCAAACACCTGGCCTCAGGTACACACACACACACACTGGTTATCAAGCACCTCGCCTCAGGTACACACACACACACACACACACTGTTTCTCAAAAAAGTCTGGTATAAATACAAACATCACATTAACTGTCATTCTCCCTCTCCCTGCAGACTGCATTATCAATGAAAACCATGACCTCCTGTGTGAGTTTCTGGAGGGCCTTGCTGTGCTGGAGAGGAGTGCTGTGATCCAGGACTGGGACACAGCAGGGAGAGTCTACCTGGACTACATGACCGTTATACGCACGCTGCAAGACATACAGCAGGTAAGCTGGGGCTGGGCATGTGCCATCTGAACTGCTCTATGCCAGGCAGTCATGCTTTACTGTATTTAAAGGGCCAGTCAGTCATGCTTTACTGTATTGAAAGGGCCAGGCAGTCATGCTTTACTGTATTTAAAGGAGCAGTCAGTCATGCTTTACTGTATTTAAAGGAGCAGTCAGTCATGCTTTACTGTATTGAAAGGGCCAGGCAGTCATGCTTTACTGTATTGAAAGGGCCAGGCAGTCATGCTTTACTGTATTTAAAGGAGCAGTCAGTCATGCTTTACTGTATTTAAAGGGCCAGTCAGTCATGCTTTACTGTATTTAAAGGAGCAGTCAGTCATGCTTTACTGTATTTAAAGGGCCAGTCAGTCATGCTTTACTGTATTTAAAGGGCCAGTCAGTCATGCTTTACTGTATTTAAAGGGCCAGGCAGTCATGCTTTACTGTATTTAAAGGAGCAGTCAGTCATGCTTTACTGTATTTAAAGGGCCAGGCAGTCATGCTTTACTGTATTTAAAGGAGCAGTCAGTCATGCTTTACTGTATTTAAAGGAGCAGTCAGTCATGCTTTACTGTATTTAAAGGGCCAGGCAGTCATGCTTTACTGTATTTAAAGGAGCAGTCAGTCATGCTTTACTGTATTTAAAGGAGCAGTCAGTCATGCTTTACTGTATTTAAAGGAGCAGTCAGTCGTGCTTTACTGTATTTAAAGGGCCAGTCAGTCATGCTTTACTGTATTGAAAGGGCCAGTCAGTCATGCTTTACTGTATTGAAAGGGCCAGGCAGTCATGCTTTACTGTATTTAAAGGGCCAGGCAGTCATGCTTTACTGTATTTAAAGGAGCAGTCAGTCATGCTTTACTGTATTTAAAGGAGCAGTCAGTCATGTTTTACTGTATTTAAAGGGCCAGGCAGTCATGCTTTACTGTATTGAAAGGGCCAGGCAGTCATGCTTTACTGTATTTAAAGGAGCAGTCAGTCATGCTTTACTGTATTTAAAGGAGCAGTCAGTCATGCTTTACTGTATTTAAAGGGCCAGTCAGTCATGCTTTACTGTATTTAAAGGGCCAGGCAGTCATGCTTTACTGTATTTAAAGGAGCAGTCAGTCATGCTTTACTGTATTTAAAGGGCCAGGCAGTCATGCTTTACTGTATTTAAAGGAGCAGTCAGTCATGCTTTACTGTATTGAAAGGGCCAGGCAGTCATGCTTTACTGTATTGAAAGGGCCAGTCAGTCATGCTTTACTGTATTTAAAGGAGCAGTCAGTCATGCTTTACTGTATTTAAAGGGCCAGTCAGTCATGCTTTACTGTATTTAAAGGAGCAGTCAGTCATGCTTTACTGTATTTAAAGGGCCAGTCAGTCATGCTTTACTGTATTTAAAGGGCCAGTCAGTCATGCTTTACTGTATTTAAAGGGCCAGGCAGTCATGCTTTACTGTATTTAAAGGAGCAGTCAGTCATGCTTTACTGTATTTAAAGGGCCAGGCAGTCATGCTTTACTGTATTTAAAGGAGCAGGCAGTCATGCTTTACTGTATTTAAAGGAGCAGTCAGTCATGCTTTACTGTATTTAAAGGGCCAGGCAGTCATGCTTTACTGTATTTAAAGGAGCAGTCAGTCATGCTTTACTGTATTTAAAGGAGCAGTCAGTCATGCTTTACTGTATTTAAAGGAGCAGTCAGTCATGCTTTACTGTATTTAAAGGGCCAGGCAGTCATGCTTTACTGTATTGAAAGGGCCAGGCAGTCATGCTTTACTGTATTTAAAGGGCCAGGCAGTCATGCTTTACTGTATTTAAAGGGCCAGTCAGTCATGCTTTACTGTATTTAAAGGAGCAGTCAGTCATGCTTTACTGTATTTAAAGGAGCAGTCAGTCGTGCTTTACTGTATTTAAAGGGCCAGTCAGTCATGCTTTACTGTATTTAAAGGGCCAGTCAGTCATGCTTTACTGTATTGGAAGGGCCAGGCAGTCATGCTTTACTGTATTTAAAGGGCCAGGCAGTCATGCTTTACTGTATTTAAAGGAGCAGTCAGTCATGCTTTACTGTATTTAAAGGAGCAGTCAGTCATGTTTTACTGTATTTAAAGGGCCAGGCAGTCATGCTTTACTGTATTGAAAGGGCCAGGCAGTCATGCTTTACTGTATTTAAAGGAGCAGTCAGTCATGCTTTACTGTATTTAAAGGAGCAGTCAGTCATGCTTTACTGTATTTAAAGGGCCAGGCAGTCATGCTTTACTGTATTTAAAGGAGCAGTCAGTCATGCTTTACTGTATTTAAAGGAGCAGTCAGTCATGTTTTACTGTATTTAAAGGGCCAGTCAGTCATGCTTTACTGTATTTAAAGGGCCAGTCAGTCATGCTTTACTGTATTTAAAGGGCCAGTCAGTCATGCTTTACTGTATTTAAAGGAGCAGTCAGTCATGCTTTACTGTATTTAAAGGGCCAGTCAGTCATGCTTTACTGTATTTAAAGGGCCAGGCAGTCATGCTTTACTCTATTTAAAGGGCCAGGCAGTCATGCTTTACTGTATTGAAAGGGCCAGGCAGTCATGCTTTACTGTATTTAAAGGAGCAGTCAGTCATGCTTTACTGTATTTAAAGGAGCAGTCAGTCATGCTTTACTGTATTTAAAGGGCCAGGCAGTCATGCTTTACTGTATTTAAAGGGCCAGTCAGTCATGCTTTACTGTATTTAAAGGGCCAGTCAGTCATGCTTTACTGTATTTAAAGGGCCAGTCAGTCATGCTTTACTGTATTTAAAGGAGCAGTCAGTCATGCTTTACTGTATTTAAAGGGCCAGTCAGTCATGCTTTACTGTATTTAAAGGGCCAGGCAGTCATGCTTTACTGTATTTAAAGGGCCAGTCAGTCATGCTTTACTGTATTTAAAGGGCCAGTCAGTCATGCTTTACTGTATTTAAAGGGCCAGTCAGTCATGCTTTACTGTATTTAAAGGAGCAGTCAGTCATGCTTTACTGTATTTAAAGGAGCAGTCAGTCATGTTTTACTGTATTTAAAGGGCCAGGCAGTCATGCTTTACTGTATTGAAAGGGCCAGGCAGTCATGCTTTACTGTATTTAAAGGAGCAGTCAGTCATGCTTTACTGTATTTAAAGGAGCAGTCAGTCATGCTTTACTGTATTTAAAGGGCCAGGCAGTCATGCTTTACTGTATTTAAAGGGCCAGTCAGTCATGCTTTACTGTATTTAAAGGGCCAGGCAGTCATGCTTTACTGTATTTAAAGGGCCAGGCAGTCATGCTTTACTGTATTTAAAGGAGCAGTCAGTCATGCTTTACTGTATTTAAAGGGCCAGTCAGTCATGCTTTACTGTATTTAAAGGAGCAGTCAGTCATGCTTTACTGTATTTAAAGGAGCAGTCAGTCATGCTTTACTGTATTTAAATGGCCAGTCAGTCATGCGTTACTGTATTTTAAGGGCCAGCCATGCTTTACTGTATTTTAAGGGCCAGCCATGCTTTACTGTATTTTAAGGGCCAGCCATGCTTTACTGTATTTAAAGGGCCAGCCATGCTTTACTGTATTTTAAGGGCCAGCCATGCTTTACTGTATTTTAAGGGCCAGCCATGCTTTACTGTATTTTAAGGGCCAGCCATGCTTTACTGTATTTTAAGGGCCAGCCATGCTTTACTGTACTTAAAGGCTTGGCCATGCTTTACTGTACTTAAAGGCTTGGCCATGCTTTACTGTACTTAAAGGCTTGGCCATGCTTTACTGTACTTAAAGGCTTGGCCATGCTTTACTGTATTTAAAGGCTTGGCAGGCCTGTCTCCATTATCTTCTACTTCATTAACCTTGAGACGGTCAGCCACTTCCTCCCTCTCTGCAAAGAGCCGCCAGTCAACCAGCTCTGCAGCACTGGAACCACTCTGCAAAGGGTCTCTGTAGTCCTCACCCTCTCTCTCTGTGTGTGTGTGTGTGTGTGTGTGTGTGTGTGTGTGTGTGTGTGTGTGTGTGTGTGTGTGTGTGTGTGTGTGTAGATGGACAGCCCAGGCTACCAGTTGGAGCGGCTCCACACAGACGTGACTTCCCTCTGCAGCAGGATAGAGCTCCTCCCCTGCTCCACCGCCAAAGACCGCCTCGCCCAATCAGGTAACAGCGCCACGAAAAGCCCCGCCCACCACAAGTCTGGACCAATTAGGTTCTGTTGTCCAGGGTGACGGTAATGACGCCACATCGCAGCCCCGCCCACAGTACTATATTAGTAATACTTTCTCTCTGTTAGAATTAATACCATTATAGTAATACTTCTTTGTTAGTATTAATTATTCTATTATAGTAATACTTTTCTCTGTTAGTATGAATTATTCTATTATAGTAGTACTTCTCTCTGTTAGTATTAATAATTCTATTATAGTAATGATTCTGTGTTTGTCTATATGACTTGGCTGCTGTTAGTGTAGTTTTCATTTAGTCAGGGTTAGTGGTTCCAGTCTTGTAGTTAAATATGTAGATAGAAGGCCTTGTTGATAAAAACATTTGTCAAAGAGGCTTGTGTTGGGTTCGGCTAGGAGGGATTGTTGACAGATTCATTTGTTTTTATAAGGTCCTGTAGTTCAAATAAAAGTTACAGTGAAAATGAATTAAGTGTAAAAAGAATCATAACCATACAGATTCCTGACCCCTCCTCTTTCCTCTCTTGTCCAATCAGAGATGGCGAAGCGTGTGACCAACATCCTGCGGGTGGTCTTAAGCCTCCAACAGGGCGGAGAGGGCGGGGCCGACCCCCTCCTCATCCCATTGGCTCGTCTGGCGCCTCACATTGGACGTCTGCCAATGCCTGAAGACTACTCCCTAGAAGAGCTCCGTGGGCTCACCCAATCATACCTCAGACAACTCATCGTCAGCCAATGAGATACGAAAGGGCGGGACTTTGTTAAACTCCCTGCTCCAATAAGGAACTATGAGTTGACCAAAAAGCCAATGAGAAAGGAGAGAGACATGAACAGTGACTGCTGATTGGTTGATAGAGATGTTTATAAGTCTCTGTGGCTGATACTTAGGTTATGGTTGAAGTTGAACGACCCATAAATGTCAAGTTTGGAGAAGTCATTCCTTGGTGTGCGTGTGTGTGCGCGTGTGTGTGTGTGTGTGCGTGCCTGTGTGTTTCTGATGTTTAAGATGTTTTTCTAGTGCTTATATTGGTATTTAGAGCCTGGTGTGTGTCGGTGTGCATCAGACTATTAACGCTGTGAGCAGCTGGCCATTCATCATTCGACCTTTGACCTTTGTATTTAGACCTGTCTTTATGGGTTCATATTTAGACAAGGGCCATTGTCGGTGGCTGATCCTAATATTAGCGCCAGCTCATTGGCTGATTCTAATTCAAAGACTTTTATTATTGGTTCTTCTTTTTGGGCTTGTTTGATTTCAAGACACCCACCCCCACTAACCTTTTCACCAAAGTCAGTTTCCAAGTTAGTGTAACGGCATAAGATGTTTATATGGAGAAATCAGAGTTTCAGGTAATATTGTATAAACACGGGTTTTGAAGTTTTTTCGTTTTGAATTTCAGAGATGATCCAGAGTAAATTGTAAAATTCAAAATGGACTATTTTTGTAGTATGTCATTTTTTTTCTATCAAGTTTGGCTGTGAACCTGAATGCTTGGTTGTCTACAGTATCAAGAGGTTAGCAGTTAATAGTGTATTACTAGCACTTAAGTATAAGTGCCACAAAGATTGAAGGTTTCTATTCTAATGTTGGCACAGACGGAACGTTTTTTTTTTTAGGTGTGGAGGGTGTTTTGGTTTTCTTGTTCCCAAGCCCCTAAAATGATTTCTAGGTATACATACGGGTCAACTGTTCAGTCACTGCACACTCAAGCAGGAAGTCCACCATTATGTACAATTTTCTTTAACCTTTCACCTTCTGTATGTTAAATGTTTCATTTTTCAGAGATGTATAAACATACTGCTTATTGTTAGCATGAGCAGCGATACGGCGTTATGTGGGCACGCTAACGTGCTAACACGCTAACACGCGAACGTGCGCGGTGCCTTTTCCCCTGGTGGTGGTGGCGGTGGCGGCGAATCTTTGGTATTCATGCAGCCGTTGTTCAGTACATGTATGTGATGACGATAATGACATTTTTTAAAATAAATACTAAACAAAATTAATTCATGTTGTAAGAAAAAAATTACTTGTGGGAACAAAAACCAAATGGTAGAAGAGGAGAATATTCCTTCCTTATTCATCCATATTGTATAGAGACCTAAAAGCCAAGCATTAAAGGGATAGTTCAACGTTAAGACCAGACGATTGATATTCATTTTGTGTCTGTGTTGGCTCAGGCATGATGAGTACAATTTAACTAATATACTTTTAGGTCAAAGACAATACTTTTAGGTCAAAGAACGACAAATTTACAGTGAAGCTGAGATGGATGGGACCCCACCAATCAGCAGTGGTGTATAAAGAACCTGAAAGCAATACTTAAGTATTATTACTTCATTACTTCACACCACTGCCAAGACACAGGTTAGGGTTAGGGTTGCCAACCAGGTCTTGTTGCCAACCAACACAGAGGTTAGGGTTAGGGTTGCCAACCAGGTCTTGTTGCCAACCAACACAGAGGTTAGGGTTAGGGTTGCCAACCAGGTCTTGTTGCCAACCAACACAGAGGTTAGGGTTAGGGTTGCCAACCAGGTCTTGTTGCCAACCAACACAGAGGTTAGGGTTAGGGTTGCCAACCAGGTCTTGTTGCCAACCAACACAGAGGTTAGGGTTAGGGTTGCCAACCAGGTCTTGTTGCCAACCAACACAGAGGTTAGGGTTAGGGTTGCCAACCAGGTCTTGTTGCCAACCAACACAGATGTCTAGTGTCTTCCTTTCTATTTTCTCTGATTCCAGGGTTAGGTTTAGGGTTAGGGTTATGATCTCCTGGGGTGAAAATGGTTGAGGGCGATGGAGGTGCTGTTTCCAAAAAGAGTCACTGATCGCACACATACATGAACACACACACACACACACACACACATACATGAACACACACACACATACATACATGAACACACTCCTACTCCCCTTTCCAAGACATGAACACACACACACACACACACATGAACACATGAACTCCTAACACTGACTAACATATTCAAAGACTGTTCATGAAGCTTTAAGAATTAGAGAATCATAAATATTCAAGAAAATTCTAAATGGAATGTTCTAGCTTAAGATTACATATTTGTGTGATGTGGGTAATGGGGAGATGGTTCGAGAGGTGGACCTGACAGTGACAGAACAGGGTGACCCTTATTTTCTTTCAGATTCTATATTCTTCTATTTTCTATAATGTATTCTCCTTTTCATTGGAGCTTTAGTGTTAATAGCACATGGAATGTTGATCTATTGACCTGAGCACATTTCCATTCATGCATGTTCAACATTGATTTTATATATATTATTTTTGTTATCTCGCTATTGTTGTCATTTTCTTGGAAAGGTGAGCCAGTGTCTCAAACGAAGGAGTGTAAGATGAATTGCATGGGGAGCGAAATGTTCTCCTGAGTTACGTGAAGAGGAGAACGCTCATTTCTCCAGATGGTGCAGTGACCATATCACAGGGGAGTCTACGGGCCGACTGGCCGGCCAGGAATCAATGAGAAACGTGTGGGGAAAGGATGTTTTGTCTTGGTTTTAAGCCAAGGAGTGAGTCATGTGTTCCGCTATGAATGTACTGTGTGTAGACTTGCATTGTAAAAGATGGATGAACAGAGCAGAAAACATCTGCCCTAACATGTCTCCTTAACTGAGCATTAAACACTTTATAATTTTTCCCTTTGAAACACTGCTATCTGATTTTTTTTTCATATGAAATATCTTGCTATATAGAGAAATCTACCACAATAGTGTTTTGTTTTATTTTATTTAATGGTTGAAGGTGTGCAAAAATGTTTGTTCGGTTTGAATGTTTTGTCATGTGATGTGTATTTTTCGTATCCCTATGGTGTTTTTTTTTTTTTTTTATGTATATATATATATATAATTGAACCATGATGCTTCTGACCAACTCTGCGTCCTTTGATCCTGAACTTTCCGGAAAGGTGGGGTGTTTAGAGAGTGAATGCAAGTACTTGTTACCCGACGAGGACAAGGAACGTTTGGGGTTTTGCTACATTGAGACATGGGCAGGTTGCCTTCCTCACCTCTCTAATTATCCATCCAATAGCCTTCCTTTGTGAACTATTTAAAATCCCTCGTTGCCTGGCCAAATTACGCTGTCCCAAAAATGATTGATGCCAATTGGGAGCAAGAATAAACTTTGCCAATCCAGATGTAATTTCCCTCTTGTCAATAGACTTAACAAGTTATGCGTCCTGCATTGCAGACAGTGCTATCCGGATATCAGCATATCCGGAAACAACGCGGAAATATTGCTGTACAGTCTATAACATTGCATGAAGTTGAATTGTTATTTTTTGATATCTCAATTGTCTGCGCACGATCGTTACGCGGCACGGCATGGCGCACGTTGCGCTCCAGTTCCCCAGGTCAGGCGCGCATCCTTACCGCACCGCTGTGTCCCGTGGACAGTCCATCTATCACTTCCACTGGATGCGCAGACATCTTTCTCTCACTCAAGTAGTGCTTTTCGCTGCGCACGCTGTAAATCACTGGTGGTTTCGAAATCCGATGACTCCTGACTTGTAATCTTCTATTTTGTCCTTCAGTGCGCAGGTTTGAGTTTACAGCGGTTGTCGCTTGACCGTGCCGGATATCACCACAATGCGTCTATGGAACATCATTCGAGCTGCGCTGTTCTTCTTCGGGATGAGTTGTCTTCCAGGTATGTGTACTTTTGCAAAAAGAAAAGAAAAAGTATCTTCTGTATTAAAGTTAGAGTCACATACTCAAAGCTGTAGCAATGTAAAAAAAATAATTATAATAATGTCCAGCTGTTTGATTTGCTCAGTAAAGGGATTCATTGTGAAATGTAACGATTTTAAATGAAAACCGATTTGGAACTATCAACTGTTAATGGTGATCGCGTGGTTCCGCATCGCCAGGCACTGTACCATCTGGAAACAGCTAGCGCGAGTGGGCTGGGGCGCTAACTTGCTGTTGTTAAGTTGTTGTTATGGAATGTGTTTTAACCGTACTGTGCAATGGCTGAGTGAATCAGCTGCGCCTCTTTTGGAGGAAGACAATCTGGTCCTCTGATGATGATGAGGATGAAGGGTGGGCATATCATTACTCCGCTGACTGACTGACTGACCCTTAATAGGAATGTAGCTGGTATCAGTAGCACCGTGTTTGTACATACATATTAATTTAGCTAATAATTCGTTTTATCCTTTAGTCTCTCTCTATTCCTGATTCCATAACTGCCCTATATCAATCTTTCTCTTATCTCTCAATCTCTCTTTTTCTCACTTCATATTTCTCTGTCCCCATGGGCTCTGTATGTCTGTATGTTTTCTCTCTCTCTCCCCCTCTCTCCAGTCTTCTCCTCTCCTTGTCATACAATCCCCTACGATAATCCTCACCAGCTGGGGCTCAAACTCTAACTGCGCCTGAGTTCCGACATGGTTATGACGTGACTGCTTGGCCACACCAGACACACTCACGCACGCACGCGCACGCACGCACGCACGCACACACACACAGACACACACACACACACACAGTGGTCCTAATCCGTGGTTTATCTGCAGCCAGTTAATGGTTAATGATGTCATCATTGCATTGTTTGACCCTTTGAGTCTGCATGCCACTGGATTCCAGTTGTGTGTGTGTGTGTGTGTGTGTGTGTGTGTGTGTGTGGCCAAGCAGTGGATTCCCCCAGCGTTGGGATGGGTTTAAGAGAAAGAGCTATAGCTAGTCCTATCTGGAGGAGCTTTTGTCACAGATCTGTACTTTTCCAGCGAGTTTAAGAGGTCAAGAGACGAGAGGTAGAACCCTGCTTTTCCAGGGAGTTTAAGAGGTCAAGAGCGGAGAGACAGAACCCTGCTTTTCCAGGGAGTTTAACAGGTCAAGAGAGGAGAGACAGAACCCTGCTTTTCCAGGGAGTTTAACAGGTCAAGAGAGGAGAGACAGAACCCTGCTTTTGCAGGGAGTTTATGAGGTCAAGAGAGGAGAGACAGAACCCTGCTTTTGCAGGGAGTTTAAGAGGTCAAGAGAGGAGAGGTGGAACCCTGCTTTTCCTGGGAGGTCAAGAGAGGAGAGACATAGCCAGTGGTAGAGACCGAACCCTGGAGGACAGAGAAGACGGTCTCTATTCCTCTCCTCTCGCCCAAACACTTCCTGGTGGTTTTAAGAGTGGCTCCTGTAGATGGGCAGGGCAGGGCAGGTAGACGATACTGATGGTCCTGGAGATGGGCAGGGTAGGTAGACGATACTGAGGGTCCTGCAGATGGACAGGGCAGGTAGACGATACTGAGGGCCCTGTAGATGGACAGGGCAGGTAGACGATACTGAGGGTCCTGCAGATGGACAGGGCAGGTAGACGATACTGGGGGTCCTGTAGATGGACAGGGCAGGTAGACGATGCCCGAGGGAGGATTTCTAGCCCATCAGTGGGAGCTTGAACTCTAGAAATGAACTAGAATGGCTTCTTAGCTTCTTAGCCCTGGACGAAGCTAAACCGATGTCTCACTAGAGTCACACACACACACACACACACACACACATATACACACACACACACACACACACACACATATACACACACACACACACTCATATACACACACACACACACTCACAAAACACACACACATTGACTGATTGGCTGACTGACTGACTGACTGACTGGCTGACTGACTGACTGACTGATTGGCTGACTGACTGATTAACTGATTGACTGACTGATTAACTGATTGACTGACTGACTGACTGATTAACTGATTGACTGACTGACTGACTGATTAACTGATTGACTGACTGACTGACTGACTGACTGGCTGATTGACTGATTGACTGTTAGCGCTACAGTTACTACTTTTTCTCCTTTCCTCACTCCCTTTCTCCCTCCTTTTCCTCTCCTTTCCTCACTCCCTTTCCTCCCTCATTTCCTCACTCCTTTCCTCACTCCCTTTCTCCCTCCTTTTCCTCTCCTTTTCCTCTCTTCTTCCCTCCTTCACTGTTCGCTGACTAAGCCTTTCCCCCTGAACAAAGGAAGATGCTCAGCAACAAGCAAGCCATCCCGACATGCAGGCACAGAGCTGGAAAGAGGGAGAGAGAGAGAGAGAGAGAGAGAGAGAGAGAGAGATGAAGGGATGGCTAGGGAATGAGAGAGGGAGAGAGAGATGGAGAGTAAGAGAGGGAGGGATGGAGAAAGAGAGATGTAGGCACAGAGCTGGGAAGAGAGAGAGAGAAAGAGAGAGATGAAGGGATAACTAGAGAATGAGAGAGAGATGGTGGGATGGCTAGGGAATGAGAAAGAGAGAAAGAGAGAGAGAGAGAGAGAGGAGAGAGAGAGAGAGAGAGAGAGAGAGAGAGTTAGAGAGAGAGAGAGAGAGAGAGAGAGAGAGAGAGAGAGAGAGTTAGAGAGAGAGAGATTTTGATGGAGAGAAGTGTAGAGAAAGAAATCAGAAATAAAAAGTGCCTAAATGAAAGAAGGAAAAGTCAAGATGTGAATGAGACCTCTATGTCATACAACGAAGAAAGGAGAGGGAGACAAAAGAGAAAGGGAACTGCATCTCCACTCTCTGTTGCTTGCTTTAACTTGCTCACATTGCTCTCTCTCTCTCTCTCTCTCTCTCTCTCTCTCTCTCTCTCTCTCT
Source organism: Aplochiton taeniatus (assembly GCA_017639675.1). Classification (NCBI taxonomy): domain Eukaryota; kingdom Metazoa; phylum Chordata; class Actinopteri; order Galaxiiformes; family Galaxiidae; genus Aplochiton; species Aplochiton taeniatus. The sequence goes on from CM030172.1 coordinate 1,403,561, forward strand.
CTCTCTCTCTCTCTCTCTCTCTCTCTCTCTCTCTCTCTCTCTCTCTAACTCTCTCTCTCTCTCTCTACTCTCTCTCTCTCCTCTCTCTCTCTCTCTCTCTCTCTCTCTCTCTCTCTCTCTCTCTCTTCGTGTCACTGAGAGGAAAGTAGGCACCATTTCATTTGTCACTTTTGAATATATCTGCCCTTCTCCAGTCAGTGTAAATCTCTGCATTCTCAGAGCTTAGCTGGGGTGCCTCCAGGTAATCCCAAGGTGCTAATGTGCTATAAATCTGAGGACAGAAACTGCCTCTCAGACAGACACTATTTAGTATGTAATCATTTGCAGCTCTGGGTATTGTAATGTGTAGAGGAAGCAGCCTGTCCTGTTGAAGAGCTCACCACTGCTTAGCTATAGTCCCTGCACCCAAACACACACTGCACACACACACACACACACACACACACACACACACACTGCAGACACACACACCACACACACACACTTTTCTGTCCACGTTGCCAATTCCCCCCGAATGCACCTGGTGTGCCCCACTATTTCTCAGTGATAAATAAGAAACTAATGCCCTCATGCAGGAGACCTGAGGTTGGTCAGTTATGTCCACTGTGTTATCGGTACTAGGCTGGAGGGAATGGCTTCACCTGATGGGATTTGGGACTGGACGGTGCTGACTGAGCTAAAGCTGGCCTGCTGATAGCCAGGCGTACCGTAAGGCTGCTCTGCCTGCTCAGCCATGCTCAGCCATGTCCTGCTGCTCACTGCTTGTTGGGGGTATATATTTTTTAGTAACGCTTAGTGTGGGGGTGTTTTCTGAAGGGGCTTCACCAACATGTTGTACCTGAGGAATATTTAATATCTGTTTTTCAGATAGACATTGCTGATCTCAGGGCTGTATATACAGTGGGGCCAAAAAGTATTTAGTCAGCCACTGTTTGTGCAAGTCCTCCTACTTAGAAAGATGAGAGAGGTCTGTAATTTTCATCATAGGTACACTTCAACTATGAGAGACAAAAATGAGAAAGAAAATCCAGGAAATCACATTGTAGGATTTTTAAAGAATTTATTTGTAAATTATGGTGGAAAATAAGTATTTGGTCAATAACAAAAGTTCAACTCAATACTTTGTAACATAACCTTTGTTGGCAATGACAGAGGTCAAACGTTTCCTGTAAGTCTTCACCAGGTTTGCACACACTGTAGCTGGCATTTTGGCCCATTCCTCCATGCAGATCTCCTCTAGAGCAGTCATGTTTTGGGGCTGTCGCTGGGCAACACGGACTTTCAACTCCCTCCACAAATTTTCTATGGGGTTGAGGTCTGGAGACTGGCTAGGCCACTCCAGGACCTTGAAATGCCCTTTTACGGAGCCACTCCTTCGTTGCCCGAGCGGTGTGTTTGGGATCATTGTCATGCTGGAAGACCCAGCCACGTTCCATCTTCAATGCTCTCACTGATGGAAGGAGGTTTTGGCTTAAAATCTCACGATATGTGGCCCCGTTCATTCTTCCCTTAACACGGATCAGTCGTCCTGTCCCCTTTGCAGTAAAACAGCCCCAAAGCATGATGTTTCCACCTCCATGCTTCACAGTAGGTATGGTGTTCTTGGGATGCAACTCAGCATTCTTCTTCCTCCAAACACGACGAGTTGAGTTTTAACCAAAAAGTTCTATTTTGGTTTCATCTGACCACATGATATTCTCCCAATCCTCTTCTGGATCATCCATATGCTCTCTGGCAAACTTCAGACGGGCCTGGACATGTACTGGCTTAAGCAGGGGGACACGCCTGGCACTGCAGGATTTGAGTCCCTCTCGGCGTCGTGTGTTACTGATGGTAGCCTTTGTTACTTTGGTCCCAGCTCTCTGCAGGTCATTCATCAGGTCCCTCCGTGTAGTTCTGAGATTTTTGCTCACCGTTCTCATGATCATTTTGACCCCACGGGATGAGATCTTGCGTGGGGCCCCAGATCGAGGGAGATTATCAATGGTCTTGAATGTCTTCCATTTTCTTACAATTGCTCCCACAGTTGATCTATTCACACCAACCTGCTTGCCTATTGCAGATTCACTCTTCCCAGCCTGGTACAGGTCTACAATTTTCTTCCTGGTGTCCTTCGACAGCTCTTTGGTCTTGGCCATGGTTGAGTTTGGAGTCTGACTGTTTGAGGCTGTGGACAGGTGTCTTTTATACAGATAACGAGTTCAAACAGGTTCCATTAATACAGGTAACGAGTGGAGGACAGAAGAGCTTCTTAAAGAAGAGTTACAGGTCTGTGAGAGCCAGAAATCTTGCTTGTTTGTGGGTGACCAAATACTTATTTTCCACTTAATTTACAATAAATTCTTTAAAAATCCTACATGTGATTTCCTGCATTTTTTTTCTCATTTTTGTCTCTCATAGTTGAAGTGTACCTATGATGAAAATTACAGACCTTTCTCATCTTTCTAAGTAGGAGAACTTGCACAATCAGTGGCTGACCTAAATACTTTTTGGCCCACCTGTATGTATGTGTGTGTGTGTGTGTGTGTGTGTGTTCTATACAGCTGTTCAGTGTCTCAGTGCATCATACGGCCTGCTGGCTGAACACACAGGAGAGGTTGATTTATTTAGAGTGTGTATTCTGATGGCTTTCCACTCAACATTCTGGTCAGTTGTCGTTGTAGCTGTAACTGAAGCATATTAACATATTTTTTACGTTTAAAAAGATATCAGATACTATATAAAAAAAAAGTTGTGTGTGTGTGTGTGTGTGTGTGTGTGTGTGTGATCTTGTCGCTGCCGTGGCAGGATCATGGACAGTAATAAGTTGAGTGTGCAGTGTGTGCAGTATATATATTCATATATGTGTGTGTGTGTGTTTGTGTGTGTGTGTGTGTGTGTGTGTTGGTGTGTGTGTGTGTGTGTTCGTGTGTGTGCAGTGTGTGTTTGGGTGCAGGGATTATAGCTAAGCAGTGGTGAGCTCTTCAACAGGACAGGGTGCTGGAGTAATGCCCATCCTTGGCTGCCAACACTGTGGTTCTCTGAGCCAAAACAACCTTCCTCTGATCATCTCTCCTACATCTCTGAGCCAAAACAGAACAACCCTTCCTCTGATCATCTCTCCTACATCTCTGAGCCAAACAGAACAACCATTACTCTGATCATCTCTCCTACATCTCTGAGCCAAACAGAACAACCATTCCTCTGATCATCTCTCCTACATCTCTGAGCCAAACAGAACGACCCTTCCTCTGATCATCTCTCCTACATCTCTGAGCCAAACAGAACAACCCTTCCTCTGATCATCTCTCCTACATCTCTGAGCCAAAAAGGAACAACCATTACTCTGATCATCTCTCCTACAATCTCTGAGGCAACAGAACAACCCTTCCTCTGATCATCTCATCCTACATCTCTGAGCCAAACAGAACAACCCTTCCTCTGATAATCTCTCCTACATCTCTGAGGCCAAACAGAACAAGGCCATTCCTCTGATCATCTCTCCTACATCTCTGAGCCAAACAGAACAACCCTTCCTCTGATCATCTCTCCTACATCTCTGAGCCAAACAGAACAACCCTTCCTCTGATCATCTCTCCTACATCTCTGAGCCAAACAGAACAACCCTTCCTCTGATCATCTCTCCTACATCTCTGAGCCAAACAGAACAACCATTCCTCTGATCATCTCTCCTACATCTCTCCTCTGAGCCAAACAGAACAACCATTCCTCTGATCATCTCTCCTACCCCCCCTTCTACCTCCTAGTGAGTTCTATAGCCCCCCTCCTTCTACCTCCTAGTGAGTTATATAGCCCCCCTCCTACCTCCTAGTGAGTTCTATAGCCCCCCTCCTTCTACCTCCTAGTGAGTTCTATAGCCCCCCTCCTTCTACCTCCTAGTGAGTTCTATAGCCCCCCTCCTTCTACCTCCTAGTGAGTTCTATAGCCCCCCCCCTACCTCCTAGTGAGTTCTATAGCCCCCCTCCTTCTACCTCCTAGTGAGTTCTATAGCCCTCCTTCTACCTCCTAGTGAGTTCTATAGCCCCCCTCCTTCTACCTCCTAGTGAGTTCTATAGCCCCCCTCCTTCTACCTCCTAGTGAGTTCTATAGCCCCCCTCCTACCTCCTAGTGAGTTCTATAGCCCCCCTCCTTCTACCTCCTAGTGAGTTCTATAGCCCTCCTTCTACCTCCTAGTGAGTTCTATAGCCCCCCTCCTTCTACCTCCTAGTGAGTTCTATAGCCCCCCTCCTTCTACCGCCTAGTGAGTTCTATAGCCCCCCTCCTTCTACCTCCTAGTGAGTTCTATAGCCCCCCCTCCTTCTAACTCCATAGTCCATTGTGTTGTTCAGCATCTCTGCATTTGTCGATTTGTACAGCATAGTCCAGTGTGTTAATGTACAGCATAGTCCAGTGTGTTAATGTACAGTATAGTCCAGTGTGTTAATGTACAGCATAGTCCAGTGTGTTAATGTACAGCATAGTCCAGTGTGTTAATGTACAGCATAGTCCAGTGTGTTAATGTACAGTATAGTCCAGTGTGTTAATGTACAGCATAGTCCAGTGTGTTAATGTACAGCATAGTCCAGTGTGTTAATGTACAGCATAGTCCAGTGTGTTAATGTACAGCATAGTCCAGTGTGTTAATGTACAGCATAGTCCAGTGTGTTAATGTACAGCATAGTCCAGTGTGTTAATGTACAGTATAGTCCAGTGTGTTAATGTACAGCATAGTCCAGTGTGTTAATGTACAGCATAGTCCAGTGTGTTAATGTACAGCATAGTCCAGTGTGTTAATGTACAGCATAGTCCAGTGTGTTAATATACAGCATAGTCCAGTGTGTTAATGTACAGCATAGTCCAGTGTGTTAATGTACAGCATAGTCCAGTGTGTTAATGTACAGCATAGTCCAGTGTGTTAATATACAGCATAGTCCAGTGTGTTAATGTACAGCATAGTCCAGTGTGTTAATGTACAGTATAGTCCAGTGTGTTAATGTACAGCATAGTCCAGTGTGTTAATGTACAGCATAGTCCAGTGTGTTAATGTACAGTATAGTCCAGTGTGTTAATGTACAGTATAGTCCAGTGTGTTAATGTACAGCATAGTCCAGTGTGTTAATGTACAGTATAGTCCAGTGTGTTAATGTACAGCATAGTCCAGTGTGTTAATGCACAGCATAGTCCAGTGTGTTAAAATGGCACCATGTAGCACCATGGTGAACAGTGGAACAATAGTGAAAGCCCACCATCTGTCAGAGAAACATTTCTCTGCCTGTCTTTTTAATCTCCCTGTCTCCATGTGTAGGTGGGGCTTTGGGTGGTCTCAATAGACCCATCTACCACACACACACACGCACGCACGCACGCACACACGCACGCACGCACACACACCACACACACACACACACACACACACACACACACACACACACACACACACACACACACAGAGACACACCGACACACACACACACACAGCAGATGCTAGTAGGGTAGTGTATTCTTTTTGCTGTCTCTTCGTGGAGTCTCTAACACACAGACAGCCGATGCTAGTTGTAGAGTCTTTATCTCCTGCTGATGGTAATTACCTCTGGCCTTATCACTCTGCCCCCTACTCCCCCATACTTCCAATTCTTCTCCCAACTCTCACATCTCCTTCCTTTCCTCTCCTCTCCTTTCCTCTCCTCTCCTCTTCTCTCTGTCTGCCCCCCCCCCCCCCCCCCCCCCGCTCTCTTTTTCTCTCCT
>CM030172.1:1414284-1429284 GCA_017639675.1 Aplochiton taeniatus
TTGTGTTAGTTTAGAGAATAGACTTGGTGTTTGTTGAATTAGTCTTTATTGTGTTAGTTTAGAGAATAGACTTGGTGTTTGTTGAATTAGTCTTTATTGTGTTAGTTTAGAGAATAGACTTGGTGTTTGTTGAAGTATTTATCATGTCAGAGTAGAGGATATTCTTGTGTTTGTTGAATTAATCTTTATCATGTCAGAGTAGAGGATATTCTTGTGTTTGTTGAATTAGTCTTTATCATGTCAGAGTAGAGGATATTCTTGTGTTTGTTGAATTAATCTTTATCATGTCAGAGTAGAGGATATTCTTGTGTTTGTTGAATTAATCTTTATCATGTCAGAGTAGAGGATATTCTTGTGTTTGTTGAATTAGTGTTTATCATGTCAGAGTAAAGGATATTCTTGTGTTTGTTGAATTAGTGTTTATCATGTAAGTTTAGAGAGTATTCTTGTTGTTTGGCAGTTGAGAGGTGTGGCTCACAGCCACTGGCCATCACTGCTGTACACAAAGTGAAAGACTCTTCTTCAATTCAACTTTGTCCTGACCTCCAAAGTATGGACCGATCAGGTTATCAAGGCCAAGACAAAGTTAAGAGAGAGAGAGAGAGAGAGAGAGAGAGAGAGAGAGAGAGAGAGAGAGAGAGAGAGAGAGAGAGAGAGAGAGAGAGAGAGAGAGAGAGAGAGAGAGAAAAAGACAGACAATCAGACCATCTCTTTATTCTCCATCTTCTGTCTCTAGCTCAGATCTCATTTTCCAGTCATTATCTTTCCTCACTTCTTCTATTGAACTTCTGGTAAAAAAAATAAAAATACGAAGTTTTCTTTTTGCCAATTCAGTTTGAAAAATTCCCAGAATGTGTTCATGGAACAAAAAGGAAATGAGAGTAATTTATCTTCCTGAAATGTGCCCCTCCTACCATTTCAAACCATTCATATTCTACCCCTTGCCCCCCCTGGTCCCCCCCCCCCCCCCCCCCCCCCCACAGTGCTGACGACCAGTTCTCCAGCTCCATGGAAACCAACGTTGTGATTCAAAGTGATGGAACCGTCATGTGGGACCAGCCCGCCATCAGTAAGAGAACAGAGAAACATATATATCAACTATATGTATAAAATATATATTCATGAAGCAACCCAATGTATGGTTTCAAACCAATCCACCTCTATGTCATACAGCACAGAAAGGAGAGACAAAAGAGAAAGGGAACTGCATCTCCTCTCTCTCTCTGTTGCTTGCTTTAACTTGCTCTCATTTCTCTTTCTCTCTCTCTCCCTCTCTCTCTCTCTCTCTCTCTCTCTCTCTCTCTCTCTCTCTCTCTCTCTCTCTCTCTCTCTCTCTCTCTCTCTCTCTCTCTCTCTCTCTCTAACTCTAACTCTCTCTCTCTCTCTGTCTCTTTCTCTCTCTCTCTGTCTCTCTCTCCCTCTGTCTCTCTCTCTCTCCCTCCCTCCCTCTCTCTCTCTGTCTCTCTCTCGGTCTCTCTCTCTCCTTCTATCCCTATCTGTCTGTCTCTACTTTCCTCCACCTCTCTCTCCTCTCCTCCTCCAGGTAAGAGCTCCTGCTCTGTAGATGTGTCTTTCTTCCCCTTTGACGTGCAGCAGTGCCGGTTGACCTTTGGGTCCTGGACTCACAACGGGAACCAGATGGATCTGGTCAACGCGCTGGATAGTGCTGACCTCGCAGACTTCGTCACCAACGTGGAGTGGGAGGTCCGTTCACCCCAATAGCTGGTTCTTTATGTTTATTCATGTTTAAGTATGTTTTTCATTATGTTTCATTTTTACTTGTTCATGTTATTACTTTTGATCAGAAATGAGTCGTCACCTGTGTGCCTCCCTCCTCTGTCTTCTGATTCTAGTGTCATCCTGTTGGCTCAGAGAAACAGATGTTTATTATTTATTCTATTTCATTTTATTTATTATATATCGTTATTGGAAATAAGCATATTGAATATATTACGTATTGAAAGCTGGTACTGAGTTCTCCTTTACAGTAGAGTCTGTGGGTTTAGATAGGCTGTCCTTTAGAGTAGAGTCTGTGGGTTGTGGATAGGCTGTCCTTTACAGTAGAGTCTGTAGGTTGTGGATAGGCTGTCCTTTACAGTAGAGTCTGTGAGTTTAGATAGGCTGTCCTTTACAGTAGAGTCTGTGGGTTTAGATAGGCTGTCCTTTACAGTAGAGTCTGTGGGTTTAGATAGGCTGTCCTTTACAGTAGAGTCTGTGGGTTGTGGATAGGCTGTCCTTTACAGTAGAGTCTGTAGGTTGTGGATAGGCTGTCCTTTACAGTAGAGTCTGTGGGTTTAGATAGGCTGTCCTTTACAGTAGAGTCTGTGGGTTTAGATAGGCTGTCCTTTACAGTAGAGTCTGTGGGTTGTGGATAGGCTGTCCTTTACAGTAGTCTGTGGGTTGTGGATAGGCTGTCCTTTACAGTAGAGTCTGTGGGTTTAGATAGGCTGTCCTTTACAGTAGAGTCTGTGGGTTTAGATAGGCTGTCCTTTACAGTAGAGTCTGTGGGTTTAGATAGGCTGTCCTTTACAGTAGAGTCTGTAGGTTGTGGATAGGCTGTCCTTTACAGTAGAGTCTGTGGGTTTAGATAGGCTGTCCTTTACAGTAGAGTCTGTGGGTTTAGATAGGCTGTCCTTTACAGTAGAGTCTGTGGGTTGTGGATAGGCTGTCCTTTACAGTAGTCTGTGGGTTGTGGATAGGCTGTCCTTTACAGTAGAGTCTGTGGGTTTAGATAGGCTGTCCTTTACAGTAGAGTCTGTGGGTTTAGATAGGCTGTCCTTTACAGTAGAGTCTGTGGGTTTAGATAGGCTGTCCTTTACAGTAGAGTCTGTAGGTTGTGGATGGGATGTCCTTTACGGTCTGTGGGTTGTGGATGGGTCGAGATCCAAGCTAAATAGGCCTTGCAATGTTATCAATAATGTTTTTATACAACTATAAACTTTTAGCATATGTGATATATTTATTTATGAAGATCAATGTCTGTTTGTGGCGTGTGTGATTTAGAAGGGGCAGTTGCTCCTCCTTAGATCGGTTTCAGAGGGCAGTTGGTATGTGGACAGATGTGTGGTGTTTGCTTGGCTTGCTTGAAAGAAAAGCGTTCACCGTGAAATCTTTGCTCGTCATGCTCACTATATGAGTTATGTTCCAGCCATCAAACCCACTCCCATCACCATCTGACCTGATGTTGAGTCTATGCTGCTCAACCTCGATTTATAAATATATTTATTAATATATTATGGTATAATATAATAACCACAGGTCCATGGTTGCTAGGCGCCCTTGCAGGCTGACTAAGCAAAGTGGTACTGACATTTTTCTGTATTCAATGTATTTTTGTACAGTGTATTTCTTATCTTTATGTTTGTAATCATCAGGTCCTGACATCACTAATCATACCAAAGTAACATTCATATATTTATGGTTATAATCATCAGGTCCTGGGCATGCCGTCAAAGAAGAACGTGGTTCAGTACGGCTGTTGCTCCGAGCCCTACCCGGACATCACCTACACGCTCCACCTGAAGAGGAGAGCCTCCTTCTACATCTTCAACCTGCTGATCCCCTGCATGATGATCTCCTTCCTGGCCCCGCTGGGCTTCTACCTGCCGGCCGACTCTGGGGAGAAGGTGTCCCTGGGCGTCACCGTGCTGCTGGCGCTCACCGTCTTCCAGCTGCTGGTGGCCGAGAGCATGCCTCCCTCCGAGAGCGTCCCTCTCATAGGTGAGGAGACGTGTGTGTGTGTGTGTGTGTGTGTGTGTGTGTGTCTGCGTATTTAAGTTGCTAAAATACCATCCCGGTTATAGGTGGGGTTGTTATGAGAGTGTTTGCGTTTGTTTAAGTTGTTACGAGAAAGAGCGTGGGTAGGTGAGTCTGTGTGTGTGTGTGTGTGTGTGTGTGTGTGTGTGTGTGTGTGTGTGTGTGTGTGTGTGTGTGTTTCATTGCTGACTCCAGTATGCTTCAAGCGAAAGCAAAATAGTTCGATTTCAAAACCGCCTTGTGTTTCTAAAGCTGAATACAAATTGTACATTCCAAAACGTTTCGTTAGTTATTTAATAATGTTTTCTGCTCATGTAGACGGGTTCTAGATATGCATCTGTCAGGAAGAATGAACTGTTGAGAACAAAGCAACGTCTGGGAGAGTGTTTCCAGAAGTCATGAATGAAGGATAATTACACATTACACCTTCTCTCTCTCTCTTTCTTTCTTTCTCCCTCCGTCTCTCTCTTTAGTTCTGTCTCTCTTTCTCTCTCTCTCTCTTTCTTTCTTTCTCCCTTCTCTCTCTCTCTTTCTTTCTCCCTCCTTCTCTCTCTTTCTTTCTTCCTCCCTCCTTCTCTCTCTTTAGTTCTGTCTTTCTTTCTCTCTCTCTCTTTCTTTCTTTCTCCCTTCTCTCTCTTTCTTTCTTTCTCCCTCCTTCTCTCTCTTTCTTTCTTCCTCCCTCCTTCTCTCTCTTTAGTTCTGTCTCTCTTTCGCCCTCCTCTCTCGTAATCTCTTTATTTCTCTCTCTTTATTTCTCTCTCTTTATTTCTCTCTCTTTATTTCTCCTTTTTTCTTCCTCTCATTCTCACACACCCACATTCTTTAACATTTTATCTTTCTTCTAGCAGTCTCTTTCCTTCTATCTGTTTTTTTCTCTCTCCCTCCATCCCTCCCTCTCCTTGGCCCTTACTCAGGCTTTAGTAGCCGTGTGATCAGCCTTAGTCAGCAGACCCCCCCCCCCACACACACACACACACACACACACACACACACACACACACCCTCCTCTGTGTTGTTCTGCTCTGCACCATTTAACAGCTCTGTCAACGGCGCTCTGCTGCCATACCAGACCCACCGCTCACAGACTGCATGAATATTGATAAAACACTAATATACAACTACTATAAAAGACAAACATAAAACTATTATGCAACAGTAATACACAACTATCATAAAAGACAACTATTATACAAGGAACAGGAGAAGGAGATGGCTGCAAACTGTCTTTGTTTACATAGTGAGTTCATTTCAGATGAGTATGAATATGCAGGCAGTTGGTGTAGTTTGTTACTGTACTGATCTGAAGGATGTTTGAAGGGGGAGAGCATGTCAACAATGGATACACACATACAAAATACATGCATTGTCATAGGACGTGGCAAAAATCAAGTTAAGCAAATGTTTATGGGGTGGGTGGGGGGGTTAAACATGCGTGTGTGTGTGTGTGTGTGTGTGTGTGTGTGTGTGTGTGTGTGTGTGTGTGTGTGTGTATGTGCATACATATGGTGTGCTTGCATTGTATGCCTATATAGTTCTCTGGGATTTTAGTTTTTGTTTTGTGTTTGTACTACTCCATGTCGTGTGTGTGTGTGTGTGTGTGTGTGTGTGTGTGTGTGTGTGTGTGTGTGTGTATGCCTGTGTGTGTGTGTGTATGTGTATGCCAGTGTGTGTGTGTGTGTGTGTGTGTGTGTGTGTGTGTGTGTGTGTGTGTGTGTGTTGCTGTATAATGGTTTGGTAATAGATAGCAGGATAGCAGGTCGATAATGTCCTGTATACTGTGTTTAATGAGCTGCTATCACAGGTCAATATTCAGGACACTGCCATAGCTCTCACTTGGTCTGCCTTTCTTTCAGTGCCAAGGGCCCAGTCCAAAGAAATGCTCAAAAGGTCTTTAATGTTCAAATAAAAAGTAGCGCAATTACCAATCAGCTGCAATCTTTCACACACCAGCACCAAACAATAGACATCAAATATGAATGAACTTCAAACTTCAAACTTCAAACTTGATGTAAATCAATCCCACTAAAGTGATTGACAGCGTTAGAAGAGTTCAAATCTTATTTTAGCGCCGCACTTTCATAACCTTCTTCTTCTTCTGCGGTTTAATCTCTCACTTCCTGCTCTTTCCTATCCTCAGGGAAGTACTACATCGCGACCATGACGATGATCACCGCGTCGACGGCGCTGACCATCTTCATCATGAACATCCACCACTGTGGCCCGGAGGCCCGGCCTGTTCCCGAGTGGTGCCGGGTCTTCATCCTGCACCACCTGGCCCGCATCTGCTTCGTCTACGAGGTCGGAGAGAACTGCTTCACCGCGGTCCCCAGGACCAAGGCCCCTCTGGAGCCGGACACCCCGACGAACGCCCACCCTCACCCCGACCCCAGGGGCCCCAACTGGGACGTGAACGGGCAGGCCTGTGGGGGAGGCCTGGGGCGGAGAGGAGGAGGAGGAGGAGGAGGAGGAGGAGGAGGAGGAGAGGAGGTGAAGAAAGGGATGTACTTCACAGCGGAAGACATGTTTGTTAGCATCGACCACTCGGAGGAGGGAGGGGCTGCTGGAGGAGCAGCAGCAGAAGAAGAAGAAGAAGATGGACAGAGAGGAGGAGGAGGAGGTGCAGGAGGAGCAAGTAGACGGGAGAACAGGAGGAGGGAGTGTTTTTTTGGGGTCCAGTGTGTGTGTCAGCAACACGGTCTCCATAGAAACGTGGAGTACATCGCCAACTGCTACCACGACCAGCGCTCCACCCAGAGACGGGTGGGGGAGTGGAGGAAGGTCGCCAAGGTGTTGGACCGCATGTTCATGTGGCTCTTCTTCATCATGGTCTTCGTCATGAGCCTGCTCATCATGGGGAAGGCTATCTGAGTGGGAGGGACCAATCAGGCCGGGGTTAAGGAGCACCACTTTAGGAGCGCTTTATTTACTGGCTTGCACTAAGAGGCGGGGTTTGGTTTGAAGAGGCTGTGTAGGTGACCTGAAGGTTTTCACAGATAATGTAAACAGGTTTTTTCTTTTTTTTTTTTATTAGGAAATTTGGAAATTACCTAGATACTCTATTTGAAATATAACTAAAAACGAATTGGAAAACTTTGGGTAAGTTTGATTCACCTTCTCAGGACCTTCAACAGCTTCACAAGTAGTAACTAGTCAAATGGAGAGCTCCTCAAGATGTGCCTAATATTATAATGATATTCTTTTATCTATTTCGCCCCAGTCTAATTGAGACCAGACTATCAGCGGAGAGTTTGGTCTTTATCGTCAAAGTTCGACAGTTAGACATTTAAACGGTCTCAGTGACCGAGACACAAATATAACGTGAGGAGAAAGAGGCCACATAACTTTAACGTTTACAAAAGTTGAAGTTAACAAAGTTATCCAGAGATAAGTACATTTTAATCAGTGTGAATTTTGGTTGGATTTGTGTAAAGACCAGTGGGATTTGTTGATTGATTTGTGTAAAGACCAGTGGGATTTGTTGATTGATTTGTGTAAAGACCAATTGGAATTATTGATTGACTTGTGTAAGGAGTGACCAGAGTGGATTATTGATTTCTGTTGAACCAGACGCATGGCCCCTCTCACCCCCTCATCCATTTAATGATGACCAAAATAATATGAAGAGGAATTTGTGTATCAATAGAGGTACATGGCTGTCTCGTCCACAACCACTAGAACATCTTGGACATCTTGGACATCTGGGACACCTTGAACATCTTGAACATCTTGAACATCTTGAACATCTTGAACATCTTGGACATCTTGAACATCTTGAACATCTTAAACATCTTGAACATCTTAAACATCTGGAACATCTTGGACATCTGGGACATCTTGGACATCTTGAACATCTTGAACACCTTGAACATCTTGGACATCTTGAACATCTTGAACATCTTGAACATCTTGGACATCTTGAACATCTTGAACATCTTAAACATCTTGAACATCTTAAACATCTGGAACATCTTGGACATCTTGGACATCTGGGACATCTTGAACATCTTGAACACCTTGAACATCTTGGACATCTTGAACATCTTGAACATCTTGGACTTATTGAACATCTTGAACATCTCGGACATCTTGAACATCTTGAACATCTTCAATATCTTGAACATCTTCAACATCTTCAACATCTGGACATCTTGAACATCTTGGACATCTTGGACATCTTGAACATATTTGACATCTTGAACATCTTGGACATCTTGAACATCTTGAACATCTTGAACATCTGGACATCTAGAACATCTTAAACATCTTGAACATCTAGAACATCTTAAACATCTTGAACATCTTGAACATCTTGGACTAATAGAGAATGTTGGCTGGAGGAAAAGCCACCATTCACTCTTCAACATTCTAAAGACTAGTCGCCAAGGATCCGTATTGTCATGCCAACATACTACCTTTGCCACTGGCTGGGCACTACTATAGACACACACACACACACACACACACACACACACACACACACACACACACACACACACAAACAATTTATAAATCCTTTATAGTTTGAACATTTTTTCTCGCAACGTAACATTATGTTTTTTTGTTGCGTATGGCCAATACAATAATTTTGCCAACAGACAACGGGAGACCAGAGACAAATTTCACGTGTAAAAGCAAAATGTTATGATGGACTTAATTTGAACCGCTCTTTGTCAAAATGTTATGATGGATTTAATTTGAACCGCTCTTTGTCAGAATGACATGGGGTTTGTTTTACGATGCTGTTATGTGTACTTGTTACCATGTTGACCCCCAGCCAACCCCCTGCATGCTAAAACCGTAACACCTAGACGAGGACATTTTTAAGTTCTCCCAAAACAAAATGAAGATATAAATAATTTTGTGAAGATCTGGGCAAGTGGAGATATTTTAATGCTGTGCTTGTCAAGTTGTCAAATCCCTGTGAAATTGCTCAACACTCCCACAGATAACTAGATTAAAACAAGCTTTAGATTTCAAACCTACTAATTAACAAATTACTGTGTATCTTGTATATTGATGAAATTTAACTGGCCAAGTAAATGCTGAACAAAATATTATGATGTCAGCGTTACTTGATAATACTAACAGGCTGAGGTACCATAGATGACATCATCCACCAAACTGTCAGTAAAAAGCAATCACATTCTAAAGACCCTCAAAATGGCGGACACTTGACCATGTTGCCTACCTGTCTACATTCAAAATGGCTGACAATGTTGTATACCCGCCAAACTTTTAAATGAAATTGTTCACACAGATGAAGGTAAATCGTTTTTCTGTGGCTAGAAATTAGTTTTATGGAGCAGTGAGAATAAAGTCATCGATTTACCCCCAGACACACCTCTTTGACTTTAATGTATTGTACCTGTGTAATCAACTTTAGGATGTCTGATGTTTTGTGTAACACTGTGAAATTTCAACAATAAAACTAACAAGCTGTGAAAGGCCAATAACTGTATTAAATGTTGAATAATACTTTTAAAGCAATGTTATGATTTGTTGTTATTTTATAGACAACTGCATAGCTACTATATACTGTATGTATATATATATATACATACATATACTGACAGTATATAGTAGCTATGCATTATATATATATATACTATATATATATATATATATATATATATATATATATATATATATATATATATATATATATATATATATATATATATACACACACACACACTTATGGCCACTTTTTTAGGTACACCTATTCAACTGCTCGTTCACATGAATATCTAATCAGCCAATCACATGGCAGCAACTCAATGCATTCAGGCGTGTAGACATGGTCCAGACGATCTGAAGTTCAACCCAAGCATCAGAATGGGGAAGAAAGGTGATTTAAGGGACTTTGAACATGGCATGGCTTACAGAGAATGGTCCGATAAAGAGAAAATATCCAGTGAGCGGCAGTTCTTTGGGTGAAAATGCCTTGTTGATGGCAGAGGCCAGAGGAGAATGGCCAGACTGGTTGGAGCTGATAGAAAGGCAACAGTAACTCAAATAACCACTCAACACAACCAAGGTATGCAGAGGAGCATCTCTGATGAGCCTTGAAGCAGACGGACTACAGCAGCAGAGGACCTCACAGGGTGCCACTGTCAGGTAAGAACGGGCTCACCAAAATTAGACAATGGAAGATTATATGTATGTGTGGTTTGTGGTGTGTGTGTGTGTGTGTGTGTGTGTGTGTGTGTGTGTGTGTGTATGCCAAAATCAGGTGTATTGCCAAATACATCCAAGGAATTTGTCTAGGTGTTATGGAGCACCTTGAAAACACAATACAATAAATACAAAGTGTAAAAAACACAAGTAATGCAAGTGATGTAAAGATGTTTTTCAAAGAGAGCTGCACAGTGTATTATGTCTCCGACAGTGGAAACTTAATCCTGTTTAACCTCAATTACTGAGCCATCCCTACAGACAGAGGTGGTTAATGACTCACCCCCCTCAATCTAAACACACACACACACACACACGCGCACGCACACACACACACAGACACACACACACAGACACACACACACACACACACACACACACACACACACACACACACACACACACAGACCCCAGGGGGGCTCCTGATGCAGACTTAATGATCCCAGAGAGGGTCTAGGGTCTTCATGCATACCTCTGAGCTAGAAGTGGAACTAGAGGTGCAGGTCATCTTTAAAGTTTCAAGGACAAAAACGACCCATTATATATATGTATGTATATATATATATATATATATATATGTATATATATATATCTATATATCTATATATATAGACACCAGCCTACACATTATATATATGTATGTACAGTGGGGCCAAAAAGTATTTAGTCAGCCACTGATTGTGCAAGTTCTCCTACTTAGAAAGATGAGAGAGGTCTGTAATTTTCATCATAGGTACACTTCAACTATGAGAGACAAAAATGTGAAAAAAAATCCAGGAAATCACATTGTAGTATTTTTTAAGAATTTATTTGTAAATGATGGTGGAAAATAAGTATTTGGTCACCCACAAACAAGCAAGATTTCTGGCTCTCACAGACCTGTAACTTCTTCTTTAAGAAGCTCTTCTGTCCTCCGCTCGTTACCTGTATTATTGGAACCTGTTTGACCTCGTCATCTGTATAAAAGACACCTGTCCACAGCCTCAAACAGTCAGACTCCAAACTCAACCTGCACCAGGACGACTGATCCGTGTTAAGGGAAGAATGAACGGGGCCATGTATCGTGAGATTTTAAGCCAAAACCTCCTTCCATCAGTGAGAGCATTGAAGATGGAACGTGGCTGGGTCTTCCAGCATGACAATGATCCCAAACACACCGCTCGGGCAACGAAGGAGTGGCTCCGTAAAAAGCATTTCAAGGTCCTGGAGAGGCCTAGCCAGTCTCCAGACCTCAACCCCATAGAAAATTTGTGGAGGGAGTTGAAAGTCCGTGTTGCCCAGCGACAGCCCCAAAACATGACTGCTCTAGAGGAGATCTGCATGGAGGAATGGGCCAAAATGCCAGCTACAGTGTGTGCAAACCTGGTGAAGACTTACAGGAAACGTTTGACCTCTGTCATTGCCAACAAAGGTTATGTTACAAAGTATTGAGTTGAACTTTTGTTATTGACCAAATACTTATTTTCCACCATAATTTACAAATAAATTCTTTAAAAATCCTACAATGTGATTTCCTGTTTTTTTTCTTCTCATTTTTGTCTCTCATAGTTGAAGTGTACCTATGATGAAAATTACAGACCTCTCTCATCTTTCTAAGTAGGAGAACTTGCACAATCAGTGGCTGACTAAATACTTTTTGGCGCCACTATATAGACACCAGCCTACACATTATATATATGTATGTACATATATCTATATATATATAGACACCAGCCTACCCATTATATATATGTATATATATGTATATATATATATATATATATATATACACTGCTCAAAAAAATCGAAGGAACACTTTGAAACCACATCAGGGGGAAAAAATCATGCTGGATATCTATACTGATATGGACTGGGTAATGAGTGAGGAATGAAAGGATGCCACATCGTTTGATGGAAATGAAAATGATCAACCTACAGAGGGCTGAATTCAAAGACACCCCGAAAAGCAAAGTGAAAAAATGATGCGGCAGGCTAGTCCATTTTGCTGAAATTCCATTGCAGCAACTCAAAATGGTACTCAGTACTGTGTATTGCCCCCACGTGCTTGTATGCATGCCTGACAATGTCGGGGCATGTTCCTAATGAGACGACGGATGGTGTCCTGGGGTATCTCCTCCCAGATCTGGAACAGGGCATCACTGAGCTCCTAGACAGTCTGAGGTGCAACCTGGCGGCGTCGGATGGACCGAAACATGTCCCAGAGGTGTTCTATTGGATTTAGGTCAGGCAAGCGTGGGGGCCAGTCAATGGTATCAATTCCTTCATCCTCCAGGAACTGCCTGCATACTTTCGCCACATGAGGCCGGGCATTGTCGTGCACCAGGAGGAACCCAGGGCCCACTGCACCAGCGTAGGGGCTGACAATGGGTCCAAGGATTTCATCCCGATACCTAATGGCAGTCAGGGTGCCGTTGTCTAGCCTGTAGAGGTCTGTGCGTCCCTCCATGGATATGCCTCCCCAGACCATCACGGACCCACCACCAAACCGGTCATGCTGAACGATGTTACAGGCAGCGTAACGTTCTCCACAGCTTCTCCAGACTCTTTTGCGTCTGTCACATGCTCAGAGTTAACCTGCCCTCATCTGTGAAAAGCACAGGGTGCCAGTGGCGGACCTGCCAAATCTAGTGTTCTATGGCAAATGTCAATCGAGCTCCACGGTGCCGGGCAGTGAGCACAGGGCCCACTAGAGGACGTCGGGCCCTCAGGCCACCCTCATGAAGTCTGTTTCTGATTGTTTGGTCAGAGATATTCACACCAGTGGCCTGCAGGCGGTCATTTTGTAGGGCTCATCCTGTTCCTCCATGCACAAAGGAGCAGATACCGGTCCTGCTGATGGGTTAAGGACCTTCTACGGCCCTGTCCAGCTCTCCTAGTGTAACTGCCGGTCTCCTGGAATCTCCTCCATACTCTTGAGAGTGTGCTGGGAGACACAGCAAACCTTCTGGCAATGGCACGTATTGAAGTTCCATCCTGGAGGAGTTGGACTGCCTGTGCAGCCTCTGTGGGGTCCAGGTATCGCCTCATGCTACCAGTAGTGACACTGACCCTAGCCAAATGCAAAACTAGTGAAAAACAGTCAGAAAAGATGAGGAGGGAAACAATTTCAGTGGCCACTACCTGGAAAACCATTCCTGTTTTGGGGGTAATCTCATTGTTGCCCCTGTAGTGCACCTGTTGTCAATTGCATTAACCCCAAAGCAGCTGAAACTGATTAACAACCCCCTCTGCTACTTAACTGACCAGATCAATAGCCCAGAAGATTAATTGACTTCATGCAATACTCTGATTAAAAAGTGTTCCTTAATTTTTTTTGAGCAGTGTATATAGACCCCAGCCTACACACTCAGCAGAGCAGTGGACAACTTAAGGAAAGCCCTCAGTCAAGCCTTAGGCATCTACGATATAAGATACACACAATAACACGTTTAGAAACATACTACAAGCTGTCTTTTGGGAAAAATAGTGGCACTGTGTGTCAATGTGTGTGTGTGTGTGTGTGTGTGTGTGTGTGTGTGTGTGTGTGTGTGTGTATATGTACAGTATGTCTATGTGTATGCATGTCTGTGTGTGTGTGTGTATGTACAGTGTGTCTGTATGTATGCATGTCTGTGTGTGTGTGTGTGTGTGTGTGTGTGTGTGTGTGTGTGCATGTGTGTGTGTGTGTATGTACAGTATGTCTGTCTGTCTGTCTGTATGCATGTCTGTGTGTGTGTGTGTGTGTGTGTGTGTGTGTGTGTGTGTGTGTGTGTGTGTGTGTGTGTGTGTGTGCGTGCGTGCGTCTATGTTTACAGTAGCAACGTGATGTAATTGCTCATTCCGGGAGTCGACGTCCCGCGGAGGGTTCCAGAACTCTCTCTGAGGTGGTGGTCTAATGACGCTCTTTAACGATGGCAACACAAACAACATCTTCTTTACACTCCTAATTAAAAATACATGAAAACATCAGGCCATAGCCTTAACGAGCTCCCTCTTCAAGGTGAAAACAAACACGTCCACCCAGGAAGACCTTTAACCACCATTTAAAATATAAAGTATGTGTTATGAGTGACTGTTAACCACCATTTAAAATATAAAGTATGTGTTATGAGTGACTGTTAACCACCATTTAAAATATAAAGTATGTGTTATGAGTGACTGTTATCCACCATTTAAAATATAAACTATGTGTTATGAGTGACTGTTAACCACCATTTAAAATATAAAGTATGTGTTATGAGTGACTGTTATCCACCATTTAAAATATAAAGTATGTGTTATCAGTGACTGTTATCCACCATTTAAAATATAAAGTATGTGTTATGAATGACTGTTATCCACCATTTAAAATATAAGTATGTGTTATGAATGACTGTTATCCACCATTTAAAATATGAAGTATGTGTTATGAATGACTGTTATCCACCATTTAAAATATGAAGTACAGTGGGGCCAAAAAGTATTTAGTCAGCCACTGATTGTGCAAGTTCTCCTACTTAGAAAGACGAGAGAGGTCTGTAATTTTCATCATAGGTACACTTCAACTATGAGAGACAAAAATGAGGAAAAAAATGCAGGAAATCACATTGTAGGATTTTTTAAGAATTTATTTGTAAATTATGGTGGAAAATAAGTCTTTGGTCACCAACAAACAAGCAAGATTTCTGGCTCTCACAGACCTGTAACTTCTTCTTTAAGAAGCTCTTCTGTCCTCCGCTCGTTACCTGTATTAATGGAACCTGTTTGACCTCGTCATCTGTATAAAAGACACCTGTCCACAGCCTCAAACAGTCAGACTCCAAACTCAACCATGGCCAAGACCAAAGAGCTGTCCAAGGACACCAGGAAGAAAATTGTAGACCTGCACCAGGCTGGGAAGAGTGAATCTGCAATAGGCAAGCAGGTTAGTGTGAATAGATCAACTGTGGGAGCAATTGTAAGAAAATGGAAGACGTACAAGACCATTGATAATCTCCCTCGATCTGGGGCCCCACGCAAGATCTCATCCCGTGGGGTCAAAATGATCATGAGAACGGTGAGCAAAAATCCCAGAACTACACGGAGGGACCTGATGAATGACCTGCAGAGAGC